>JACWES010000014.1:2659310-2709933 GCA_025688845.1 Cucumis hystrix
ATATATATATATATATATATATATATATATATATATATATATATATATATATATTCATGTAGATAAATATCTATATACAAGAAAATCTTCTAGATATTGTTTGTTTTAAAAGATACTCTCACAAAACAATTATTTGAATATTTAATAATCTCAACAGACTATGTCCTTTTTGACAAAATACTTCAACAAACTCCCCCTTTTTGTCAAACAGATAAGACTTCTTTTTGTTATCAAACAGTGTCTGAGTTGTTCAGTTTCAAATGCTAAATGAGAAGCTAATAGCAACTATACGGTGCACCTTGCACGAGACCTTTCCATTTGTAGTCACAAAAACAAAACAAAAGACTACTCTGAAGTAACAATTACTTGATCATCAACAAAAATATTAACCAAAAAAAAAAAAAAAACAGCAACACACCAACCAAATACTTCCCCTTGAGCAGAAAAAGAACTCAGGACGAAGAGGGACTAACCTCATTGGAGGAAGGCAAAAAAGTCTTCAAGACGCGAATAAGGCTGTCAATCTCGACACGTCTATCAGTCAGTAAGGAAGTAGAGGTACCAAGAGCACGAGACTCAGAAGTAACGAAGTTGATAATTTTGGAGACGACAGTGGCAGACATAGTAATCCCAGAAGGAGCAGGCACATCCGCAGAGTCGAATGCATGAGCAGATCTTGACGAACGAACATTATGCTCAATATTCAGAACATGAGTTCCCTGGAACAATCTGTAGCTCAAAGATAAAGTGTGAGGACTCGATCCAAGTGCATCAGAGTCGGTGAGAATGCTTAGTTGTACATGAAGTAGTAGACTGGAGAAGAAACGAGATAGAGCAATTGGAATTTTGACCCCAAACGTGCCAACATGTCGTAATAACTGTGAGTGAATAAACAAGTCTGCATCAACTAAAGGCTTAGTACCAATGCGATAAAGAAATGTAGCCAAAACCGCAAACATACTGGAAGTATGGGACGAAGGGAACCAATTGGCAATCCCAATCTTGTAACGCCCAAAAAAATAAAAAATTAAGACAACTTTAATTTGGATTATCTTGGTTAGATTACTAATGTTAAAATTATTGGTGGCTAATTGAGATTTTTGGTGATGATTAATTATACTATTGGAAGATAGAAATAATTATATTATTGGAGGTAATATAATTATTTAGGAAGATAAGGTATTGTACTTAAATTTTGGAAATAATAATAATTATATTAAAGGTAATATAATTATTAAGTTAGTATATTTTGATTTTTTTGGAAAGATATTTTGAGAGAGAAATAATTATATTATGGAAAATATAATTATTTTAAAAAAGATATTGTTTTTGGAAAAAATAAAAGAAGTGATTTGATTGATTAGAGTTAATGAGGAAAGGGAAGTTATTGGGTTGTGTTTTTGAAAAAGGTAAAAATGAAAAAAAAAAAAGAAATTAATTAAAAGAAAGATATAATAATAATAATATTATTATTATATAGAGGGCTTCGTGAAGCGTGCATTACTATTCATTATTTTTTTCCTCACAACACAAGAACAACCTTAGAAACCCTAGTCGGCACCCATGACTCTTCGGTCACATCATCGTCGTCGCCTCTAATCGCCTCCGTTCGTCGCCTCTAATAGTGGGTCTCTTACTGAGTATAAATTATACTCACCCTTTCTCTCTGTTTAATTTTTTAAGGCAAAGGTAGAGCTAAAAACAAGCTCGCGAATGACAAGAAGAGACCGTCGATCGCCATAGTGGACAATATATGTTTTATTCCGCATTTATTGTTTTCAGTATTCAATTTTCATAAAATTATTTTAGAACTCAGGTTTACTTTTAGATATTTCTTTTATTTTAAATAAGGCCCGAACTAGTATTTTTTCTAGTATTTATTTATTATTTTTTCACACATTTTATTTATTATTGATTTTAACTGAATATTTGAAATGTTTTCATTTATTTTAAATAAAAAGTTTTATTTGTTTTACTGATAATGACTTGAGCTTAGTATAAAGAGTTAGGTCGTTACAGTTGGTATCAGATCCTCAGTTTTTAGATTCTGTAAACTGGCTTACGATGTTGATTTTTTACCCCAATGGTTAATACGGTCATTCGTCACTCGTCAGATATGTTTTATGATAAAAGTTTATGATTTTGTATATATGACCTTGTCTGAATTAAACTAGATAAGTAAGTATGTTATGAATGAGCTGGTTGTAAAGGGCTTTCGGTGGTGGAAATTAGGAAAAATGCCACCACACAAAAGTGTTCGTAGAGGTGGTAGGGGAGGTAGAGGAGGTAGAGGAGCTGGACGTAACCAGCCTAAGGGACAATATGAAGGACAACCTACTGTACAAGCTGTCGACCCTACTGCACCTATTACACAAGCAGACCTTGCTGCCATGAAGCAAAGGTACAGAGACTTGTTGTTCGAAGCATTGGCACAGCAACAGCCTGCCCAGCAGACCCAAACAGCTTCCGTTCAGACATCGGCGACGAGTGTTTAGATTCCAGTTGCAGGAGTTCAGACCCCAGTTGTATCCTATAACGTACCTGATATGCTTTCAGCAAAAGCCAAGCACCTAAGGGATTTTAGGAAATATAACCCTTGGACTTTTGATGGATCCTTGGCAGACCCCACCAAGACACATATGTGGTTGAGTTCAGTGGAGACTATCTTTCGTTACATGAAGTACCCCAACGACCAGAAAGTTCAGTGTGCTGTGTTCTTACTGACAGATAGAGGTAGGGCCTGGTGGGAGTCCACAAAGAGGATGTTGGGTGTAGATATGAGTCAGATCACTTGGGAGTAGTTTAAGGAGAATTTTTATGCCAAATTCTTCTTCACCACAGTGAAAGATGTCAAGTGTCAGGAGTTTCTAAAGCTGGAGCAAGACAATATGCTGTTGAGGAGTACGATTAGGAATTCGACGCGTTATCCCGGTTTGCACCTGAGTTAGTAAGAACTGAGGCTGAGAGAGCCGACAAGTTTGTCAGAGGCCTTAAGTCAAAGATCCAGAGTTTCGTTCGAGTCCTTATACCAGCTACCCAGGCTTATGCACTACGCATGACAGTGAATTTGAGTTTGCATGAGAGGTCGGAGTTGGCCAAGGTCGTAGAGAAGGGGCCAACTACAGGACAAAAGAGGGAGGCTGAGCAGTAGCCTGCTGACATTACCTTTAGAGATTCGTGTTCAGGTGGCACCTTCCGTCATCACCAGCAGGAGGTCACTGAAACAGGAGGTACCACGAGTGAGTTGCCTACTTATCGTACCTGTGGGAAGCATCATTCAGGTCGTTGCATGTCAGATAAGAGGGTTTGTTTTAAATGCAACCAAGAGGGCACTTAGCTAACAATTGTCCTCAAGGTGTTGTTACCACTAATCGGTAGGGGGTCGAGAAGCCTGCACAGAAATGACATACGCTTCCAACGTTGGACACCGTGCATTTGTTTTTGCTTATTTAAGTTTAGTTTGTTGAGAGTTGTTTTGATTTCGCATTAGGAGGATTATTTGTTTTTTTTTACAATTGAATTAATTAGATATTTGTTGGATGAATATTTAATTAATTAGAAGGTTTGAATTCATGGTGTTAGTTGGAAATTTGATCTAATTATATGATTTGAGGTTGAAGTAAAGTTATGCAACTTTTTGGTATGATGTGTTTGATTAATTAAATATATGTGCATGGGTATGTATATTTTAGTAAAGATTTTAAATTTGGATGGGGAATGCTATTAGTTAGGACATGAAAGTCGTTATTTTGAATTGTTCAAAAAATTAAGGCAACTTTAATTTGGATTATCTTGGTTAAATTACTAATGTTAAAATTATTGGGGGCTAATTGAGATTTTTGGTGAGGATTAATTATATTATTGGAAGATAGGAATAATTATATTATTGGAGGTAATATAATTATTTAGGAAGATATGTATTAAGGTATTATACTTAAACTTTGGAAATAAGAATAATTATATTAAATGTAATATAATTATTAAGTTAGTATATTTTGATTTTTCTGGAAATATATTTTGAGAGAGAAATAATTATGTTATGGAAAATATAATTATTTTAAAAAAGATATTGTTTTTGGAAAAAGTAAAAGAAGTGATTTGATTGATTAAAGTTAATGAGGAAAAAGAAGTTATTGGGTTGTGTTTTTTGAAAAGGTAAAAAGGGAAAAAAAAAATTAATTAAAGGAAAGATATAATAATAATAATATTATTATTATATAGAGGGCTTCGTAAAGCGTGCATTACTATTCATCATCTTCTTCCTCACAACACAAGAACAACTTTAGAAACCCTAGCCGACACCCACGATTCTCCGGTCACATCACCGCCGTTGCCTCTAACTGCCTCCGTTCACCGTCGAAACGACGCTCCGTTCAAGACATTCTCCGTCGCGTCAAGTAGATCCGTAAAGTCCCGTCGTCCACCGAGCTTTTCTGCCAAGTTGAATCGCGAAGTGATTCTCCTCCGCGTCGTGCGTCCCGAGCTGGAACAAACTGAAACTGAAGATCGATCTTGACGTTTCTCCACTGCATGACATCGGACTCCGACGACGTCTCCACCTCTGTTTATCGTCCTTCGCAAGCTACTGTCGCAAGCCAAACTCCCTAGATTGAGCCGCACGCGCTAGTCACCATTTTCCCAAGTCGATCTCTAGCTGAACCATCCTTGTGAACCCATCTGAGCCGATCTTCCTTCGCGAGCCGCACACTCGAGCCGACTGTCTGCGTCTGCCGTTAGAGCCGAGCCGTTTTGAGCCTCTTCTATAAGCCAAACCTCTAGTTTTGAGCTAGTTGTTTTGTTAAGTTTTGAATGGGTTAGGTATTCCCATCAAATGATAATTACTGGTTTGAGATAAATTCACAATTTGGATTAAATTTGATTATTTATACTTGAAGATTGACTAAATTCTTGTGGGAGTGTTCGAGCTGTGGAATTGTTCCTTGAAGGTGGTTTTGGTGTCAACCTTAGCTTGGGGACTGTAATTGGGAAATTGTCTGTCAACAACATTTTAGCTAATCTGTAGGTAAGAGATTCCCTATTAGACCCCACATTTAAGCTGCATGCATGTTTTATATTATGCGTTAATGTAGTTAAGAGAGACATGTATGACTGAGATGTTATGATTGTGATACATTATGATTGAGGCATGCTATGGTTAGATAGACTATGTTTGAGCTATGATTGGGTTATGTTTGACTGAGGTATGATATTTATGATATGATATATTTGTGTAAAGGCTATGATGTTTTGTTAGATTTACTGTTAGAGTCGTACCATATGGGTGTCCCGTGGGATCACCACCTATTTATGCATGTGTGGCCAGTTTTATGTGTGATTCGATGGGATCACTTACAGCTCGACTCTCCTTTAGAGCGTTTCCTTTGGGGTCACCGAGAGCCCAGTTGTGTCCCTAGAGGATCACTGGATAGTGTACCTTTGGGAGCACAATAGTTAGACGATACCTTCTTATAGGACTCTAACAGAAATTTAACAGACATCTAGCGGAACTAATAGTGGGTCTCTTACTGAGTATAAATTATACTCATCATTTCTCTATGTTTAATTTTAATAGGCAAAGGTAGAAGTAAAGGCAAGCTCGCGAATGACAAGAAGAGACCGTGGATCGTTATAGGGGACAATATATGTTTTATTTCGCATTTATTGTTTTCGGTATTCAATTTTCATAAAATTATTTCAGAACTCAGGTTTACTTTTAGATATTTCTTTTATTTTAAATAGGGTTCAAACTAGTATTTTTCTTAATATTTATTTATTATTTCTTCACACATTTTATTTATTATTGATTTTAACTGAATATTTGAAATGTTTTCATTTATTTGAAATAAGAAGTTTTATTTGTTTTAGTGGTAATGACTTCAGTTCAGTATAAAGGGTTGGGTCGTTACAAATCTTGTGCAGAATTGTATACTTAATACACAGAGAAGCAGCAAAGATTCCATTAACTGGCCAAATAGTGAGAGTCCCACCAGTTAAGACGGACACCAGTTCTTCATTCGATGGAGAGGACAAAGATGGACTGGCAGGAGCAGTAACACCAAGAAAGGAATTAATCACAGATGGTGAAATTACAAAACGAGATCCTCGAATGTGAATGGTATGGTAATCAGGACTGCTAGGATCATCAAACTCAGAGGGAAGATTCGCTATAAACTTCCAAATAAGCTTAGGGTAAAATGGTCCCACATTCATAATCGTTCGGGTCAAACCAGATAGCTCAATAAGGTTCATAACACTGTTACAGGATTGGTGCTTGTCATATACATTTACCTTGTCTGTTAATCTACGTTGGAAACAACATTGAGCATTTTCTTCATGGTGAAAAGAAATCCCATCAATAGACACTGAATGGACATTAAGAGGTAGCTTCTTGCGACCTGTCTTGGTGGTAACACCTTGTGGCCCCTTCGAAGGCTTAGGTTGTGACTGAGATGGTCTGGCACACTTCTCAGGTGCAGGAGGAGAGACAGTGTCAAGATGATCAGAAGAAACATATGATGCCCGTAAAGAAGGCATGGTGGATGTATTAGCAGCAGGGGCAGTCTCAGATTCATGATTTAAAGGAACAGAGGTAGGAACTTCCTTACTGGGATGAGACCGATTCTCAGAGGAACAACTTGTATAACAAGATGAAGGAGACGCCAGAGGAACAAGACCCTTTCCTTTAGACAAAGACAGTGCAGAAGTTGTACGCTTTGCACCAGATAAGAGGGGTTTTTGAAACAACCTTTTCTTGAGAACATCAACCAACGGTACATCATCACGAGAGTCAGAATCAGACTTTGAAGCAGAGTGAACTTGCGAAGAAGTAGGGCAAGTAGCATGAACTGACTCAGAGCTAGCAGAACTAATAGAATGAGGAAACTTACGGCAATGAGCGGGACGAGCATACAGACATCAAGCAGGAGTGTTTTTTATCTTCTTTCCACGCATGCGAACACCATGCATGTTGATTCGAACGCTGGGTTCTTCAGTATTCATAGATGAATCTTGGTAGTTTGCCCTATGGGTGTGAACCATTTTGAATGAATGGTATAAACAGAAGAGAGAGTGCTTGGAGAAGAATGGAAGGCCAAACAGAAATCCCACAATTCCTGTAATATTTAAAACACGTACAAAATATGGGCCAGTGCAAAATGGGCCGTTCTGCCAAAAGCCTTTGCATTCAAAGAAGGTAAATTAAATGGTACACACTTAACCCAGCTCGCAGATGTTCAAAAGAAGTAACATCAAGTGGTTTTTAAGATATCGACCAATTGGAGAGCATATCGAACATGAGCTATAGTAATAGTTTTGTTGTCAACAAGTTTTCTGATAAAGTGATGACGAATATCAATATGCTTCGTTCGGCTATGTTGGACTGGATTTTTAGAAATCTCAATAGTACTCATGTTATCACAATAAAGTAGCATAGTATCTTGAGAGAAACCATATTCACCTAACATTTGTTTCATCCACACAAGTTGGGAACAGACACTACCAGCAACAATATATTCTGTCTCAGTTGTAGACAACGAAACAACATTCTGTTTCTTACTAAAGCATGAGATCAAGTTGTTTCCCAAGAAGAAGCATCCGTCTGACGTTGACTTCCTATCATCAGTACAACTAGTCCAATCAACATCACAATATCCTACTCGAGAGGAATTCGTATCAAACAAATAAAAAATACCAAAGTTGTAAGTGCTAAGAACATATTTCAGAATCCGTTTGGCTGCCAGAAGATGAGAATTTCGAGGATCAGTTTGAAATCGAGCACACACGCCCACAACATAAGCGATATCCAGACGTCTAGCAGTTAAATACAACAAACTACCAATAATACTTCTGTATACTTTGTGATCCATAGAGTCGGCCTCACAATCTTTAGACAGTTTTATCTATGTAGCTGCTGGAGTCCTTTTAGACTGAGAGATCTCAAGGCCAAACTTCTTCACAATATTCTTAGCATATTTTTCTCACGAGATAAAAATACCAGTATGACCTTACTTGATTTGTAAACCAAGAAAGAATGACAATTCTCCCACCATGCTCATTTCGAACTCCGATTGCATAATATGAACAAAGCTACTTACATTTTCATTCGGAAATCCTCCAAAAATTATATCAACTATATCTGTGCCACAATAATGTCTTTCTCTTCTCGATGAATAAATAGCGTTTTATCGGTTCCTCAACGCACATATCCTTGTTGACATAAGAAAGTTAAACGTTCATACAAGGCTCTGGGTACCTGTTTAAGACCATAAAGCGCTTTATCAAGTTTGTACACATGCGAAGAAAACACTGGATCAATAAACCTCTTACAAAACAATTTCTTTGAAACCGGTGAAGTTGTAACGACCCAACTTTTCTCATCTAAGTCGAAGTCATTACTTTAGTACAAAACAATTTGTTTGACAAAAGACATAGTAAACTTTAGTTGAAACCATAAGAAATCGAGGAAAAACTGTAATCGGACCCTATTTCAAAATATAAAATTTTGAAGTGCTGTTTACAAAAAATTTAACTATTTGTAAACTTAGTTCAAACAAAATATTTTAAACCATCAGCGGAAGCAGTTTTAAGGACATTCCTCTATGGCAATCACGACTTCTTGTCCCTCGTCGGTCTGCCCCTCGAATTACCTTTGCCTGAAAAAATTTAAACATATAAAGGGTGAGTATAACATACTCAGTAAGAGACCCACTACTGGTCCCGTTAGGGGAAAAATAAATTATTAACTTCCTATGGAGTACCCTGCATAGTCACAATCTTGTGATCCCGTACGATACACATAATCAGTCTAGCGCTCGAGGGACGCATAAATCAGTCTAGTGTTCTGCAGAAACACATATCAGTCTAGTGCTCCCGAAAGATGCACATATTAGTCTAGTGCTTTCGAAGAATGCACAAAAGGGTGATAATCCCGTAGGGCACCCGCAAGATAACTACTCACTAGGAAATTAATAATTTACCCCCGAGTCCCTTCTATACGTCTTAACAATCATTTACAATCCAGTTAAATGTCCTCGTCACATAAACTCTTCATTTAACCTCAACAACCATTTTATCCCAATTTAACCTAAGGTCAGTCAAAACATATCAGTACATCAGTCAACGAACTAAATAATCATAACATCTCCTCGGTCTAAAAGAGTATGACTAATTAGTCCCCTCCGTCATAACAACGCAACCACGACAGTGCATTCTACATTCAGTCTAAACAACCATCCATTAGTTCCCACCTTCCCCCTATATAAAATTCATCTACAATTTTCAGTCATTCAACAACCATATGTGGATATTTACATAACCAGTCAGTCACCACATACACTTGACACCAAAACCACATAAATCCATACATAAATATATATTTTCTCGTCGAAACACAATCTTAACTAAACATCCAGCCCACAACCAAACGTATATAGCAAATCCATCATTCCTGCTCAATACCAATATAATTATACAGTCCAACACATCTCAAAGCTATAGGTGAGTCCAGTAGGAAGTCCCTTACCTCACTCTTATGCAATTTCTTCAATCGAACAAATTCCAATAAATCAATTCCTAACATAACCAAACATAAAATCAACATCCTTCTAATTAGTTTCATCCATTCAAATCACCCATATGTAAATCTCACGACTTACCCAAGAAGTGGAGAAACGAACTCCAACAAAGCTTATGGCAAAACTCAAGGTCCCTAACTTCAAATCACCAATATCGCCTTCAAGAACAAACATCAAAGCAACCAATTAAACAACATCACATCTCAAGGTATTTACAAAAGCAAAACCTTATAACCCAACAATCTCATCTTTACCGAAACAACTTACAACAAAACTTTGACGATCGACAGCAAAATAGAAGCAACGGCGACGAAGGCAGAATGGTTCGGATGCTCAACAGCAGCTAGGCGCGACGGAGAGTAGTTCGGCAACGAAGCCGAGTTCGTGCGACGCGGCCTGACGGGGAGAAAAAAAAAACGTATGGCTTCGATTGGGCTGGGTCGGTCGCGAAGTGTGAGGGGCGCGTCGGCTCGGGGCGTGACGGCTGGAGATGTTTCGCGAACAAGAACGCGGCGGCTGGTTTCGGCTGGCGGACGAAACGGCTGTGAACTTGACGGCCGGCGTTCGTCTTCTACAGACCGAACGATAGAGCTCCGAACGGCGCGGCCAAGGAGAGAAACGGCGGTGGTGGTTGGCGGCTAGGGCAAGGAGAAGGAGAAGAGAGAAAAAGAAAAATGGAGGGGAGGGGGGGCACGCACACGGGAAGAAGAAGAAAAGGAAAAGAAAAGAAAAGAAAAAAAAAAAAAAAGTTAATTAATATTATTATTATTATTTTATTTATTTATTTATTTATTTAATAACAATAATAATAATAATATATATGATTATTATTACTTTCCCAACTTCTTTTCCCCCCATCACTTCTTTTCTTCACACCAAAAAAAAAAAAAACAAAGCAAATTTGATTTGAATAATAAAATATACCTTAAGGTTTGTGGTGTTACAGAAGTTCTTCTTGCATTGCAACTATCCAGAAATCATCTTTGAGTGCTTCTATAACTGACACACGTTCTATTGGTGAAGTATAACAAATATTTGCAATTAACTTGGCATAATCTATGCGATATTTCTTTCTAGTAGTGATTCCACTATGAAGATCACCAATAATACAATTCTGTGGATGATTCTTCGCCACATGTGATGAAGGGGCAACGTGTTGTACAGGTGTTGCATTTTCAGTCTCAGCATTAGTAGTGCTTGGAGTAGACTCAAAGTTGTTACCCGTATCATTAGCTTCAGGATTAGCTGAAGCGGCAACAACATCCTTTGGTAATTTGTCAACAATCTTGTCTGCACTTTTCATTATCACATCATCATCATCATGGTTTTTCATCATCATTGACAACAATAATATGATCAAAATACCCTTTAGCTATATCTAAAGTTATTCACGGCAGAAATAGCTAAGCATAAAAGCAGCAAATAATACAGAAGAGTTTGGTAACCTAATTCAGCAAATACGACCTACATCTGGGGCTTCTGTAACGCCCCAAAGGGGTAATAATAAAAATAATAATATTTTTTTTTATTAAATATTATTATTATTATTATTATTATTATTATAATATCAAAAAAAAAAAAGGGGGACCGCCCCCCCCCCCCCCCATCTTTTTCTTCTTTTCTTTTCTTCTTCTTCTCCTTCTCCCAGCCCTAACCGCCGCCGCCGCCCGTGTCTTCGTCCCCGAAGCCAAGCCGCACTGCCGTCCAGCCGCACCGCACCGCCGCCCAGCCCGGATCTCCGCGACGCCAGCCGAAACGCTCCCCTCTCCTCAAATCTGTCTGTCGTTCCTCCTTTCGCAGCCGCAACCAAACCCAGCCGAGCCCGACTCCGTTCGCGAAGCCTCACGCCGCTGCGTCCGTCTGTCGCACGCCGCCGTCCGCCAAGATCTCCTCTGTTCCGCGTCCTCTGCCGCACGTCGCCGTCCGCACAGAACCTCGTCCCTCTCCGCCTAGCCGTGCATCTCCCCATCTCCGTTCACCTTAAGCCGAAACCCGTCCGACCGCGTCTCCCCTTCTCCGTTCAACTAAAGCCGCGCGTGAACAGCCATCCTCAACGGAGCTGAAGCCGCACGCGAACAACCGTTTGTCGTTCCTCTTTTGCGCCTGTCTTCGTGCGTGGGACAGCTGCACCGGTTCCCTTCCAATCGCGCGTGAGTTTCCTTCGATCGCCGCTTCTGTCCTGCCGTGGACCTTTGGGTGATAGATTTGGGTAAGGTTAAAGTGTGGGTTCCGTTGTACCTATCGTTAAATGTTAACCGTTGAGCTTAATGTGCTAAAATTTTTGGAAGGTACATATTGAATCAAGGAATGAATCCTTGATGTTTCTAGAGGATTGAAGTGGAGTTCGATTTTCCATCGACTTGGGTAAGTTGCCAAATTCACACTTGGGGTGAATTGAGTGAACCAAATTATGTAGAAAGATATTAATTTTATGTTTGCTTATGTTTAAGGATTTGGTTTATTGGACTTAGTTCGATTGAAGAAATCGCATAAAGTTAAGGTAAGGGACTTTCTACTGGACTCAATAAATATTATTTGGATGTATTGGCTGCATAAATCGTACCGTTCTACTGAGTAGGGATAACATATATGATGTGTATGTTTGAATGTGGACTTGTGGTCGAATGCATGCTATGACTGTCTGGTTATGTATATGTACAAATATAAGGATGTGGGCATGTCGGAATCTCGTAGACTTTACTTAGATAAAGTGTGGCTGAAATGGATAAATTGTTGCGTAAACCAAATGAAGGATATACAACTATGGTAGTGTTGTTATGAATGGAAGGGATATCATGGTTGCGCCGTTGTAGACTAAGGTGAATGTTATGGTTATTTATGTTGATGACTGATGTATGGATATGTTGATGACTGACGTATGGATATGTTTTGATTGTCTCTTGGTGAAATTAGGATGATATGGTTGTTGAGGTTAAATTGGAAGCTTAGGGGATAAGGAAATTTGATTGTATTGAGAATGATTTTTAAGATGTTTAGAATGAACTGAGGGGATAAATTATTAGTTTCCTAGTGGATAGTTACCCTGCGGGTGTCCTTCGGGATCATCCCCTTTATGTGCATCCTTCGGGAGCACTAGACTGATATGTGCATCTTTCGGGAGCACTAGACTGATATGTGTATCCTTCGGGAGCACTAGACTGATATGTGCATCCTTCGGGAGCACTAGACTGATATGTGCATCCTTCGGGAGCACTAGACTGATATATGCATCATTCGGGAGCGCTAGACTGTGACTGTGCAGGGTACACCATAGGATGCTAATAATTTATTGTTCCCCTAACGGGACCAGTAGCGGGTCTCTTACTGAGTATATTAATACTCACCCTTTTTATGTTTAACTTTTTAGGCAAAGGTAACATGAGGGGCAGACCGACGAGGGACAAGAAGGACTCGTGAATTTTGCCATAGGGGTCTGTCTTTAAACTGCTTCCACTGACGGTTTGAAAAATATTTTGATTTAACTAAGTCTAAAATAGTTAAATTTTTTTGTAAACAGCACATTGTAAATTTTGTATTTTGGAAATAGGGCCCGATTAAATTTTCCTTCGTTTTCTTACGGTTTCAACTGAATATTCTTATGTCTTTTGTCAACAAACAGTTTTGGTCAAATTGACGACTTAGACGGTCAGTCCTAAAAGTCCGGGTCGTCACAGCTTCTTTGCTCAGATAAGAAATATTATTGAGATTCATAAGTTTGTAACTTAAATATCAAAGCTACAATAATAAGCTATCTCCACAACTTAAATGTATAAATTCAGGTTCCCCTGACGGTAAACGTGAATCTTTTCGAAGACAAGTCCAGACTCCCCCTGAATTAATGGATTGACTGTTCAATCATGTGGGCTTCATTCATATTTCTTATCACTCATATTTCATGCATCGGTTGACTATCTTCACTGTAAATTTATATATTAAAAGGCAACCACCATACCTTCAACAGAGCAACTTGATGAAGCAAAAAATTCTTCTTAATGGAGTTCAGATTTTACGTCTTCACACATACGCAAACACACTGAAAAACTCATATATATATTCTTGTAGATAAATATCTATATACAAAAAAATCTTCCAGATATTGTTTGTTTTAAAAGATACACCCTATATTCAACAATTATTTGAATCTTTAATAATCCCAACAGACCAAGTCCTTTTTGACAAAATACTTCAACATGGTAGAGTCAACAAGCTCGCCAACCTACCTTGCCGAACTAAAAGTGTGCACGACCGATCTTCAACTCACAGTCACAACAGAAAAGATTATGTTAATGATGACGATGAATGTACAGAAGAATACGAGGTGGTAAAGAAGTTTGGTGCAACTTCTACCATTAAGTATTTTGATGTGGCTGACACAGTTCATTACCAATAGGTTTTGACATCTCGGCTTATCTTGTTTTCATGTATATGTTTCATTGTCATCTGATCATCTGATATGAATGAAGAAGTAGTTGCCTCAGCTCTAAAAAATTACTCACATTTAGGGAGTGTAGAGTAGGACCCTCCAGTTATAGATGTATGATATTACTATTTAGATTGAACACTCATTTGATCTGCAAATATTTGTAATTACCTGTGCTTTTCATTGTCAAAATGACACTTGAAGTCCATTCTAACCTTTCTATTTTGTGATTATACTTCAAGGTACATGTTTACTTTTGACCTATTATATTTATATTTTGAAAGCAATGTTTTGTGAAAGGAATAGGTTCAAGAAAGAAGTTTTGAGGTAGATAAATTTTTTTATCTGTGTTTGGTAAAGACATTTTCCTTGGAAATATAATTACTATTCTTGACGTTGACTTTGATGTATTGGGTTGAATTCTAAAATGAATGTTGTTTTTTTTTATAGGTCTTGCGCAATTATATAGAAGTGAAGAAATCACACCAAGTTATGTACATGTGTTTTGTTTTTGTTGGAATAATGCCAAACTTTTTTGCAACACTTATATTTAGTTTCTTTTTTAAAATAACTTATCATAGGGTTCTTCTATATTTAGTATATTTTCAGCATCATTGTCTTAATTGGAGTGCATTTTTTCTTGTCATTGAGCTTACTGTTTCAAAAAACAACTTGGTTTTGTATCTTAGTATGAAGTTATAATTTGTGGATTTGATAATTGTGGATTTAATAATTTGTCTTACAGCTCTAAGAAGAACTGTTAGTATTTCCTTTCTCATCTACAACCCCATTGTAAATTGCCATGTACTTCTATCAATAATCAAATCTTCCTTCATCTTTAAAAAGATTGAATGGAACTAGTGGACCATGCGAGACATTTACTGTTTTTTTCAAATTCCCTTTCCCTCTCTTCAATAAACTTATATGAAACTTCATCAAATTTATGAAAATATAGCTTATAAGTTGAAATAAAAGTTAATATATAAGGACTAGAAAAATCATAATTTAACCCCAGAATTAGTACTTGAGATAATTCTACATTTTCATGGGAAAGTATCCCTTCCACAAAAGTCAAGATTAGTTAGAAATGATGTGAAAAAAATCAGAGTTATTACCATTGATGAAGCTTTGGAATGATTATCAAATGAATTTATTCAAATCCTCTGTCCTTTACATATGTTTTGCTTTCATCTTGTTTGTTATAGGTTGCAACCAGCTCAGGCGAATCTGAATTACCTCTTACTGATCCTATCTGCTTGGAGTTGGCATTATAGACTTACTGATATCCCATAAGATGGAGAGGTAAGGGTCAAAATCCTTAAACTTAGCCAATACGCAATGAAATGTTTCATTGTGTGGATTTTATATGATTTCTATTCAATTTTATTGCTAGAGTTGCATGGTTGTTATTGATCATATTAGTTTAAATGACTTCAAAGTTGGGTGAAGTAGATTCGATTTATCTCTTCTTTAAACAGTAGTTGGAATTGGTACCTTGTGTTGGCATTAAAAAGAGTAAAATCTTATTATATTCTTATATTGATGTGTCCTCTAAAATGAGGTTTTATTTTCTTACTAGGTTTTGCAAGAATCCATTGGAGCAGTGAAGCTATATTGGAGCAATTGATTGATTTATAGAACTTTTTGTAGTGTTGGTAGCAAAATTTTGATTGCAATGTACTTATTTTAAGCTTGTTGGTACCAAAAGATGTCTATGTTTATTCTATCTTTGTAAACTCTTTACTAACAATTGTACAAATACTACAAAGTGTATGATAACACATATATATATAAAAGCGTTCACGGTTTGTTTCCATATGAATGTGTTGTATAGTACTTTGTGATTGAATTGGTCTTTGTAATGGCAGGGCGACAAGAAAAATAGGGACGGTCAAGAAAAATAGGCCTAAGAAAAAAAAAACAAAGTAATATAGGAGTATACGACATTTGATTTTTAAAAAAAATTGTCAAGGTAAAGGTATTCTTGACATTATTCAATTATAGTCATGCTAGGTGTTTTATTAACATTTAATAATCGTCATGATTTGCACATTCTTGACAGAAAAAAAATGTAAAAATATATGAATTCGTGACATTTTATAACTGTCGTCAATATACAAATAATGACAGATAATTACTATAATATATGTGAACTTTACTATAATATATGTGAACTGATAACAGTTAGTTATTGTCATAAAACATAAAATAATGACATTTATTATCTGTCAATAATATTGGATATATGACATTTATTTTTTGTGACAACATTTATTGTGACAGTTTTTTCAATAACTGTCATCGATAGTCATTCCTTGACAGGCTATCGATACAATGACTAAAACAACTGTCAAGAATTTTAAATACGACAGATCTTAAAGTTATTTTTCTTGTAGTGCGAGTTACTCCTTTCTACTTTTGTTATCTTGGTCGTGTGGCTATTCCATAATTCTATACTGAATTTTTTTCTTTCATCTATACGAATATAGTTCCAACACAAACTAATGTCGAATGAGGCATGCATAAGTTTGTCTCTAGGAAAGTATAAACGTGCAACAGCAAGAGGTTGGTGAATAGATCAACAAGTTGATAATATGTGGAGACATACATTGATATGCTTTATATGTCCATGGAATCACAATTTTGAACTAGTTGAAGTGCTTAACTATTGTCACATAATAATAAAGGAGGATTGGAACCAAATACATGAAGATATTTTAAGATTTGTCTAATGCAAGAAACTTTGACTGCAGTGATTGCAAGTGCTCTATACTCGGCTTTTGTTGAGCTTTTAGATACCGTGGTTTGTTTCTTGACAAACCATGAAATAGGATTTTGCCGAATAAAGATAATAAATCCAATGGCAGATTTTCTCTTGGATCCCCTGCCCAATTTTAATTAGAGAAGGCTTTATTGTTTAATGGATTAGAAGTGGCTTTTTGAAATAGTAATCCTTTGCTCAAAGTTCCCCTTTTAAGTATCTAAGAACTCGTTTGTACCTATTAAATAAGATGATGTGAGAGTTTATAGGATCTGTGATAGTTCTTACCAACAACAAAGGAAATATCAAGCCGATTGAAAGTCAGATAATAATGGAATGCTGCAACAATAGTTTTATCTCCCAGCAATGATAATTCACAGTTGTTCTTAACAAAATTAAAGCTCAAAATCTAGTTGATCTTTGTTTGTGGGATTGGCCGGGGCGAAGCGTAAAGAGAATGAAAATATGAAGAAATTATCCACGAAAGAGTAAGGACTTAGCTTTTTAAATGTCTTATACGTTGGAAAAACAAATGTCAATTGTTGTTAGTTTTAGTTGTGCAATGTCAAACCACTGCCTTGAAAGCAAAATTCATGCGACCTCGATGCTAAATCGCTTATGCCGGTTGCCCTCCAAGGTTAACACAACTATCCCAACTCAAGCGTGCACTTGCCAGAGTTAGGGATGGAATCAAAAGGAAAGATTGCTTAGAGGAATAAGCGAGGGTTTTTGGCAAGAGGAAGAACTACACGGAAATTTTTTTTCTCTACACTATATATAAAATGAATAATTATTAGAATTATAAAATAAAATAAATAATAATTATTATTAATTTTCAATTGAAACATCAATTATAAAAAAATATAATGATGGTCATTCACAACAATCCCCCATGAAGGACTACCATTGCATTCGAGTTAAAATAGTAAGGAAGAATTTTCTTTGAGCAAAGAAAGAAGTAGTATAAACTTAAACATCAATATCTTTCGATTTGCATTGATACGTAGTGAGGTGGGACAACAATCCAATTATCAAAAATAAGTTACCTTTTAAACTTTCGATAACAATGATTACAACACGTTTTACTTCTTAAATTTTCATTGATTCCAAAATAAAGTCTATCACAATAGACCACACAAAATTGTGCTATTTAAGGCCATGCACATAGAACCTTGGGTCAACGTGAAAGCTCTAGAAAAATATCTTTAAACTTTTTCATAGAAGGCAGCCACACCTTCACAATCACGTTTATTGCTTCATCAAGTCTATCACAATAGACCACTCAAAACTGAGCTATGAAGACTTCACATCTGGTCCATATCAAGACCAACTTCATCAAGTATGTCAAAGACAAACCACTCAAAATTAAGCTATAAAGATTTTACAGTTATCCATCAAATCTATACCAGGACAATCCAAAGAAGGGCTATGGAATTTCAAAGGTTTTAGTTTCATCCATCAAATCCATTTAAGGATTACCCACACGTGGCTATGGACCATCAAGTCTACCGCACTAGACCACCCGAACAAGGGCTATGAACCATCAAGTCGATTGCAATCGACCACCTAGAAAAGGGCTACAGACCATCAAATGTTTGAGTCTCATACTTGTTGAAAATCCTAGAATTACTCTCCTTATTAGGATTTTGGAGAGATGGTCTACAAAGTCCCTCATAACTCATATACTTCAAGAAGATAATTCTTTCATTCATTCACGTCTCCATGTTTCAGGCAAACATGCCTTCTTTTGCTCTACACACTATTCTTGGCAATGCCTATGACAATGTATGAATCTCAATAAAGATATACTGGCATAGAGGCTCCCCATAATGGTACATCTTCCATTATGCTTCTATGTCATTCATATTAATGTCTCCATACAATGATACATTTCTCATTAAGAAAATACATATCCACTAGTAAAGCTTACTTCGTCATTCTAAGTTATACGATTTGTAATGGTATATTTCTTGTTCTTACAATGCAAACCAAAATCTATTTTAACCTTAAGATCTCTTAATAAATGACGAAGAGCAATAAACTATTCTTAATCAGGATTATTTGTGTATATATACTCAATCTTCTCACAACATATGCAACAACATGTCTTGTACAGTTTATCAAGAATGTAGTACTTCCTATAATCTTTGCATATTTAGATTGAGAAACATTATCTCATTTATTTTTCTTAAGGCTCATTACTAGCATCATAAGAGTATCATTAAACTATTAAATCTCTTTAATAGTATTCAATGTGATTGACATAAATCAAAACATTCTCAATAATACTAAGCGCATCACATTAGTATCACATAAATCTTTCACTTCAAAAAATGTGATAACATTATAGCATTACTAACATTTATGTTTGTATCACATAAATTACACTAACACACAAACATATAATCATACAATCAACTCCAAACAACTTTTAGTAAACACTGTTGGGATTTATGTCCTAAAACTCGTAGATTGTAAAAATAATCCATTGACCGTTATTAATAAAGTGTTATTATTGTAATAATTGTTATTGATTAAATTATTAGTTTTGTCTTAATAACCCAAATCCAATAAACTAACATCCTAAGTTGTTGAGTTTTGAACAGTATGTAGAGACATACAGGGATCAATGTTCAAGATCAGCTTAAAGGGTCAATAGTATAAGGATAAGGTTGGGTACCTTATCCTGGTAACACTATTGATACGGCTCACTTTGTATTTGATACAAACGCAATGATCCAACGTGTTCGTGTAGTTGACATGCGAGTGAGGGTATCCTATGTAATGAGTTTTCATAAGACCGGACCGCGAAATAGTAACCACTAGATGTAACTCCGTTAACTAGTTAGGTTTCTATTTCACTAGGATGACCTAGGTAACTTAGTCTTAATCCTGAGTGTGTTATGAACTCCTGTTTGCGAGGGATTATCCTTTGATTTGTACGGGTGAGAGTGGCCAGATCGCCGACTCAATAAGCTTATCATTTTGGGGACAAGATCGAGTGGAGAGCTGGAAACATAATTACACAAGATGGAATTCACTCCTTCCCTACTTTTGGGCAAGTAGATGAGTGTTCCCTTAAATGGTGTCTCTAGGTCTTGAACAAAGGGCCCTACCCTCTCTATGGCACGAGAGGGGTTTCTGTTTATTGGTAGGACCATAAAAGGTTGTTCATTGGAGGAGCACTGGTATTTTAGGATTAGAGGTAACCCATGGGTAAAACGGTAAATTGACCCAGCTGGTGTTACGAACACTCGTGAAGGACTAACTTACTGTTATTGGTTTATATCCGTGGACACATAAATATATCTACAGTGAGAAGAGTTCAGCTGTGAGTCTTTAGTGGAGTGTACACACAGTTAACGAATATTGATTAATGTGGTTAATGAGTTTAGCCAATTAATCTCAGATCGTTGTAGCTTCTGATATGTAGGTCCATTAGGTTCCCTTCCTAGCTCGTAAAGGGCAATGAGATTTATTTATATTGGTTGTAATTTGAAATGTTCAAATTTACTTTGGGAATTAGTTTAATGTATAGTGATACATTATAATATAAAGTTTGTGCAACTTTATTATATAAATTTAATTTTGGATATGATTCAAAATTAATTTATGAGAGATAAAATATTTGAATGAGTTCAAATATTAATTTAATGTGAATTGGATTCATATTAAAATTATTAATTATGATAGAAGCTTATATTTGAATATGATTCAAATTTAATTTAAGTTAAATATAAGATATTTAACTTAGCTATTAATTAATTGGAGAATTAATTAATAATTTAGTTTTATTTAATTAAATTTGATTTAATTAAAAGTATAAAATAATATTGCATAGATATTCATTCAAATAAGATTTGAATGAAATATTAATTAAATATGATTTAATTAATTATATAAACCTATAAGATATTGGAGAGATATTTATTCAAATAAGATTTGAATGAAATATTAATTAAATAAGATTTAATTAATTATTAACTAATTCATTAATTGTTAATTAATTAGTAGATTTGATAATAGAATATCGTGATTCTCCTACTCCTTTTCCTGTTCCAAGAAGGAAAGAGAGCTATAAATATCTAGAAGAAAACAGTTTTCTTTAAGCCAAGTTGATTAAAAAAAAAAAAGCTAAGGTTTTTTCTCTCTGCAAAAGAGTTTCTCTCAAATATCTCTAAATCTTTTCCCATCCCAATTGGTTCCCACAAACCAATCTCATCCCAGAGGATAGGAAGGTCTTCGATGGGTGGTGTCCCCAATTCGGTGATTTGTAGATTCAAAGACGTCATCGAAAGTAAGTTCTCGTATCTTATCTTTAAAAGCATGCTTAGAATTTATTTAGAATTTTGATTCTAAAATTTTGCCAATGTTTTGGTATTTTAATATTCACAAATTAATTTGAGTAATGATTCTTTAAATTCTTCCACTGCCATAGGGCTTTTATCTCTTCAAACACATATATCAACAATTCACTTCTCAAGACATTGTTTACTAAATTGTTGTTAAAGTTTTTCTCATCATACTTTCAGGACCTAATTAAAGAGACCATAAAGAAACTTGACTCAACTTACCATTGAAAAATATCATCTTTACATACACTTGATGTATTAGAAGATCACATACAGCTACAAACGCTTTTAAGGCTCTACGGTGCCTAATTTAGTCGTATGAGAACAAGAATCAAAACATTCTAAATTCTTCGTTTGATTCAAAATATTTTTCATAAGTCTAAAATTGCACTTATATGTACCTTCAATTTCCTTATCTAATGTGGGACTATCGTCGTATTCCCAACGATCCTCCCCTTGAACAAAGTTCCAACTGAACCTTCCCTAAAATAGACATCCATCCATTTAACTCTTATCTAGGCTAACTCTTCTCTAGAGCATACTGCTGTAACACCCCAAATTTTAGGTAATTCTCTTAACCAAATTGTTTTATTTTATTAAGATTTATAAATTTTGGGTGTTATTTTATTATAGTTTTGTGTGGAAGAGAATTTAATTTGATGGAAAAAGAAAAGAAGTGAAAAGGGAAAAGAAATTTGAGTATGGAAAAAAATATAATAATAATATAAAATAATAATAATATATTATTATTATTATTATTATTATTATTTATGTTTTAAACCCTACATCGTTTTGTGTGCCCTTATTTTTCATCCCTTATTTTTCTTCTTCTTCTTCGTTGTTCTACAGCCGTCGGCCACCATCTCCTTTCTCCTTTCCTTCTTCGGTCACGTCGTTATAGGTAGCCCTCATTGTCGACGGTCTCTGCCTTTTCGTTGAAGCTGAAACCTGTAAAACCCGAACTTTATATATCTTATATTTTTCAAAGAGTTTAAGAAGTTTGAAAGAAGAAATTTTTTTGGTTAAGTATCAAAGAATAGTACTTTAGGTGTTTTGAATGTTTAAGTTTGGCGAGAAAGAAGGATCATAGAGGTTGAGCGTTTTAGCTAACTTTGGAAAGTAGTTTCTCACAACTCATTTGGGCGTTTACACTCAAATTGATTTTGAAAGTTTAGAATTTGAGTCTAATTTATTGAGAAAGACTGCTGGACATTTTGGATATGAGAAGATTGGCGTTTTGGATACGAGAAGGCAAGAGGGTCAGTTTGCGAGTGAATCTGAGCAAGCTACACTCTCAGAATGCTACCGAACGCATCGTTTGTCTTTTTGCTCTGGACTTTTGAAGGAAGAAATTTAACGCATTTTAGAGAAACTTTGTAGAAGGAAGTTTTATGAAAAAAGATACGAATTTTAAGTTATAACTTTTTTAAGTCGGATTATGTAGTTTGGGCTAGAAAGTAGGCGAGATGAAGTTAGCTATGCGTTTTGGACAACTATGTGGCATGTTTAAGACAATCGGTTTAAAAATTTAGTGGTGTCAAAGCCTGTTTAGCATGTTTTTTGAAGTGTAAAAGTAAGTAGGAGGTGTCTTAAAAAGGTTTAAGGTGAATTTAAGCAAGGATGAGGTGTTAGCTTGTACTCATGGAAACTCTATAAATAGGCCAGCTTCAGTGTTGAATTTCTCACAATCCACTTAAGAGCTTTGAGTGAAATTAGTTTCAAACGTTTCTATTTTGAGTCTATTTTCTAAATTTGGGTTTTTGGTTTAAATTGAGAAAGGGAGAGTTGCGTTTTAGCTGTAGAAAGCAAGGTAGGTCAAAATGTGGGTGATTCTGAACAATGTGGGCTTCTAGAGAGCTGTAGAGTTCATCCATTGGAATCTAAAGTTGAAATTTTCAAGTATGAATAGTAAGACATTTTACAACAACTTTGTAGAAGGAAATATTTTTATTTGAGTTCTGGATTTTAAGTTATAAAGCTCTAATGAAGAAGTAGAGTTCTGGGCGAGAATGAGGTTTTGGGATGTGGCTGAGTTTAAAAAATTAGCATTGCATTTTGGGCATGCGTTTTGGTTTTAAAGAGGTTTTTCTAAGCATTTTGGGTCTGTGTTTGATGTTTTAGAATGAAGAGAATTCATTGCAGTTGTTTCCCATCATTTCAAGACAAGAGGAAATTGAGCAAGCTTATCGACCAAGGGTTTGATCTGCGACCTGTGAGTGGTTTTCTTAAATGTTTTATGTGATTTCACTTCACTATTTTGAAGAATGATTTCAAAGACAGAAGCGTTTCGAAAATGATTTATATGAAAAGTTTATGTGTTTCAAGTGTAATTTATAATGGTGAAAGCTTGATTTGATAAAGTATGATTTAATGCTAACTTTTATGTGCACATAAAGAGTCAATGCCATCATAGGGTGTACGGACCACATGATGAAAAGCGGGCTTATGCATTGAAAGGAGCGTATAAAGCTTAGTGGCCTGAGCAACAAAAATGTATCTGTATGTTCTCGGATGCTGTTGATACAGTAGTCAAATGCGAGGTAATGAGACCAAGCGTAGAGAACGATTTAGGATCCTTGGCAAAAAGAGTATTTGACTAATGTTTGTTTATGCGATTTGATTGTAAAGGATAAAGAAAGGTTTATGCGAAATGAAATGTTTTGATGTTATTGATGTTCATAAAAAGGTATTGCGAAAATGATTTCATAAAACCTCACTAAGTCTTTAGACTTATTCATTAAAATTTATCTTCCAGGGCTTAAGCATTGAGACCAAAGAGAAGAGGAAGTTTGGGCTTGCTTGGCGAGAATCTGTCAGGCGTTTAAGTTTAAGGGTTAGTTTTATCTTTTGGGTAAGTGTTGTATCATTATGTTCTTGTACTAAACGCCTCGTTAAGGAATAAAAGTTAAAGCTTGTTCTATCTTTTTCACGATAAGTTCTGATCGCTTTCAGTTTATTTGTGAAGTGTTTTGGTGTTTAAGAGGAGTGTTTTTTGGCGTTTAATCGAGTCAAGGATGCTTAAGTCGCATCGCGTCTGTGAGACAAGCAAGCAGGTCGGCGGGGCGGGGTGTGACAAAACAAGACGAAACGTTCGACTTCGTTCGCACCTGTCTCCTTTCACGAAGCCCAGCCACCGCCTCCTTCTTCGTTTTCTATTAGTCGACGTCACGATTCCCTTAGCCGACTGCCGACCGACCCAGTCTTGCTTTCCTTTGCATCCAATTGTCGTGAATCATGGAGTGCCACCGTTTTATATTTTTTTTGTTCACCGATCGTAAAGTAGTTGCGCACGATTCCCCTCTTCCAACGGCGAGTTGCAAGCCCACCCACGCTCTGATCTATTTTGCACGCTCTTTTTCGTTTAGGTTCGTGTGCCGCTGCCTCTGTCTTGCTGTGAACCGTTGAAATTTTGTTGGTAAGATTGAAGTTATGGGTTTTGTAGTTAAAACAACTTAAGTGTTATTGTTGGATAAATTGATTAAATTGTTATTCGATTCTTGAAGGTGTTCGATGTAGTGCTCGAGTTCTTGGGTTTCACAACAAGTTTTAGATTTTAGTTAGAGTTCAATTCTCTATTTTTTGGGTAAGTTGTGGATTTTACATATACGGTAAATTGAATGGATGGAGTTGTTTGTAGAATTGATTGACTTTTGTTCAATTATGCTTAGGTCGGTTCGTTGCAGTTTAGTTTGATAAAGAAGTCTAAGCAAGGTTAAGATAAGAGATTTCTACTATTAGACCCTATATTGAAGTTGGAATGTATTGACTGAAAATGATTTAACTGTTATGTGGATTTGCATGTGTTGATGGATACACTGAATTGAGGATGGTTGACTGATATATAAATGTATATATAATGTATTGTTGAACTAAGGTGGGTGACACCAATGTATAGTTTGATTGTTTGATGAATCATTATGCTAATGATTGATTATGTACTAGTATGAGTAAATTGACTGTATATGTAATGGATTGAAATGATATTATATAATGTATGTGTAATGTACGTTTTTTTAAAGATTTGAATACGAAAGATTAGATATTGAGTTTCATAGTTAATTTAAATTTGAGTTTGAATATGAATTTCTGTTTAATATCAATTCCAATACGAATTTGAATTCAAAGTTGAATACGAATTTGTATTTTATGGCTATCTAGCAGTTATGGTAGCCCATTTGTTTATGTCAAAAATTAGTTTCTAATATGTTAATTAATAGTTTCGGGATTCTTAATTAGCTTTTAATTAAGTATATATGAATTGGTGTGTTGGCGCAAGACACGTTTCTTATCCAGACCCTAAAATGAGCAGATGTACCCTGAGAGTGCATCGAGGTCGTCAAGGGCGGCCTAGGGGCAAATTTTTAATTTTTTTAACTTATATATATGTTGAACCTACGTATGTAAAAGACTAATTCTCAAATCTATTTCTTTTGTAGTAATGGTTCGTGCTGGATCTCGAAGATTCAACACTTAATCAGTTTGTTGAGCATTAAATGCTCAGCGTGTGAAAGTAATTCAGTGGAGACAGCCACTGACACTTCAAGAAGTACAACGACCCTGAAGAAGCATGTGTAAACCCATTTCCCAGATTGACACTTTCTTTGTGACCATTACATGACTCGACTGTTCCAGTTGATTTATATCGTCTATCTTAAATTCAATTAACAGTAATTCATTTTTAATTTTTGTTTGAATATAACATTTTACACTTTTTGTCGGATTGTAGGAGCAATCAAGTGTTTGTAAGGCTGCTAGAGCGAAGCATCCTTACAACCACAGGAGCAGATCCAAGAGCTCACTGTAGAATGTGGTCGCCCAGTGAACCGTGTCAAGTTGTTTCTAGAGATGCACCCCAGTAAGACTAGCGAGTTCATTTCACCGGTAGTAGAGGACGCACATGTAAGTTAACCAAAACTTTTTATTACTTTCTATGTAAATTCCAATGATCTCTCCTAACCTCAACTTGTATTATTGTGCATAATCAAATGTTAGAATTTCAGTCCCCATCCGAGAGGGTTCTTGACCACTCTTTAGCGACAAGATATGCGAGACTGTTTGGGGTAGACGATCGAGCTACTCGCTACTAAAAAAACAAACTCTCTTGACATTTTTAAATTGTTAAAAGTTATTATTCTTAACAGTTTTAAAACCGTCCTTGAAGCCAGCATCAAGAAAGTTGAAGTTCTTGACAGTTGATAAAAACGTCAAGAAGTGTGAACGTTGACGTTTTATAAACGTCAAGTATACAAATTTTATGACAGTTAAAAATTGTCTCATGACAGTTTAAAACCATAAAGAGTGAGTATTTATGACATTTAAAAACCTTCAAGAATATGAGTGTTCATGACATTTAATAATAGTCAAGAAATTGATTGTTTATGACATTGAAAAACCGTCAAGAATGTAAACTTGTTTATGACATTTTAAAATTGTCAAGAATGTATTTCTTTATGACATTTAAAAACCGTCAAGCATTTTTTGATTTTTTTTAAAAAAATTGTAATTCAAGTATATTTTTTTCTTGTATTGTGCTCCCATAGTCTCTGTATAGTGGTCCATCAATAGTTCTATAAATATATATAAACAACGATATTCATCAAATATAGTTTCAAAACTCAAACATTAATATGCACGATGACAATTCCAAAACTTTAACATATATTAAGATTTCACCATATATGTATAACATTTCAAAAACTGTACATATTCGTTTGATATTGTCATATATAGAACATTACTTCTATCAACCCCAAACTAATAGGATAATTCCAAAATTACAAAACCTATCCAACTATGCTATTTCAAAAATCACAAGACTATAATTCTAGTTCAATAAATACAAACTTATCTAAAGAAGTTTGAAACTCAATGACATTAGATGAACTTGACTTCAAATACAAACCTGGCATTTCTCATCCTCTATCTTCGATTCTTGCTTGCTTATTTCAAAGGTTTGTGGTTTCAACATGCAAACCTAGAAAAAATCTAATTTCCCAAAGAATGCTGGGTGATTTTGACTGCAAAAAATTGAATGGGATATAAAATAATAAAAAAGAGCAACATAAAGATCATATGATAAGTTCTTTTCAAGAAGCTTCGAGAAAAAAAAAAGATATTAGGAGTAAGCAAACTGTGTAGAGGCAAAGCAATACTCTATTTTGAAATGTTCAAATAATTGTAGAGAAATCGTAAAACCCACAAACTTTAGTAGATTAAAGATAAAAAAGAAAAAGAAAAAGAAACACTTAGAAAAAAGTTGAAGATAATACTTTCACGGAGCAAGAGAAAAGGAAAAATTAGCTAAACATATATGTAAATGTAAGTAAATTAGAAGAAGCAAGAATTGAGTACCTGCTATGATCCAGATTGGATCAAGTCCATTTGGTACTCTTCTCTTGCTGACATAGTAAAAATCAAAATGACATAAAGAATAATGATAATGATAGTCAACCTAGCAACATTGTTGGGCAAGTCAAAAGGTGGGGTAGTTTAACATATATAGACAGAGTAATGTGTTGAAACTGGCAACACCAGTTATTTCTCTCCCAGTTACCAATGTGTTGATGTCGTATATACCTTCGTACGTATATATTGGTTCCAAATCACAGAACGCCTGACAAATATACCAAACAAATAAGCCACAAAGCTTCAGAAACTATTATAAATCTGAAGGACCAAAAAAGAGGATCCAAAATCCACGACGTTTCTATTTTCAAATTTATTTAAAAATGTTTTCAGAAACTATGTTACAAATGTGATGAGTTCCAAACGGTTTTTAGACATTTAAAGGCGACTGAAAGTATTGATACGAAAGGGACAGTCTGAATCAAGGGAAATAAGCAGCTGAAAGATTTGTTTCAGGTAAATGACTATAAGGAATCATCATTCTGTCAATTCCATTGGTTATCTCTCTTGAAAAGTAAAACTATAAGGAATCATCATTCTACCACTTTCACACACTTTCCATCACCCAAAAAAAGGTTATATTATTTCTTGATGAGGATACATTTTATTGAAATAAGATTACTTCAGAAACTTGTTAACAGGAGGAACTTTGTTTTTTAAATTCTTTCCTTGGATGGATCTAATCTAGCTCTGGAAACTTGCTTCCCTCATCCAAATTGAGTCTAATTTCTTTCGACCCATCCAAATTACCAATCACAAAACAAGTGAAAAAAAAAATACAAGAAATTACGTTTGCTAAAGGTATTTATATATATATATATATATATTTTTGTCCTCCATGGAAGAGATTTAGAACATAGCCATAACTCTTCAATAACTAAACTTCAAATCATCTTTATTTATATCATCAAACAGATGAGACTACTAGAGTATAAATCAATCAAAGCTTTTTAAACACAACCCTAAAAAACACATTGAGATACTTTCTTTTTATTTTTTTGGCCATTTACAATATTACTGTACTATGAACAAACAAGGAGACAAGAAGTTGATTTTATGTGGATCTATCATGAAGGTAACTGAATGTAGTTTTCTAAGCGACGGAAGTCTTAATCTTACTTATAATTTCAAGCTAGCAATTGCATATGAGAGTTCAGAGATTAAAAATTACCAGATATGCAAACTTCTTTAATGTATCTTGACCTTCATTAGGCTTTCCCTAATCCCTCCAACTGAAGCGAATGGTTTATGGTCTTAAATTTTATATTACTTTGTGGTTTTTTTTGTGTTTTAATTTAACATGTTGTATATGTGTTTGGTTCCAAAATTATTGCAAATCTCTTCCTCTCTTGACTAGACAAGCATGCTCTGAAAATATGATCCAGTATGAACAAGGGAAAAAAAGGGGAAATGATTACCTTTATAAAGGGAAGAGGATGAGAGATTTCAGACTGAAGTGATGCGAAAAGACAGACTGTGAAGCCGCGGACGGACGACGGTGAAGTCAAACTAATGGGCGGTGAAGGCAGAATTGTTGAAATCCCCAAAACCAGAACTCAAATCGCTTAAGAGAATCTGTAGATTGTGGCTTGAAACTATAACGACCCAACTATTTATACTTAGCTGAAGTCATTGCCATTTAAAAATCAAGACTTTTTATTTAAATCAAAGAAAATACTAAGTTTTAAAAGAAACCCTTCAAATATTTGTTCATAAATTATAAATTAAATAACATAGGAAAAGAAAATAATAAATAAAATATTAGATAAAATACTAGTTCGGGCCCTATTTAAAATAAAAAGAAATATCTAAAAGTAAACACGAGTTCTAAAATAAATTTCTGAAAATTAAATGCTGAAAACATAAATACGGAAGAAAACATAAACTGTCTCCTATGGCAAACCACGGTTAGTTCTTGTCATTCGCCAGCTTGCCTTTACCTCTAAAAATTAAACATAGAAAAGAATGAGTATAAATTTATATTGAGTAAGGGACCAACTATCACCCAACTGTTTAATTACGCATCCAAACTTACCCCAAGACTAAGGTTAAATTCAACACAACCTTGCATGGGGAATTGCACAACTCAAACATTCCTACAAGAATTTAGTCAACCTTCAAGTAAAAAAATAATCAAACATAATCCAAATTGTGAATTTATCTCGAACCAATAATTATCATTTGATGGGTATACCTATCCCAATCAAATCTTACCAAAGGTATCTCAAATATGGCTAAAAAGGAGCCAAAAGAGGACTCGCAGCTTGGAAGAGAGTGGAGGACGCGTGGCTTGGACGGCTCGGGATAGGGAAGAGATTTGGAGCATGTGGCTTGGAAGAGAGGAGGCTCGGATGGCGGCTCACGCATGAGGAGATCGGCTCGGGTTGCCTGCACGCACGCGACACGATGGTGTCTGACCAGACAAATTAAATCTGGACGACACGACAAAGACAACACTGAAGGAGGCAACAACGTTAGGTGGTAGAGGGTGTCTCGACCGACGGTGAGGCACGGACGAGTAGCGACTGGCTTCAAAATATGGATGCACAAAGTGATCTTGGCTATTGATAGACCAAACAGCTTCCTCTGTGTTTGAACGCCGACGTGCGACTGTCTGCGAAGGGGAGTTGACGGAGAGGGTGCAAGGGGGGAGGCTAGGGTTTTTAGAGTAAGGAAGAAGATGGTGAAGATGAAATGCATGTAAACCGAGAGTTTTAAATATATAATAATAATAATAATATCATTATTATTATTATTTATTTTCCCCAATTAACTCATTTTTCCTTTTTCTCTTCCTATTCCAATGAATTCCTTCTCTCTCTCCATTAATCAACCATCAAATGAAATTTCTTTTTATCTTCCCCAAACAACACTTAATAATTACATTGTTTTCCCCAAACAACACTTAATAATTACATTATCTTCCCCAAACAACACTGAACTTCTTTCCTGGGTCCACAGAAACTCCCTCACTGGATATTACATGGCCAAGAAAAGACATATGTTTCAGGCAAAACTCACACTTAGAAAACTTGACAGCTCGAAGAGTCTCTAACACCTGATGTAAATGCTCCTCATGCTCAGCCTCTATCTTGGAGTAAACCAAGATATCATCAATAAAAACTATTACAAAAGTGTCTAAGAAATACTTAAACACCTTGTTCATCAAATCCATAAATACAGCAGGAGTATTTGTCAAGCCAAAGGACATCACAATAAACTTGTAATATCCATATTGGTAACAAAAGGCAGTCTTGGGAATATCGTTGTCTCTAATCCTTAACTGGTGATATCGTGAACGTAATTCAATTTTAGAGAACAAAGTGGCTCCCTGCAGTTGATCAAACAAGTCGTCAATCCTAGGCAACGAATATATGTTATTCTTGATTGTCACCTTATTGAGTTCTCTATAGTCAATGCAAAAATGCATCGACCCATCTTTCTTCTACGCAAATAAAACTGGTGCTCCCCAAGGTGACACACTAGGACAAAATTAATCCCCTATCCAGCAATTCCTGCAACTGAACCTTCAGCTCAGCTGGAGCCATTTTGTATGGAGCTCTCGATATCGGACTAGTGCCTAGTTCCAGCTCAATGGAAAAATCAACCTCTCTGTGAGGTGGAAGCCTTAAAAGCTCTTCTGGAAAAACATTGGGGTATTCCCTTACCACTGGCTCAGATGATAAGGATACCTCGGGCTCTCTGGTGTCTACAATGCTAGCCAACATACTCCAAGTACCCTGGTTAAGTAGCTTACTGGCCTTCATGGCTGAGATAACTTTGGGTAGGACCACAGTCCTTGCCCCCTTATACTTGAAACTAGTTGCCTCAAGAGGGTTAAAAACTACCTCTTTGCGGGAACAATCTATGCTTGCATGGTTAGCAGATAGCCGATCCATGCCTAATATTACATCAAAGTCTTGCATGTCTAATACTAATAAAGTTACATTTAAAACATGCTCTGCTATTTCTATTTGACATGCTTTTATCTTTTCTTTCGATGTCATAATTTCTCCAAATAGAGTAGAGACAGACAACATATAACTCAAGGGTTATACCTCTAAACTCATATGTTGAATAAAAACTGAGGATATAAAAGAATGAGAAGACCCCGAGTCAAATAATACTAAAATAAAGTGCCCCAAAATTGGGAGCGTACCTATCACCACTGTGCCAGCTCTCTCGGCCTCCATTCGATTATTGGCAAAAACTCTCCCGTACTGGGATGTGGAAGTCTGGTTCGAGACAGCTCCGAATGATTTCTAAGGAAAATTATCAGATAAATGCCCAAGTTGCCTACACTTGTAGCATACTCCACTCTCTGTTAGACAACGACCTGAATGAGACCTTCCACAATTAGGACACATGGGTAATCCCTTAAGGTTTTGCCTGCCTGAGTAACTTGCTGTCGGTGTCGCTGGAACAAACCACCTGATCTCAAACTATTTTTTGGTGCTAATATAGGCTACTGGTCAAACTTCCTTTTCTGCTCTAAAGTTGGCTCCTTCTCTACAACCATGGCCAACTCCGACCTCTTATGCAAACTCAAATCCACTTACCCCAAGACTAAGGTTGAATTCAACACAACCTTGAATGGGAAATTGCACAACTCAAACACTCCTACAAGAATTTAGTCAACCTTCAAGTAAAAAAATAATAAAACTTAATCCAAATTGTGAACTTATTTTGAACCAATAATTATCATTTGATGGGTATACCTATCACAATCAAATCTTACCAAAGGTATCTCAAATATGGCTAAAAAGGAGCCAAAAGAAGACTCACAGCTCGAAAGAGAGTGGAGGACGTGCGGCTTGGACTACTCGGAATAGGGAAGAGATATGGCACACGCGGCTTGGAAAAGAGGAGGCTCGGATGGCCACTCACGCGTGAGGAGATCGACTCAGGTGACTTGCATACGCACGACTCTGATGTGTCTGACCAGTAGAATTAAAATTGAGCGGTGCAACGAAGACAACATTGACGAAGGTGACGGGGTTCAGTGACAAAGAGTGCTCAACCGACGGTGAGGCACGAACGAGTAGTGACTGGCTTCAAAATATGGACGCGCAAAGTGATCTTGGCTATTGACAGACCAAACAGCTTCGTCTGTGTTTGAATGTCGACGTGCGGCTGCTGGCGAATGGGAGTTGACAGAGACGATGCAAGGGGGATGAAGTGCACGTAAACCGAGAGTTAAAATATACAATAATAATAATAGTATCATTATTATTATCTATTTTCCCCAATTAACTCAATTTTCCTTTTTCTCTTCCCAATTCGATCCATTCCTTCTCTTTCTCTTCATTAATCAACCATCAAGTCAAATTTCTTTTTATCTTCCCCAAACAATACTTAATAATTACATTGTTTTCCCCAATAAATATCATTATTATAAATCTTCCATAACCTACTTAAAACACAAATATAATTCAAACAAATTTCACCAATATATAACACCCAACCAAACTCAACATAATTAATAAATCAAGATAATTTAATTTAAATTTACTTTATTCTTGGGGTGTTATAGAAACAGACGCAATAGTGAATTTGCAGCATGTTCGAAGAGGAGAATAAACTCGTTAAGGGAAAAAAGGGGAAATTATTACTTTTTGAAAGGGAAGAGAATGATGGATTTCAGGCTATGAAGAGACTCTGAAGTGATGCGAACAAACAAATTGTGAAGTGACTGGCGGACAGACAGATTGTGAAGTGACAGATGGATGGTGGTGAAGTCAAATGGACGAGCAGTGAACGCAAATGGACGAAAGTGTATGTTTTTTCGTAGGTGAGGGATTTCAGTTGGAGAGGGCACATGTTTTCAAAAGGGGGCCAAGGCTTTTTGAAGGAATATTAACACAATATTTTATATATATATATATATATATTTAATAACACTTGACGTTTTTAAAACATCAAAGTAAATGATCTTACTTGACGTTTTAAAACGTCAAAAATTTAATAGATATTGAAAACGTCAAGGAAAATTACATATTATTTTACGTTTAAAAAACGTCAAGAATGTCAAATTTATAAACATTTTAGACGTTTTAAAAACGTCAAGAAATTAATAGATATTCCTTGACGTTTTTAAAAAACGGCAAGAAAAAGGACATATTACTTGAAGCTTAATAAACGTCAAGATATCAGAAAATTGGCCTACTTCACTCTTTTCATAAAAAAATTTGACGTTTTATCTTTGAAATCACCCCTTGCTTGACGTTTTTTTTTTTTGAAAATAAAATGTCATGAAAGAAAAACAACCATCAAGAAAGGCCTTTTTGCACTAGTGGCTCAAAAGGTCTTGGTTAGGTCCCCAAACCCAAGTGCAGGAAGAGTTCTATTTCCGTTTCTTCCTCCTCTTACAACCACCAGGCACACATTGTGGAGGTTAGCAAACTTAAGGACAACCTTGAAAACTCAAACCACATGATTGAAGAACAAAGACTAAGAGAGGAGGAGCAAGACCGACTAGTGGCAAACCTTGATCGACAAATAGCAGACCGTAATAGACAAATGAAAGAAGTAGTTCGAAGAATGGAAGAAAACTATGCACAACAAATGGAAGAGATGAGAAAGATGATCGAGGATATGAGTCGGCAACATAGAGGGTCGTGAACACTTGGGGTACGTACTTTTTAACATTTAATTTGTTTGATTCTGCATCTGTGATAAGAACTGTATAATTATTTCATTTGTAGGTTTTGCATTTTTTATGTGGCGTTTGCAACTACTGGATATCTAGAAGATAGGTGTATGGCATTTTTTTATTTTTACTTGAATGTAACTACTTTTAAAAATTTTGAACATATTATTTGTACGTTTTGAACATATATATCGTACTAGATTTATTATAAATTACAATTTCTTAATTTATATAACTTATTGCACATTATGTTTCTTGTCAAACGAGGGAACCGATTGATGGAGAAGGTAGACATGCACAACAGAAAAAGGAACAAACTTTACTCTAATTGCAACTAAAAAAATTTAGTAATCAACATGCATAATAACCCTAATATAAACATAGATGGAGTTAATAGAAAAAACACTTTTTCAAGTCGAAAGTCAACATTTTGATTTATTACCATTCTGTCTGTCTTGACTAATTTTGACCTCTCGAGCAGGAATTTGTATTCTTTTTTTGAAATTCAAATCACATTTGAATATAGAGTCCGTCAAAGTTTGACTTTTCAAAGTTAAAAGTCAACATTTTGACTTTTCACAACTTTGACCATTTCCATCAATTTCGAGCTTCCAAATATGAATCAATATTCACATTTTTAATATTTAAATCTCATTTAAACATGAAGCTCTATCTTATGCTTATAACTGATGACTATATCAAATATATTCGTCGGTTTCTCTCTCTTTACCTAATTCAAACAATTTGAGTTATTCTATTATAATGTTCTAAGTTGATTCCTTGTGAGCTAGCGGGGGAACCTAATGGACCTATAGATCATGGGCTCTAATGATTCGATATTAACTGGCTAAACTCTTTTAGATCGAGTTAATCAACCTTCGTTAACTAACAGGTTATTCCACTAAAGTCTTGTAGTTGCACTCCCCTCACTATAGATATATTTGTGTCCATGTTATATAACCATGATGAGTCAGTTAATCCTTCACAATTTGTTTATAACCTCGGCTGGGTCAAAGTACCATTTTACCCTCGAGACTACATCATGCTCCTTAAGTTGTACTGATCCACTATTGAACAATTGGTTTAAGGTCCAACCTCTAAACCAATACTTTCTCAAGCCAATGAGAGGGTGGGGCCCCTTGTTCAAGACTTAGATTAAGTCATTAAAGGAACAACCTATCTACTAACGACCCTAAAGCGGGTAGGAGTGAATTCCTTCTTACATCCTATGTCCCTAGCTATCCACCTGTTCTTACCCCTAAAATAAGAGGCTTATTGGGCCAGCGGCATTGAGCTGCCCTCACCTATGCAGATCTAAGGATAATTCCATTTGAACAGAAGTTTATAGTTAGCTTAAGATTAAGATTAAGTTATGTTGAATATCTATACACGAAATAGTCAGTTTTATTAAAGTTAACGGTGTATAACTTAAAAGTGACTAGTACTTCTATGGTTCTAGTCTTATGTAAACTCTTTACATAGGATGCCCCCACTTTCGTATCTCTACATGAACGATTCAGGATCACATTGTTTATACTAACTACAAAGCGGGTTGCATCCATAATGTCCTCAAAATAAGGTGCCTAACCGTATTCATATACTATAGACTATTTAGGCTATACACTCGAACTTGATCCACGTTTATGTCTCTACATAAAGTTCAAGTTTACACAATAATAGCCTTGGGACCTTAGTTTATTGGCTTTAAGATTATAATGTCAATAACGATTTTATTGAATACAATATAATTACAAACTATGAGTTTTAGGACATAAATTCCAACATCGATAACAATATTCAACAATAACAAAAACAAAATAATAAAATAAATAATTAAAAAAATTAAAAATTAAATTTTTGTCGACCCAAGACCTACGTCGGTATAGATCACTTTCTCCGACGTCTTGTCCATGCGTCGGGGAAAACCTTCTCCCTACACAACGTCCAAATTAGTTATTTCGACGTACAATAGTCAGGTCTGCTTTAGCTAGTTATTGACATTCTCTACGCATTGAATTTCTCTGCATCGGAGATAAGGTTTCACCAACGTGGGCCATCAAAACATCGATTAATGTTTTGCTGATGGATTTTTCCCGACGTTGTTGCAGACATCTAGAATTACGTTGGGAATAGTTTGACCGACGTGTTCTGTATCCTTCGATGACGCTTAAGTGTGTCGGCCATTCCCAAGTTTTTTTTAGTGCTATTCAATAAAGCTCATCCATGGATAATACCGTGACTAATTTTAAGGTTCCACTACACCTTTGTTCAACCTGAGGATTATATCAACAAGGGTAAACCAGAGACACGACTCTTTATACCACTTATTAGGGACTACTTGGGTATAAGCCCTCGTGTCTTATAAACTATCACATATTTATAGTTTTGACAATATCTTAAATTTCCATAAGATCCTATGAACTTCATAAATAATGAATTTGCATATTTTCATACTACGACCAAACTTGATTAAAAGCAATGGCAATACTTTTAATTATATGCAAATTAATAACCAAATTATGCGACAATTCCTGATATACTTCATGCATAACTTTGTCAAATATGACATACAAGAAAAATTATTTCTGCTCATGCTAACAGGCTAATAGACATGTTCAAGTAGACCACAATAGCGTCTCAATATTCACAAATTGAGTTATCATTTAAACTTATAGATCTATATGTGATACTACTATGAGCATAATCAATAAACATAGTTAAAAGTTTTTAATCATACTGTGAGCATAATCAATAAATATAGTTAAAAGCTTTTAATCATACTAAAGATTTCTTCGACACAAGATATGCTGCACTTGTAATTTATTTAGATGCATAACATATTCAAAGTTCAACAGTACTATTTTGTTGAGGAAAATTTTTTTATGTCATAAATTATTTCCATCCAAGAATGATTTGACTAATTCAAATCCATCACAATAGCATTCATTACTATTACATAAATTTGTCAAACTATACAAAGTATTATAGTATATGCTCATCAAATATATACAAGGAATATCATCCTCAAATATAGCATAGAAATAAACTAGCTAAATTCTTAGACCATATGTGCAAATTTATTTCATGGAATACAAACCTATGTAAAGTTCATTCAAACTTAACCATAAAAGGCTCAATTGTTGAATAGAAATTTGTTAGACCAATTACAAATTGTCACATCATTACTAAATTAATCATGAAAAGTATAAATAATTGAATTTGAAACTAATTAAAAAATTGACATGTGCCCAAATTAAAATTGAAAACGTAAATTGGCTAATTCTAATAATGCCACATGTTTTCCTCATAACAGTTGGATCAAGTTAATTATTTTGGTTCAATTAAATATTATTTACTTCGATTAAGTTTAATTGTGCAAAAAGAAAAAAGCTTAATTGAGCCCAAAGGCTAAATATGACCCAAATTCATGTGGTTGAGCCTATGGGTACGGTCCATGAACTAACCAGGCTCAAGCCGATAAAGCCCACCAAAGAGCTCTATAAATAGAGGAGTTCTCCTCATTTGTGAGGGTTGAAAATTTTTTACTCTAGAAGGTTTAAAGAGAATTCTCCCAAGAGCTAGAAGACTCCCTAACTCTTAAAGTCGATCGTCCTTGAAGATTGAAGCTTCTTTGAAGATACAAACTTTCTTCCAAGACTCCAACTTCAAGAACATCATGTGTTCCGCTTCCTCAAATCAAGCATAAGCATTCAATCGAAATTGAATCAGAGAATCAAATTCTAAAGACCAAACCACATCACATCAAATCATTTGGTTTTTTATTGGGAGGCTATTTAAGTCTTGCCTTTAGGTTATTTAAGTAAGTTTTTGACAATTGAAGTTTAGAAATTTTCTATCAATAGAAATTCTTTGGTAGATGACAAAGTCTCATCACCATCTTTTTGCAATTCTTTATTTAGGGTTTCATGCCAAAAACATTCAAGTAGGTTTGATCACCTTTGCTTGTGGAGCGGAAACTTGGAGTGAGGAACTAGTTCTCCTTATCTCTTGGTTTTCGATCAAAGGGTAATCTAGAACTAACTCATTCCCTTAGGTTGTTGCTAAATTGATTTGAAGGTTTTAGAATTTGATTTTGAGGGTTCACCAATTGGGTTCCTAATCATTAAATCCTAGGGTTTTCATATAAATTTATTATAAATATCATTGAAAATAGATTCTCCGTTATTATTATGCTTAGTGTCTATTGTTCCATGTGTAATTCCCTTCCATATCCAACTTCTTGGCCATGTGTCTTGAATAGCGACATTTGGTGGGTTTTGCATGATACAGATACATATAGGTGAGATTCCAAATAAATCGAAAAAAGTGAAATTTTTTTAGATTTAATTTTCTTATTTTCTTATTTATTTATTTTAATATTATATTTTTCAATGTCCATGTTTCAGTTCTGTCTCATTTTTACAACAATTTTTTTTATTTTTTCTTTTTAACAGTAAAATATGACATCGAGTGAGTGAGAATTTTTTGGTTGTAAGACTTTGGAAGAAGCATTTTTTTGGTCGATTTTGTAAAGGGAAAGGCAACGTACATATTTGAACTATATGCTCGTATTGAAATTTAACTTCGTAACTATGTTGGTTAATATTTGCACGATGACCTTGCACGTGAAAATGTTGTTTTTTATCCTTAAATTACAAATTTAGTCCTAAACTTTGAATTTGATATTTATTTGATTTATAAACAACTAAAAGCGTTTAATAGAACCGGCATTTAAGCTTTAATTTTGTGTTTAATAAATCATTGAACTATACATGTTTTGGCTAATAGGTTCATGAAAAGTTCAAAATTTTAAAAATTAATTGATTTATTAGATATACATCTGTATTGCATGTGTAATGTAACAAGTCATTCTCTTGTGTAGTAGCTTTGTAACTGTTTTTAAAAAATTGAAGTATAAGATCAAAATTTGTAATTTTAAAAGTTGAATAACCAAATAGACAAACTTCAAAGTTTTAGAAACTATATTTATAATTTAATTATTTCTAATGAATAGCAAGAAAACTATTTATAATGTAATGGCCACAACTGTTTCACATTATTAATTCACCATATTTATCCTCTCCAAGCTCCACACATAACCGCAAATAAACCAAGAATGAAAGAACACAAAAATAAAAATAAAAAACAAAACAAAACCTCCAACAAATATTCTTCTTTTACTAAATGGATCTCATACACTTAAAACAACCTCATATAAATTAAAACAAATAACAAAATAAACGCCTCTAATTTCCCAAAATAACCAACTAAACTCTTCCTATTTCAAAGTGAAAAAAAGCACAAAAATAATAACCTTATAAATAGACATACAAGGATTCTTCTCCTACACATCAACAATGGCACCACATCTACTCGTCTTATTGATATTTCTCTTCCTCATCGTCTTATTCGACATGTCGATGGCCAAATTCTCGTTTGCACCACAAAAACCATCCATCATTCAACTTCACCATTATCAAATCGAAATTAACGACTTGGAAATGTACTTGTTAGACAGTCATTGCTTCTCGAAAGATAACGATTTAGGGTTGCATATACTTTTTCCAGGTGAGCTACAAGATTGGTCGTTCCAAGATAACGTTTTTGAAACTACTAAATTTCCTTGCATATTAGAATGGGAGAACGGATTATTGGAATTTGATTCTTTTAAAACTGATCTCGATTTCTTGAATAGTTTTTGTGGCAATTTAACTTCTTCTTGGAGTGCAAGACAGGATGGAGTTTACTTGACCAATGTAAAGGGTGAATATGTTTTTCAAGATTACTGGGACATGCTTATACATTGAAAAGTTGGCTACCTTAATTTCTTTTCCCTTCTTACAAAAGTTGAAGTCAATAGTTTGGGTTGATACCAAATTATGGTCAAGATAAAATGCACATATCCTTTCATGTGAGATCAATGGTAAATTTGAAAAGAGAGGACCTACGAACAAACACTACTACAAATTTAGTCTTTCTCGATGCATTCAAATTTTGATTTTTTGATGGCCATGGCAAAGGGCTATCAAGAAAAATATGTTTCTTGACACAGTGTTTATCTTGACGGTCATAAGAAAAGTCACCTTATTTTGTTGAAGAAATATGAAAAAACGTAAGAAAAATGTGCATTCTTGATTTCCTTGATGGGCAAAGTTTTTTCAGTTTTGTTGATGGTTCACAAACGTCGTGAAAACTATTTCTCAATGGACAATAAACATCAAGGTTAATATATTAGTTGTCTAGTAATGTCCATCAAGTTAGTTAGGTTTTCTTGATGAACAAGGCCCATCAAGGGATGAATTTTCTTGATTTGAAATGGTCATCATCGAAAAAATTTAATATATTTGTTTTGAATTTTTTGATGGGTTTAGAATTTTCTTGATGGGTCTAGTTTCTTGATGGACAAAGACAAAAAAAAAAAAAAAATCCATGGGCAAGATTCATCAAGAAAAATGATATCTTATGGGTATTGCCCACGATATTTTTTTTATTGGGTTTAGGATAAGATCATGGGCAAGGCCCATCAAGAAAAATAATATCTTGAAGGGCATTGCCTGTGACGACCCGGACTTTTCGGACTGACCGTCTCAGTCGTCAATTTGACCCAAAACCGTTTGTCGACAAAAGACATAAAAATTTTCAGTTGAAACCGTAAGAAAACGAAGGAAAATTTAATCGGGCCCTCTTTCCAAAATACAAAATTTACAATGTGTTGTTTACAAAAAAATTTAACTATTGTAGACTTAGTTAAATCAAAATATTTTTCAAACCGTCAGCGGAAGCAGTTTAAAGACAGTCCCCTATGGCAAAATTCACGAGTCCTTCTTGTCCCTCGTCGGTCTGCCCCTCATGTTACCTTTACCTGAAAAGTTAAACATAAAAAGGGTGAGTATTAATATACTCAGTAAGAGACCCGCTACTGGTCCCGTTAGGGGAAAAATAAATTATTAGCATCCTATGGTGTACCCTGCACAGTCACAGTCTAGTGCTCCCGAAGGATGCACATATCAGTCTAGTGCTCCCGAAGGATGCACATATAGGGGATGATCCCGAAGGACACCCGCAGGGTAACTATCCACTAGGAAACTAATAATTTATCCCCTCAGTCCCTTCTAAACATCTTAACAGTCATGCTCAATACAGTCAAATTTCCTTATCACATAACTTCCAATTTAACCTCAACAACCATATCATCCTAATTTCACCCAGAGACAATCAAAACATATCCATATCTCAGTCATCAATATATCCATACATCAATCATCAACATAAATAACCATAACATTCACCTTAGTCTACAACGGCGCAACCATGATATCCCTTCCATTCATAACAACACTACCATAGTTGTATATCCTTCATTTGGTTTACGCAACAATTTATCCATTTCAGCCACACTTTATCTAAGTAAAGTCTACTAGATTCCGACATGCCCACATCCTTATATTTGTACATATACATAACCAGACAGTCATAGCATGCATTCAACCACAAGTTCACATTCAAACATACACATCATAATTGTTATCCCTACTCAGTACAACGGTACGATTTATGCAGTCAATACATCCAAATAATATTTATTGAGTCCAGTAGAAAGTCCCTTACCTAACTCTTATGCAAGTTCTTCAATCGAGCAATTTCAAACGAATAATTTCCTGAACATAATCAAGCGTAAAATTAACATCCTTCTAAATAGCTCCATCCATTCAATTCACCCATACGTAAACTCCGCGACTTACCCAAGAAGTGGAGAGACGACTCCAACGAAGCTTACGGCAAAACTCAAAGTTCCAAATTCTTCGAATCTCCTATGTCGCCTTCAAGAACAAACAATCAAACACCCAATTAAACAACATCAACAAATCAAGATTTCAGTTAAGACTCTTAAACCCATCAATTTCATCCTTACCCAACGAAATTTCAACGAAATAGCCGCAGCGGCACACAAGATTTGGGCAAACGACCTTGTGAAATCGATTTGGGTATGGGTTGGCTTTCAAATCCGCAGCTGGAAGGAGACGCACGGTGGCTGGCCTCTTGCGGAATGGAGGCAGATCGGCTCGGATCCGCGTCCGATTTGTGAGATGTACGCGTCGGTAGCCTTGCGGACGGTACCCGGCGGCGGCGGACGGCTGCGGAACGAAGGGGTGGTACGGCTGGGCGGCTGGGCGACTGGGCGGATGGAGACACGGCTGGGCGGAGAGAGACACGGCTGGGTGGAGAGTCACGGCGGCGCGGGGAGGACAGATCCGAGAAAAGAAAGAAAAAGAAAGAAGAAAAAAAGGGTTTTGGCTTGGTTTCGGCCGACGGTGAGACTGTGGCTGGGACGGACGGAAGCGTGCGGCTACCTGGGCTTCACCGGACAGACGGCGCGACTGTGGGACGTGCAGATCCGGGCGGTGTTCGGTCCCGACCTCAGCACGACGGAAACGGCTTTAAAATGTTGGGGAAGGTTGGGCGTCGGCGTTAGCAGGCGAACGGAGAAGAAGATAGGAAGAGGTGGGGCGGTCGGCGGCGTGAGGTTGGAGGGTGGGTGACGGTCGGCGGCTAGGGTAAGGAGAAGGAGAAGAAGAAAAAGGAAGAAGAAGAAAGGATGAGGGGGGGCTGCGTGAGGGAGAGAGAGAGAGGAAATTTTTTTTTTTGATATTATTATAATAATAATAATAATAATAATAATAATAATAATAATAATAATATTTAATAAAAAAAAAATTATTTTTATTTTTTTTTTTACCTTTTTTTTTTTTTTTTTTTTGGGCGTTACATTGCCCATCAAGAAAAGACCAGTTTTCACAAAGCACGAAATTCTGACCCTCGTTAACTGGTTCAGAAAACACGATATTCATCCATAATATCCTGAAATATTTACTATTTTTTTTAATTATTACTTTCTATTAATCAATAATACAATATTACTTTTTTAAAAGTTAACTATTGTAAATATAATTAGATTGAAATAAGTGACTTTATCAAAATTAAATTAATTATTGTGTTCAACTTTAATGACTTGAATTGAAGCATTAGAATAAATCTGGCCTTTAGTGTCGGTTTAAAACCGACATCTTTGCTAGAGTTACTAAAGGCCTTTAATGTCGGTTTAGAAACGACATTAAAGTTCTCTTTAATGTCGTTTTTAAACCGACGTATTTGATGGTGTTATTGAAGGTCTTTAATGTCGATTGGCCTTTGATGTCGGTTTTAAACCGACATTAAAGAGCCCAACAATTTTGGTTTAAGTCTTGTTTCTGGGTCCGTTTTTACAAATTTATTTTTATTAAATTGTTGCATTATTGTCCACTTTTTTATTTTACCAAACAGTTAAAAACCGACATTATGGATCCGTATACATAAATATTTATTCTTACACCAACAAATAAATAAAATTGATATTACTTTTTAAACTATAATATTTCTCTTTTACATATGTATATACAAAATGAAATCTTAATATTGTGTTTATATATATACATTGTACAACAATACATGAAATAAGATCCTAATACAAGACTTAAATAAGAAATCATAAACGCCTTCGTAGTCTTCAACCTTCAACAATCGCTTGGCTATTTACACAATCGCTTAGCTTTCAACCCGATATGACTTCAATCATTCTACAAACAATATCTAAATCAACCATTAATCTTTAGAATTTTAACAAGACAGCTTTGAAAAAACATGTGGAATAAAAACGTTTCTAAACACTATCATATAATTCAAGTAAACGATAAAAACGTTTGAAACTAAATCGATTAGCCAAGTATATGTAACAGAAGGCTACAAGTACTGGTAAAATGATTCAACTGACATCACGCCACGTCTCGGAATGAGCAAGGAGGTGCCCGAGGCGGGGTGTGACACCTATAATCATAAACTTTTTTACATTTGTTTTTCTCGGTGAGGAGAGAAATGAAAGTTTCATTAACCACATTGTTAATGACAGCATTACTTTGAAATTCCTTAAAGATTTCCAAAATGTTAGGTTTCGTGAATTTCCATGACTTTTTCAAGAATTTCATGGTAAAACAATTTGGTCCTCAAACTTTATTGTTATCAAAAGATTTATCAACAAAGAATTGCTCGCTTCCATTTTTCAGTGTAGATATGATTGACATATTTAATGAAGGCTCTTTCAATTTTGAAATCTTTAGTACACAAATCCCCCGTTCATTAACCACATGGGCAATGATGCTTTTTCGTTGCATGACATAGCAAATTTTATGGAAAAAAGAGGTGTTTTCATTCCCTTCAAGGTTCCAAATTCTTTTTCATTTTTTAGCCCAAACTTGTGTCTTCATATAAGTGGCTTGGCTGAGGTCTGCTTTAAGGGCAATCCTGCGAGAACTTGTAAGATTATTTTCAGCCTCCAGCTTATCAATATATTCAATCTCCTTTATCCAAGAATTTTTATTCTCCTCGATAATACCCTTTTTCTGTTTGCCCCATTGCTTAATGGTGAATGAGAGCTGTTTCAATCTTCACATAAAGGCAAATTAATAACCAAATTATGCTACAATTCCTAATGTACTTCATGCATAACTTTATCAAATATGACATACACGAAAAATTATTTCTACTCATGCTAACATGCTACTAGACATGTTCAAGTAGACCACAATAGCGTCTCAATATTTACAAATTGAGTTATCATTTAAGCTTATAAATCTATATGTGATACTACTGTGAGCATAATCAATAAACATAGTTAAAAGTTTTTAATCATACTAAAGATTTCTTGAACACAAGATATGCTACCTTAGTTAGACACCCCACACTTCTAATTTATTTAGATGCATGTTCAAAGTTCAATAGTACTATTTTGTTGAGGGAAAGAAATTTTATGTCCTAAATTATTTCCATCCAATAATGAATTGACTAATTTGAATCCATCACAATAACATTTATTACTATAACATAAATTTGTCAAACTATACAAAGTATTATAGTATTTGCTCATCAAATATATACATGGAATACCATCCTCAAATATAGCATAGAAATAAACTAGCTAAATTCTTAGACCATATGTACAAATTAATTTCATGGAATACAAACATATGTAAAGTTCATTCAAACTTAACAATAAAAGGCTCAATTGTATTAATTCATATTCGTAAAATAATTTACCAATCAAAATATCTTCACAAAAAAATATTTGAAGAGTTATATAAATCGTGAGCCCAAAACTTTCTATCACAAGATGAAAACTCAAATGCCAAGTATTCACTAATTTATTTGGATCATTAATTTTCTAATTGATTATGCCCAAATATTCATCAATTAAATGTGCCACATAATGTCAATTAATCCAAACTTCAATATAGAGATCTTTTATGCATAATATGTTTCAATTATATAATATGTGGCCATTTATACCTTTTAATTTACTATTCAATGCTAATTTATTTCTAAAATTAATAGTCACGTTCAAAGATTTTAGCTAATATGAATAAATTAACTAAAAATTTTAACGGAATAAATTAGCATCAATAATTTTAGTAAATTTCTCCTAAAATTTAGCGTAACTTACCAAAATATTAGGATACATCCCTCACGTGGATCCAAATTTTTCATGGATGACTTGTATTGCTTGAACTTGAATTTTTTACATAACTTGTCTATCATGCTATTGGAGAATTGCCTTCCATTATCCGTCACGATTCTGTGTGGAATACCGTATCGATAGATGATGTGTGTTCGAATAAAGTCTGCCACATCTCCTTCTTGGCTTCTCTCAAGGGAATGGCCTCAGCCCACCTTGAAAAATAGTTTGTTGCTATCAGGATATGAGAATGCCCTACTGAGTATTTTGGTGTAATGGGGCCAACCAGATCGAGTCCCCAAGCCTCGAACGGTTAAGAAGCCACAGTTGGATGAAGAGGCTCTGGAGGTTGGTGTATGAAGTTTGCATGGTATTGACAAGCTTCACACTTCTTTGCATAGTCTATTGAGTCTTGGATCATCTTAGGCTAGTAGAAGCCCATTCTTCTTAGCTGGAATTGAAGCTTTGGTCCCCATTGATGTGCTCCACAAACACCTGCATGTACTTCCTTTAGAGCTTTATCGACTCTTCCTTTCCAAGGCATCGAAGGAAGAGACCTTCAAGAGAACGGCGATATAAGGTTCCCTTGTAAAATGAAGTGTGCAGCTCTTCTTCGTATCTCAGTTTTATGATGGGAATCCTTTGGAAGCTTTCCATGTTCAAGATATTCTATGATGGGTTGACGCCAATCTTCTTCATCAATCAAATGGGATATCGTCACGTTCACTTCCTGACATTTAAACATAACTAGAGGCATAATCCATCGTTGACAAAGTGGTATGTTCAAGAAGGAACATTGCTATGAATTTCTCCCTCTCCTTTTTCCTCCCAAGGAAACTCCTTACTACGACAACTCTCAACGTCTGTATGCTTAATTTGACGCCAAACTGATTAGAGAGATGTTGGTTCCTTCTTCTTTGTATCTATGCTGGGAACCAATGTTGACATGTGAGCCTCCATCCCCGAGATGATTAAAATTTGGAGCACGAGGTGCTTGTACATTTTTCTTTTTAGACACACCTAGCTTTTCAAAGGTTGATGATCTTGTAGCTGTCGAATTGGAAGAAGAGAGAGAAACCGAGAAGTATATGTGATATAGTCATCGAATTTCAGATTAGAAATAGCTTATGTTTAAATGAGATTTAAATATTATAAATATGAATACGGATTCATCGGAAGCTCGGAAATGATGGAAATAATCAAAGTTGTAAAAAAATCAAAATGTTGACTTTTGACTTTGAAAAGTTAAACTTTGACCGGCTATAGATTCAAATGTGATTTGAATTTTGAGAAAATGAATGCGGATTCATACTCGAGAGGTTGGATTTAGTCAAGACGGTCAAAATTGTAAAAAGTCAAATGTTGACTTTGACTTGAAGGGTCAAATGACCATTTTACCTCTTGACTAAAATTAGTGGAAAAATTCAACATTTTGTGGATAATCTCACTAACTCTTAGTGGGCTATGTGGAGGCTCATGGTGATGACACCAAGCCCACTAATAGAAATTGGAATGGTGAATAATTTCACTAAAGGTTAGTGAATTGTGAGGTGTTGAGTTATGGTGAATTAAATTGCATGCATTTTGCATGTAACTTTTTTATAAATTAGTTTTGAATCTTTAGTTTCAAAAACTTTTGGAATTTTGTTAAAAATGTTAAAATTTATCTTTTACTAAATTATTATTCTTCACCTCTCTCACACTAAAAGAAAAAAATATATTTCTCTCTTCCAAATTTAATATCTCTCTAAAAATCTCTATCTCGGTTCCTTCTTCAATCGAGTCCCACAACCCGGTTCTTCGTCCAGAGAATAGTAGGTGACTACTAGTGGTGGTCCATTCGATTTCGTGAGAGGTATAAACGTTCATATTCCAATAGCTACAAAGGTATATTTTTTCCTAAACCCTTATTCTTTTAGTTTAGGGTTGCATGTTAAATAGGTGCAATTAGGGTAATTTTCAATTCCTTTTTCCGCTGCGCATGTCTCTTATTAACATATCATTGATAGAATCGAAAATTTTGCTATAACTTGTAAATATTTAATTTATTTTGCTATTTTTAAAAATATCCTAAAAAAAACATTAAAACAATCACTCTCCTCTTGATCTCAATCATTTTGTGGACACCTAAATTGCTACTTTTCACCGCACTCTTCAATATATGAGGATCCACATGTGAATTTGTTGCATGTATAGAAAAAACTATAGATGTATAAAAAGGATATACATTAATCAAAAGAGACCTAACTAGACTCGAACTAATTCACACTACTACAAAACTGACAATACTTGACGCCTGCAGTTTTGATATTCTTGACAGTTTTAACAAAAATTGTCAAGTAGAAAAAAAAACGTCAAGAATAACAAAAGTTAAAAATTGCCTAATTTCTTATTTTTTATTTTCACTACTTGACAAATTAAAAGCGTTAAGATTAATTTTAATTACTTGACATTTTTTAAACATCAAGTAATATGTTTTTTCTCCCTTTTTTAAAAACAAAACTTTTTCTTTTTTTTCCCTTAAATTTTCCATTTTTCTCCTATTTCTAAAATTAAAATTTCCCCCCTTTTTTTCCCCTAAAACTTCCCCTTTTTCTCCAAATTCTAGAAAAAGCCCCAGTTTCCCCTAAAATTTTCCACATCTTTCTCCCTATCCACAATTTCTTCATCCTCTTCACAAATTTCTTCAGCCCACGACCTAGTTCTCAACCCACGGCATAGTGACCCTCTCCTTGTCATCGGCCGACGACGTTTCCGTCGACCGCAACATACGACAACCCACAGTAGGAGGATTTCGACAACAGCGTTTTGGCGGACGGTGACCCACCATTGGCAACCTCACTCTTTCTCATCAATGGTGACCCACGGCTGGCGCTTCCATTTTTCGACTTTTCTCGACCATTTCCTTTCCTTTTCAGAGAGCTCTTGTTCCTTCTCTCAACTACTACTTCCTTGTTTCGACTTCTGCTTCCTTCACTTTGGCATCAACGTCACTCTACGCCCAAGCAACGCACTCTTCTTTCTCTCTACACCCGAGCTCTACGCATCGATGTCACTCTACGTCTCCCTAATTAATCGTCACTTTCGGGTTCAAATTAATAATTTCATTTTTCATCAGCTTTTTCCCTTTTTAATTTCCTTCAGAGTATGAATTGATTTGCTTGATTTTCATCATTCTTTTACTTGTTTCTTAATTCTTGGACTGAATACTGTAAATGTCAAAAGTAAAAGGAACCATTGCCAAGTTTTAGGACTAGAGAGGAGAGGTGTAATGCGTAGTGATCAGAAGACCCGCTTCTTTATCAAAGGAAAACCAATTTATCATTATTGTACAGTTTCAAGTTTCAGTGAATACACCGTGGTGCACTCAGGGTGTGCTGTCAAAGTCAGCTTGGCTGTACCTCTTGAGAAAACATGTCTCTTAAGTTGCGGGGTGGTCGCAGTTATACTTGATTTTTTCCATTTGATTTCTTCAATGGGGTAGAGCATTTCAATGATACATATCACATCCTGTCATTTGTAACTATGTATATATCTAGAAAAGAATACCAAAAAAAAAAAAGGTGTAAGAAAGTTAAAAGGGGTTATAATCTTTTATCGATTGTTTTGTGTGATCAGTTTGAAAGGAGTAATGTTTATCATTGGCTACTTTAGCATAATTCTATGGCCTTTGAATTTGGAGTCGAAATATGACGTTGTTTATCATACTATATTTGGTCTTTCCATTCTCTCCTTTGTCTAAACTCACTTATGTAGATTTCAACTAATTCAAGCTTGAATTGAAGCAGGTTTTCTTTTTCCTTTTTAATTATTGAATTGTAGCAATGTTCTGTTAAACAACAGTTCTATGGGCTGTTACTTATAAGATGTTCTTTCTTCAGGTTTGGGTGCCACTTGGAATGTTTCTTATATATCCAAAGGTTCAACTGTGGTTTTATATGGTCTGGGGACTGTAGGCCTATCTGTAAGCTTTATGTTTTGTGAATACCTCTGTAGTGACTTCAAACACGTCCCTTAAGTTTTGTCTTATCAACAGGATGGACTGTTGTTGACCCATGTTAATTAGTAGAGGAATGTGATTGTCCTGTGATTGGTTTTGTCTTGTTCAATGTGTATATGAAATTTATAGTAATATTGTTTGAGAATGGGGATGGTGATCAAGCTTGTATAGTGAACGCAGACATTGTACAAAAGTGAATATTAGTGAAACTGCATTATAACGAAAGTGAACTTTAGTCTCATTTGAATTTGATATTTCATGGTGAAGATGAAGATTTGAAAGTTCTAATGTCAATGCTTGTTGTTTTTGTGTAGGCTATTTTTCCTCGCATATTTGGCCATGAAGCATCTGGGTAACTTCTAACTGAATTTTTTAATTTCTAATTTTGTGGTTGAATCCTTCTTCTTACTGGTTGTTTGTGGTTTCAAATAGTCTGAAAAAATATTGGGATTAAAAAATGTCTATTAATAGGATGCAAGGGTTATGGCCTCTAATATGCTACTTGCTTCTCATTTCTGAATTTAGAACTTTGGTGTCTTTTGTTGATTGAGATCACTTTTTAAACACCATCACCTTTGTTTCTCTTTGTTCAAATTCCTTGGCATTGCTTTAAGTAATAACACTGTGTAGTTCTTTCTATCAATAGAGAGAATTTGAACAAATTCTGTACTATATATTTTGTAAACGGGGAACTTGGTTTTCTTTTTGTGGATCTTTAATGACAATGAAACTGAAAAGTACATCAGCTCCTTACCATTTTTCTATGGTTTATTTGAAATTCAAACTTATAGCTTATTAAAAGTATGACTGCTTTTGGGTCAAAAGAAAAATAGTATCATTTCTTGCTTTTGTTAATGAAAGCCAAGTTGTTTTGTTTTGTTTGTTTTTAAAGTGAAGAAAAATAAATATTCAGATCTTCAGC
>JACWES010000014.1:2721672-3037125 GCA_025688845.1 Cucumis hystrix
CATACATGTTTAGGTTACATAAGATAACTTTGGATGTTAGTTTATGGGTTTTGTGGGTTAATGCAACTAAATGTCAAATAAAATAACACACTTTATTTTATTAGATAAATAAAATGTTTGTATAATATATACAATTACAAACTACAAGACCACAAGATTTAGGGCATCAATCTCAACAATTGTTGGGTTTGCTTAGACCCATCTCTCTATAACTCTTAAATCTGTTGTCAACTCAACAAAGAAACTGAGTTCAACCCCTTGAATTTTCGTGTACAATTTCACCAATGACCACTAATTTGATTGTTGGAGTTGCTTTGATTAACATAGTGTCCCAGATTTTGTGTTTCTGATCCACATTCCCAGATTGCTTGAAAAGTTAGTTTTAGAAAAACATAAAGGCAATGAGCTAAACCATTACATATATAAAATTTATACACTCTTGATTTTATTTGTATGCAAAGATCAAACTTCTAAATAATGTTTGATCTCTTTAAGATTTTCAAGGGTACATCCTTTTTGTAGTGGGAAAAAAAAGAAAAGAAAAAGTACAAGGTATACAAACCAACTGTTCCAAAAAATAATAATGTGGATTCCTTTTAGCATGAACTAATTAATGATTGGTTATTAATAATTATTTTCTACAATTCAAGTAATCAAAGTATTAACTTTAATATTTTGGATTTCATATCAGAATGATACAAGGAGCCCATATAGTCAATTCGAGTTGGATGAAGTGCGCATGAAGCTTGCTGATTTTTTGGGTGGCCACATTTGATTTATGGTGATTATATTTTGGGTTAGACAGACAAGTTTTGTTGATACTGGATATAGGTGTGATATTTTGTTGATATACTTGATATAGCTAGGTGAATTAGTTTAGTTGATATTTTGTTGATACACCTATAGTTAGGCTACACATAGATGGAAAGTTTAGGCTCTTGTCAGAAAAGTTAGGCTAACTACATGTATATGTTTATGGTTCATTGATATATATGTTAAAATATTGTTAATTCTTTGATGGAAAAAGTTTAGTTCATTCAATTGTTTTAATGTGTACTTTAGCACATTTGTACGTGTACTCTCTTTTTACTTATATGCGTTTGGCTTCAAAACAGGTGCACGAAAGATTATGAAGATATTTTAAAATATATAATTTTTTTAAAAAAATGTGTCAAGAAATCTCATATACCTGACGCTTAAAATCTGTCAAACAAAACCACTCTTATTCTTGACACTGGATTACTTGACGAGTAAAAAGCGTTAAGTAATCTCATATACTTGACGCTTTTTACCTATCAAGTAAACAGGCCTTACTTGACGCTTAAAAACAGTCAAGTATACCTTCCTTATTCTTGTCACTGGATTACTTGACACATTTAAAAGAGTCAAGTAAACCTTTACTTGAAAGTTTTTAAGTGTCAAGTAAAGTCAGTTTGTAGTAGTGTCGGCTCTGTATGGATGCGACCCAATTCGACCACTTTGTTCAAGTCTAAACCCTGTTGGGTTGGCTTTTTTCTGTTCTTGAAAAAATCTTTCTGGAGATCACTTTACCAGATGATTTAGGGAAGAAAACCCCAATCCAAGAAATTAAAGATGATTATTCAATCAAAAACATCAAAGAAAATAGAAAAAGGAATATTCAAGGGAAATTTCAAAGAAAACCACAACTTTCCATTACAAAACTACAATAATGAACAAAGCATCAGAGACCAAGTAGAATTTTTCATCACCTCACAAAAAGCAATTCACTCATGAATTTCTCACTACAAATCCAACGAAAAGAAAAAAAAAAGAGTAGACATAAATTTTTCCATATAAATTAACAAAAACCCCAACAAAACCAAAATCAAATACATTAACAACCCAAGCTAGATAAATATCCCATTATCGACACATGTTGATCAGTGCAGAAAAGTTTGAGTGCATAAACAAAACTTAAAAGGCAAGAAAAATAGAAAGAATGCATCATTCTTTGGAATGGTTGGAATCGATGGTAGAATAACCTAGGCGGCAAAAACTTTTATTTAAACATAAAGCGACATCGCAACACAACTCTAAAGTAGTGCCATAGCGCCGTGTCATTTTCAGATCTAAGGCACCTACTTGCCTTACTTACAATGTTGCACACAACATCCTAAGGCATCGTGGTGCGTAAGGTAAAAGCGAAACTAACTTCTTTTTTTATGCATTTGCCTCAGTTGACTGTATGACTTCAATTTTGCCAAATTCAAATTATACCCTTGAACCGCTTGAAACCTATAAAATAACCAAATAAAAATGTGATATCATGGAACAAACTCATATTAAGTAGAGCTAGATAGCACATTTTCAGTGCTATCACCTTTAGCAATAAAATTAGGGTGTTTGTATGTTTTTTAATTGGTTTGCTCATTTTTTGTAAATTGATATATCAATTTTTATGGAAAAAGAAACATGCGCAGCGAAAATAAGGTTCAATTCTACTCTAATTGCCACTAAACTATTTTAGTGAATAACATGCATATTAACTACCCTAATTAATGAAATTAGGGTTAATAGAAGTCATACCTTCATAGCTTTTCGATTCTTTGATATCTCCTCACGAACACGAACTCGGGATCTCCACTAGAGTTTACCCGCTATTCTTTGGACTTTGAATCGAGTTGTGGGACCCGTTAAGTGAAGGAAATAGGGAGAACAAGATGGAAATTGAAAGGTGATACTTAGGGCTGAAATTTGGTAGAGAAATAATTTGGTCAAATTTTGTAAAACAAATAAAATCAAATTTGGGCAAAAGTCTCTTACAAATAGAAAAAGGGCCTATTTATAAGCAAATTACATGCAAAAATGTATGTAATTTGTTAATAAAATCTCAACACCTAATATTCCACAAACAATTAGTGAAACTTAGTGGGCTAGATGTTTATATCTTATGTAGCCACTTATTCCACTAAGTGTTAGTAGGATTATCCAACAAAAATTTGGATTTTTTCACTAATTTAGTCCAAGGGCAATATGGTCATTTGACAATTTAAGTCAATGTCAAACTTTGACTTTTTCAAGTAAAAAATCAACATTTTGACTTTTTTATCATTTTGTCCATCTTGACTAATTTCGACCTCTCGAGTATCCACATTCATTTTTCCAAAATTCAAATCACATTTGAATATAAAGCCGATCAAAGTTTGATTTTTCAAAGTAAAAAATCAACATTTTGACTTTTTACAACTTTGACAATTTCCATCAATTTTGAGCTTTTGAATATGAATGTGTATTCATATTTTTAATATTTAAATTATATTTAAGCATAAAGTTCTATCTCAAACTTATAACCGATGACTATATCAAATATATTTGTTGGTTTCTCTCTCTTTACTTAATTCAAACAATTCGAGTTATTCCAACATATTGTTCTAAGTTAATTCCTTATGAACTAGCAGGGGAACCTAATGGACCTATAGATCATGGGCTTCACCGATCCAAGATTAACTGGCTAAACCCTTTTAGATCGAGCTAATCATCATTTGTTAACTAACGGGTCCTTCAACTAAAGTCTCATAGTTGCACTCCCCTCACTATAGATATATTTGTGTCAATCTAACATAGTCAGAGTCAGTAAGTTAATCCTTCATAGGTTGTTTAAAACCTTGACTGGGTCAAAATACCATTTTACCCTCGAGATTACATCTTGCCAGTTAAGTCTCACCGATCCATTATTGAACAATTGGTTTAAGGTCTAGCCTATAAACCAAATCCCTCTCAAACCAATGAGAGGGTGGGGCCCCTTGTTCAAGACGTGGATTCAATCCTTAAGAGAACAACCTATCTACTAATCCTAAAGCGGGTAGAAGTGAATTTCGTCTTGCATCCTATGTCCCTACCTATCCACACAGTCTTACCCCTGAAATGAGAGGCTTATTGGGCCAGTGTCGTTTAGTTGCCCTCATCTACGCAACTCTAAGGGTAATTTTGTTGAAAAGAAGTTCGTAGTTAGTTAAGGATTGAGATTATGTTATCTTGGTCATACATAATCGAAATAGTCAATTTTATACAGTCAACGGTGTTATAAATTAAAAAAGACTATTTCATGGTTCTAGTCTTACGTAAACTCTTTACATAGGATGCCCCCAGTTCCGTGTATCTACATGAACGATTCAGGATCACATCGTTTGAACTAACTACAAAGCAGGCTGCATCCATAGTGTTTCGAGAATAAGTTGTCTTTTTTATCTTCAGATTGAGGGCCTCTTTTTTATCTCCAATTAAAATTGGTCATTCCAAATTCTTGTGCATCCTCAAGAAGAATTAAGATATGGTAGAAACCTCATTCTTATTTCACATTAAAATTTAGCTATGTTCCAAATTTTATTTTATTTAAAAATCAAATTTTTATCCTCAAATCAAATTAAATTGCAAATAAAACCTTGAACCTTTTTTCAAATTACTTAAGTTTAGGCCATATTCCAACATTTATTTCAAATTTGAATCAAACTCATGTACTAAATTCATAGTTTGATTAATTTGATATGTTGAATTGAACAAAAAAAAAATGCTCGTATTTTGACTTCAAATTTATCTTTTTCAAGATTCATTCACCCATATACGTGCATAAATCTCGAAAAGGGGCGTTTGTTGAATAGAAAACTTTTAGACCAATTACAAATTGCCACATCATTACTAAATTAATGATGAAAAGTATAAATAATTGAATTTTGAAACTAATTAAAAAATTGACATGTGTCCCAATTAAAATTGAAAACGTAAATTGGCAAATTCTGATAATGCCACATGTTTTCATCATAATTGTTGGATCAAGTTAATTATTTTGGTTCAATTAAATATTATTTATTTGGACTAAGTTCAATTATACAAAAAAAAATAAGCTTAATTGAGCGCAAAGAATAAATATGACCCAAATCCATGTGATTGAGCCCATGGGTCTGGTCCATGGATCAACCAGGCTCAAGCCCATAAAGCCCACCAGAGAACTTTATAAATAGAGGAGTTCTCCTCATTTGTAAGGGTGATAAATTTTTTACTCTAGAAGGTTTAGAGAGAATTCTCCCAAGAGCTAGAAGACTTCCTAACTCCTAAAGTCGATCGTCCTCGAAGATTGAAGTTTCCTTGAAGATACAAACTTTCTTCCAAGACTCCAACTTCAAGAACATCATGTGCTCCGTTTCCTCAAATCAAAGCATAAGCATTTAATCGAGAGAGAATCAGAGGATCAAATTCTAGAGATCGAACCACATCGCATCAAATCAATAAAAATACAACATCAACTCAAGTTTAACTCCACGAATCAAATTTCTCCAGAAATGTCGTGCTAATAAATTGACATGTCCAGTGAGACATCTCTACCTCTCATCTCTCTCTCATCATCTAAATCTACAAGAAAACCAATGGTACCAAAGAAAGCTACATCCAAATCTTCTGTTTCAAGTGATGCCTACACGGGACCTGTCACCCGCAATCGTTCTAAGTGGATCATTCAAGAGCAAGATCAAGGTTCTGCCATCGTGAAGAGCATCCTTAAGCAATTGATGAAATCTCCTAAAGCTAGGATTGTCATCAAATAAAATCCTCTATATGATGATTTTGATTCTGCCTCTAGCAAGTGAAAGAGAGAGACACACTCGGATGTGATGTCTGTCATGATGGCTGATGTAATGGTTAAGGCTGCCATGACGTAGATGGCGAGGAAAATTAATCTTCTGATGAAGGTTGTTGATGAACGAGACTTTAAAAGAACAGATGCGGACTCGTGAAACGGCTTTCATGTACTCTAAGCCATACTCCAAAAGAATTGACAACTTGAGAATGTCGCTGGGGTACCAGCCCCCAAAATTCCAGCAGTTTGATGGAAAGGGCAATCCAAAACAGCACATTTGCCTACTTCGTTGAAACATACGAGAATGCAGGATCAAGAGGAGATCAATTAGTCAGACAGTTTGTTCGAAGCCTAAAAGGAAATGCTTTTAAGTGGTATACTGATCTGGAGCAAGAAAGCATTGACAGTTGGTAACAACTAGAAAAGGAGTTCCCCAACCTCTTCTATTGCACTAGACACATTGTAAGCATGATAGAGCTTACAAATACAAAACAAAGAAAGGGAGAGCCATTCATCGACTACATCAAACAATGGAGATCTCTAAGTCTTAACTGTAAAGATTGGCTCACCAAATTATCGGCTGTAGAGATGTGCACCCAAGGCATGCAATGGGGACTCATCTACATTTTGCAGGGAATAAAGCCCCGCACATTTGAAGAACTGGCAACTCGAGCTCTTGACATGGAGTTGAGCATCGCCAACAGAGGAACTAAAGATTTTCCTGTTCCTAAAGTAAAGAAAGACAAGAAAGAGATGAAGGGTGCCAAAAAGATAGTGAAAATCATCGTGAAAGAATCTATGGTCACAAACACGACCCACTGAAGTTCTCTAAAAGAAAGGAAGTGAGAGCTGAGAAGAAGGACGATGGAAGCGAGAGGCGACGTCTAACTTTAAAAGAAAGACATGAAAAAGTTTACCCATTTCCTGATTCAGATATCATAGACATGCTAGAGCAGCTATTGGAGAAGCAGCTGATCCAACTTCTGGAATGTAAGCGACCTGAGCAAGCAGGAAAGGTAGATGATCACAACTACTGCAAGTATCATTGGGTCATCAGTCACCCAGTAGAGAGATGTTTTGTGTTGAAGGGGCTGATTCTAAGGTTGGTTCACAGAAAAAGTGATATAGATTTAGAGGAAGTAGCTCAAACAAACCATGCTGCAGTGACGTTGTCAAAGCCTCCTCTATTAAGATTTATTTTTTAGTAAAAGGAAAGCTTAGTTCAGTTCGAGACCTTTGAGCCTGTAGTTGTCCAATTTTATCAGGAAGTCTCATCTAAGGATCCTCAAGGAGAGGAAAGACCGATCGAAGAAGACGATGAAGGGTGGATAGTTGTGACCTGTCGGAAGAAAAGATAGTCGACTCCAACCCAAAGAGAGTCTTGCTCCTACCAAAACTATAGAAGAGGAAATAAGGCTTAAAAGAATAAAAAAAGAAGAAGACTCAGAAGCTTAAGCTTGTACAGGACGAAGACATGGATTTCTCTCGACCTCAGCACTTAGTAACCTTGGCAGACTTCGTTCCAAAAAGCTTTCTTTGTGATCATCAGAATGAAGACTCAGAAGTCATTGCGTGTCATGCTATCAGCACAACGGAGGAAGAAATAATTCGTCCAAGATCACTAGAAGAGGAGGGAGTGTCAAAAGACCTTTCAAGGTTCAATGTGGAGGATCTATTATCACTTCCTCAAGAGACCAAAACCATCCTTATTGATGCATTGTTAAATTCAAGAGCATCAAGTTCAAGTACTCCGACTACGACATATGAGAGTACTCCTTATTGGATGTCTATAGACTTCTCAGATGAGGATTTTTTGTTGGGATCTAAACTTCATAATAGACCCTTGTATGTTTCTGGATATGTTCGAGAACAGAGAGTCGATCAGATTCTCATCGATAATGGATCAGCTGTCAATATAATGCTCAAGTCGACTGTGAGGCAATTAGGCATCTTGATGAACGAGCTCTCAAATAGCAAGCTGGTAATTCAAGGTTTTAACCAGGGCTGCCAAAGAGTAATAGGCATGATACGGTTAAAACTCACAATTGGTGACCTAAAGGCCAGTGCATTGTTTCAAGTCATAGACTCAAGGACCACTTACAAGTTGTTACTAGGTTGTCCTTAGATTCATGGAAATGGAGTAGTAACTTCAACACTGCATCAGTGCTTTAAATTTTATCAAGACGGTGTAAAGAAGGTTGAAGCCGACTCTAATCCGTTCTCAGAGGCTGAGTCTCACTTCAGATGCAAAGTTTTATTCAAAGAATGATAACATCTTAGAAGCTTTGCCTGCAAGAACTCCTCTTATAAAAGGAGAAGATAAGTCACAGCTGAAATCACTTGCAAGCACAGAACCACATGATAGTGCGAGAATCTTTAACTTTGAAAAGGGTGAAGCATACACTAGCAACATAAAGAGTATGATCTTGAAGGATAAAAAAGTTGCAAACCCACCAGTTTTGCGCTATGTTCCTCTGTCGAGGCGCAAGAAAGGTGAGTGACCATTCGTGGAGTCCTCAAAAGGCTTGAAGGTTGGTGGCATCGAAGTCTTAAAAGAAAGCTTCACTACAACACTAAATAAGATAACAAAGTAGGAGATAAAGATAGACTTGAAGGAAGCAAACTTGCCCCAAAGGTGAACGAAAGATAGATTCGACCCCAAGGCTTACAAGTTGATGGCGAAAGCAGGTTATGACTTCACAGCTCACACTGAGTTCAAAAGCTTGAAAATTCATGACCGACCTGAGCACTCCTCAACTGAAAAGAAGCTTTTACAAGAAGGACATGCTATACCCGTGTCGAGAAAAGGACTCAAATACAAGTCGCTAGAGTTGATCCATATAACTAGAAAGGGGAAGGGAAGAGGTTGACAACAATCATATAACTATAGAGGAGGTTGACAGTATAGACGAAAAAGAAGGTGATAATCAGAGAACCTCAACATTTGATCGAATTAGACGATCTGTTGCACATCCTCTAGTATTTGAAAGACTAAGCATGATGGAGGCAGAAAGAGAAAGTCACCAGTCAGCACCAGGCCTTGAGTGACGTTCGGTCTTTCGAAGGCTAACTATGACTTCCATAAAGGAGAAAAGCACATGTAAGGCCTCGACAGCTACAAGACCATCAGTCTTTGAAAGGCTTGGTGTGTCTAAAAAGAAAAACGTACAAGCACCCCGTGCTTCAATTTTTAATCGTCTTGGGGATGGAGGCTCACATGTCAACATTGGTTCCAGCATAGATACAAAGAAGTAACAAACATCTCGCACGTCAGTTTGGCACCGAATTAAGCATATAAATGAGGAGAACTCTTCTATTTATAAAGTTCTCTAGTGGGCTTTATGGGCTTGAGCCTAGTTGGTCCATGGACCAGACCCATGGGCTCAACCACATGGATTTGGGTCATATTTAGCATTTGGCTCAATTAAGCTTACTTTTGGGCTCAATTGAACTTAACCCAAGTAAATAATATTTAATTGAACCAAAATAATTAACTTGATCCAAAGGTTATGATGAAAACATATGGCATTATCATAATTGACCAATTTATGTTTTCCATTTTAATTTGGGACACATATCAATTATTTTAATTAGTCCCAAATTTAATTATTTGTACTTTTTATTGTTAATTTAGTAAATGATGTGGCAATTTGTGATTCGTCTAAAAATTTCCTATTCAACAGTAACGTTGCCTATTTCTCATTATAAAAAAAAGTACAAATGTTTTCCATTTTATAAGGAATTATTGGGAAAAAAAAGTAGTTTCTCTCGTTCTGTTTCTCAATCATTTTTATTGGTTTCACTACAAGAATTCGAACTTATCGTGACGCCAGAAAAGACATCGCTAAAAGCAACGTCGGCGTTAATCCGCTTTTGTCGTCAAGCCGACGTAAGTCATAATACGTCGCAGTATGGCACGCGCGACGTTTGGGATCATGAATTCGCAAAAAGTTTACTAATTAATTTGTTATTTTACCTTTCTGCAATGTTTGAGGACATAACGTCGTGGAAAGTCTCGACTAATTTCCGCGACGTCTGTCTCACAAACGTTGCGGAAAGGTCAATATTTAATTTTTTATTTAGACTTTCCGCGACGTGCGGCCAAGACACGTCGCGATCGCGGAAAGTCCAAATATTAAATCCAATGTTCACCTTTTCGTGACGTAGGTCAGAAGGACGTCCCAGAAAGTCTCCAAAGAAACGAATCGTTTTGACTCTCAGTGATGTCCTCAAACGTTGCCAAAAGGTGAACATTGGATTTAATATTTGGACTTTTCGCGATGTGAGAGCGTGCGACGTCGCGGAAAATGGAAAGTAATAAATTTAAGATTAACTTTCCGCGACGTCAGCGTCGAGCACGTCGCGGAAAGTTGAATAATGAATTTATTGCTTTTGACTTTCCAAGACGTTTAACCTAGTGACGTAGCAGAAAGTTATTTTTTCGCGACGCAACTCTGACATACGTCGTGGAAAGTCGAAAGTAATAAATTCATTATTCAACTTTCGGCGACGTCGATGAGCAGACATCGCGGAAAGTTACAATAATCCACAACGTCAACAACTAAGAACATTGCAAAAAGTGGGTTTTCGCGATGTTTTCGAAGATGTTGCGAAAAGTGTTGGCTATTTCAACACAGAGGCTTTTCACAAACTCAAGGAAGAGAAGAAAATTTGAGAGAGAAAGTGAGAGAAGGAGTCGTTGCCGCCGCCGTCACCGCCCACAGCCGTCGTCGTTGAGGTCGTTTTTTTTTTTGTTTTTGTTTTTTGCATTTAGGTGTGTAAAGTGTATGTATATGTATGTGTATATAGGTTTAGAATGCGTAATGTGTAATGTATATGTATGTATAATTTAATGTGTATGTATAGGTATATATAGGTATATGTTTAGGATGTATGTGTTATGTGTAAATGTTTAGGGTGTATGTATATGTAGGTATATGTTTATTGTGTGTGTGTTATGTGTATATGTTTAGGGTGTATGTATATGTATATGTATATGTAGGTATATGTTTATTGTGTATGTGTTATGTGTATATATTTAGGGTGTATGTATATGTAATGTGTAATGTATATATATGTATATGTAAGTATAATTTCATGTGTATGTGTTATGTGTATATTTAATGTGTATATGTGTATATGTAATGTGTAATGTATATGTATGTATATTTTTTTATTGCAATTAGAAAATTATACAAAATTTAAATAATGTATGAATTTAGATTAAATTTGAATACATTATATTGAACAATAGTTTAGGGTTTAGTAAATTTGAGATAAAGCTAAGGGGTCTTTATCAAATTCGATATTGAATTTCATATTCAAATTGCATTTGAATTTCATTTTCAAATTTCATTTGAATTTTTAAAAATATTAAATAGCGTAACTAAAATGGAGTATGTATAAAACTAATATAACATATTTATTTGTTAGGATGGACAAGAGTTGGATGAAATTAGGGATAGGTTTTCTGTTGAGTACAGAGAAGGGGTTTTTCAATTTTTAGAGGTTACAAAACATCACACAAATAATTATGGAAAAATAAGGTGTTCATGCAAGAAATGTATGAATTCAAACTGGGACTAGCCTCCTTCTATATAAACTGGGTGTATCATGGAGATCCCGTGACCTTGAACATAGGTATACAAACATTTAATGAAGGAACGAGTAGTAGTTATCCAATAGTTGATGAAGGAACTAGCAGTAACCCAATAGTTGATGAAGGAACCAGTAGTAACCTAGTTACTGAAGAAAATGAAATGTTGAATATATTGCATGATTTACAAGTTGGTATTGAACAAGTAGAAGAGGGGGAGAAAGGTTTAGATTTAGAGGAAAACAGAACAAACAACATATTTAAGGAGTTACTAAATCAAGTAAGTTGTGAGCTATACCCCGGTGTTCAAAATTTTTGTCACTAAATTTTTTGGTTAAAATGATGCACGTCAAGGTTCTCAATGGTTGGAGCAACAAGTCCTTCGATATGATGTTAGAGTTAATAAAACGTGTGTTTCCAATGTGTGGTACTAACATCCCTAGTTCGTTCTATGAAGCCAAACAAAAATTGTGTGATTTGGGCTTAGGGTACGAGACTATTCATTCTTGTAAGTATGACTGTGTAATGTTCTGGAAGAAGTTCGAGAACTTGCAACAATGTCCGACTTGTGGTGAGTCTCGATATAAGATTAATTCCAACAGATCAGGAAACAAAATTCCACAAAAGGTATTGCGTTACTTTCCATTGGTGCCAAGATTACAACGATTGTTTGTATCACAAGAAAGTTCGACAAACATGTGATGGCATAAGGATAAACGGGTGGAAACAGAGGATGTGTTGAGACATCCAGTCGATGCAGAGGGATGGAAGCACTTTGATTCTGAATTTTTTGATTTTCATTGGAGCCACAAAATGTTCGTTTGGGGTTAACTTTAGATGGATTCAATATGTTCCGGCATATGAGTACCTCGTACAATATGTGGCATGTGGTGTTAATTTCATACAATTTGCCACCATGGAAATGCATGAAAGAGTCGAACTTCTTCATGTCATTGCTCATTCCCTGTCCTAAATCTCCCGGCAGAGAAATTGATGTGTACCTACAGCCATTACTTGACGAGTTAAAAAATCTATAGACGTTTGGTGTGCGTACGTATGATTGTTTGACGGATCAATATTTTCAGTTGTATGCAGCTTAATTATTGTAGTGTTTTCTTTTCCTTTTTTCTCAATTATTTCTATTGGTTTCCTTTTCATTGTTCTCAACTTTTTATTGATTTTCTTTTCCTTTTTCTCAATTATTTTTATTGGTTTCTTTTTCCTTTTTCTTAATTATTTTTCTATTTCCTTTTCCTTTTGCATTTTCCCATGTGATTTCCTTTTCTTCCTCTTATTTCCATCTTTTTCCCCCAAATAACCACTCTCCACGTGGTTTCCTTTTTCTTCTTCTTACCTACATCGTCTTTCCCAAATAACCATCGTTTTCCTCTTCCTCTCACCATCTTTGCCATCTTCTTTCCTCTCATCGTCTTCTCTACATGACGTCTTCCTCTTCGTCGGATTTGGATTTTCCTCTTCCTCTTCCTCTTCACCGAATCTTGGTTTTCACTGTTGGTTTTCGTCGAATTTGTGGGTTTTCGCCAGATCTGTGCTTTCTCTGTGGGTCTTTGTCTTCCTCTTCGTCGTGGATTTTAGTCCTCCTCTTCATCCTTCGTTTTCGTCTTCCTCCTTGTCGACTCTATCCTTCATACCTTAATCTTCATCTTGAACTCCATAAGATTACCAGAAGACCTTCATATCTAGGTTTGATAAAGTGAGTGGTGTAATGTTTAATTGAATTAGATGTGAATAAAATAACATGAATAAAATAAAAAATAAATAAATATCGAAGAAAATCATAAAACAAAAAACATCTATCAAACACATTTTCTATTTTTGTTTCTTTTTTTCCAAGAAATAAGTAGAAACAGTTATAAAATACATTCATGTTTCTTGTTAAAAAAAAGATACAGGGAACAAGAAACAGGGAACAGAAACGTTACCAAACGAACCCTAAATTGCCACTTTTCTCCGCACTCTTCAATATGTGAGGATCAACATGTGAATTTGTTGCATGTATAGGAAAAACTATAGGCGTATAAAGAAGACATAGATTAATCAAAAGAGACCCAACCCAACTCGAACTAAATCGGTTATGTATGGATGTGACCCAATTCGACCCCTTTGTTCAAGTCTGAACCATGTTGGGTCGATTTTTTTCTATTCTTGGAAAAATCTTTTTGTAGAGCACTTGATCAGATGATTTAGAGAAGAAAACCCCCATGCAAGAAAGAGAAGATTATTAAATCTAAAACATCAAAGAAAATAGAAAAAAGAACATTCAAGTGAAATTTCAAACAAAACCACAACTACCATTACAAAACTACAATAATGAACAAAGCATAAGAGACCAAGTAAAATTTTTTATCACCCCACAAAAGCAATTCACTCATAGATTTTCTCACTGCAAATCCAACAAAAAAAGAAAACAAATAGTAGACATAAAATTTTCCATGTAAATTAACCAAAACCCCCAACAAAACCAAAATCAAATACATTTAAATATGGAAAAATCTTTAAAATAACCCAAGCTAGATAAAGATCCCATTCTCAACACATGTCGATCAGTGGAGAAACGTTTGAGTGCATAAACAAAACTAAAAAGGGAGAAAAATAGACAGAGTTCATCATTCTTTGGAATAGTTGGAATCATTGGCAGAATAACCTAGGCGGCAAAAACTTTTCTTTAAACACGAAGGGACACTGCAACATAGCTCTAACGCCGTGTTATTTTCAGAACTAAGGCACCTACCTGCTTTACAACGTCGCGCACAACATCCTGAGGCATCATGGTGCGTAAGGCAGAAGCGAAAACTGACTTTTTTTTTACTCATTTGCCCCAATTGATACTACATGACTTCAATTTTGCCAAATTTGAATTATATCATTCAACTGCTTGAAACCTATAAAATAGCCAAATAAGAAGGTAAAATCATATAACGAAATCGAATTAAGTAAAGCTAGATAGCACATTTTGAGTGTTATCACATTGAGCAATAAAATTAGGTTGTTGGTATGTTTTTTAATTGATTTTTTTCATTTCTCGTAAATTAATTATTATTTAATTTAATTTAAATTTTGTCACATGTAAAATTATATTATTTTAATTTTAATTTAAAATAAAAAAAATTGTCAAAAATAGCAAATTTGACCAAATATTTACAAGCTATAACAAAATTTCAAATTCTATTAATAACAAGCACTTGATAGACATTGATATCCTTCTAATAGTGTCATTGATAGTTAGTGATAGAAGTCTATCAGTTTCTATCATTGATAGAATTCAGAAATTTTGCTATAACTTGTAAATATTTTAATTTATTTTGCTATTTTAAAAAATGCATCTTTTAAATATTTATACTTCAAATTTAATTTATATGTGTGTGTGCATATATGTTTCAATTTTGTAATATTTGTAGCGTTTTAATGATATGAACCGATCAAACATCAAATTATTATGGATTTTCTATCAATAGAAATGATCTGGTAGATGACAGACAAAGTCTCATCACCATCTTTTTGTAATTCTTGATTTAGGGTTGCATGTCATGAACATTCAGGTAGGTTTGATCACCTTTCTTGTCGAGCTTTCGAATTTGGAGTGAGGAACTAGTTCAAACTTGGAGTGAGTGAGGAACTTGTTCTCCCTATCTCTTGGTCTTCGATCAAAGGGTAATACAAAACTAACTCATTCCCCTTTGGGTTGTTGTCAAATTGATATGGAGGTTTTAGAATTTGATATTGGAAGTTCATCAAATTGGGTTCCTAATTATTAAATCCTTAGGTTTTCATATAATTTAATTTTGATTTTATTATAAATATAATTGAAAATAGATGCTCCATTATCATTATGCTTAGTGTCCATTGTGCCATGTGTCTTGAATAGTGAGATTTTGTGGGTTTTGCATGATATAGACATATATAGGTGAAATTTCCAAATAAATAGGAGAAAGTAGAATTTGTTTAGATTTAATTTTCTTATTTTCTTATTTATTTATTTTAATATTATATTTTTTCAATTTTCATGTTCAATTGGCTCATTTTTACAACAATTTTTTTTATTTTCTCTTTTTAACAATAAAATTTGACATCCAGTGAGGGAGAACTTTTTGCGTTGGAAGAAGCATTTTTTTTGGTAGAATTTGTGAAGGGAAAAACAATGTACGTATTTGAACTATATGCTCATATTGAAATTTAACTTTGCAACTATGTTGGTTAATATTTGTTGCACGATGACCTTGCAGGAAAATGTTGTTTTTTAATCCTTAAATTACAAATGTAGTCCTAAACTTTGAATTTGATATTTGTAATTTGATTTATAAACAACTAAAAGCATTTAATAGAACCAGCATTTGAAATAAATCATTGAACTATAAGTTTTTTGGCTAATAAGTTCGTGAAAAGTTCAAAATTTTAAAAATTAATTGATTTATTAGATATACATCTGTATTTCATGTGTAATGTAACAAGTCATTCTCTTATCTAGTAACTTTGTGACCGTTTTTAAAAATTTGAACTATAAGATTAAAATTTGTAATTTGTGTGTAAATATGTGTATCAGAGCTATTGAGTGTCTAAACACATTAGTTTTATGGTTGTTGATGTAATTAATTATTTGTGGATTTGAGTTAGTATTTAATGTTTCCATGGATATTATTTTTTTCATAAAGATACAATGAGTTAGTTGGGTACACCGAGCATCTCTACTAGGTGGACACCCCCTTAGCACACTCATCACTCCCGCTTCATTAGAGATAACGAAATAATACAGGAAGCAAGGAGAATACGGGCTAGAGAGAAGCCCAATAGAAATTATACAAAAGCATTGATATTCAAAGTAATTGAACTAGCGGTATAATTTGGGAAAAGGTTCGATCTACTAGTCCAGAAGCCCGTGAGAGCTTTAATGTCATCCCAAATCTCAGCAGTATTTCTTTCAATACTTTTGAAAATCATGTTGCTCCTTTCAAGCCAGATAACCTATAGAGTAACGACAATGGTGTTGAAGATGATAGCCCCTTTTCTGCTTTTAACATTGAAGCTACATAAATCTTTGCATAAGGCCACAATGTTAGAGAAATTTTGGGTATAAAAGCGTATTAGCCACCCTATTCCAAATACAGTGCGAGAGAGGACAGAAAATAAAGGTCCAGATCCTCCGAATGATTTTTACACATAGAACACCAACTTGGGCTTAGATACCAATTTATTGGAAGTTTTTTTTAAGCTTATCAACAGTATTTAAACATTCATGGATTAGCGACCAGATGAAAAACTTACATTTTTTGGGATGCTCGATTTCTATAGATTCTTGAAAAATGGAAGGATTTATGGTAGAAACATCGTGGGGGCAAGTAGTGTGAATAACAACCTTAATAGAAGCAATATGAAAAAACCATTTGAATTTAGATTCCATATAGGAAGACCAGAACCACGTCTTTGATATGGGGCAGAGAATTCAACTGTTAAATCATCCCAAAATTGAATTTCATGGCTTCTAAGAGGTCTTCTAGATTGGATGTCTGATTCAGATATAGCTTAATTCCATAAATCTTTAATTCTACCCTTTTGAAGCTTGAGCGCAAAAAGCCTAGAGCATAGATAGCAAGAGGAGACTTTTCATGCCAACACCTATGCCAAAATGAAACCGATTCACCATTGTTGATTTTCCAAGTAGTATGAGCCATAAACCAATCAACGCCTTTGATAATAGATGTCCAAGGAGCTTCAACACTACTGAATCTGCTTTTAACAGAGAAACCGCCAATGAAATCCTGATTATATTTCGCACATATCAGTTCTCCTCCACAAAGCCTGTTTTTCGGTTAAAAATCTCTACATCCACATACAGAGCAATGATTAGACCATCCCAATTGGTTCCTACAAACCAATCTCATCCCAAAGGATAGGAAGGTCTCCGACGGGTGGTGTTCCAATTTGGAGATTTACTTTGTAGATTCCGAGACATAAGCAAGTAAGTTTTCTTATAACGACCCAACTCTTTATATTGAGTTGAAGTGATTAGTAGTAAAAAAAATAAAAAACTTTTTATTTAAAATAAAAGAAAATACTAAATTTAAAGAAAATGTTTCAAATATTCATTTAAAATCAATAATAAATCAAATGTGTGAAGAAAATAATAAATAAATATATTATTTCGGGCCCTATTTGAAATAAAAGGAAATATCTAAAATTAAATATAAGTTCTAAAATAAATTTTCTGAAAATTAAATACTAAAAACATAAATAGAATGCGGAATAAGACTTAAACGGTTCCTTATGGCGAGCTATAGTCACTTCTTGTCATTTGTCAACTTGCCTCTACCTCTGCCTTAGCCTGTACAATTAAATATAGAACATGATTTGTACAAATTTATACTCAGTAAGGGACCCACTATTAGTCCCGCTAAGTGTCTGTTAAAGTTTTGTTAGAGTCCTATAAGAAGGTACCATCTAATTATTGTGCTCTCGAACGCACGCTATCCAGTGATCCCGTAAAGACACACTCTCGGTGACCCGGAAGGAAACACCCTAAAGGAGAGTCGGGCTGTAAATGATTCTGACGAATCACACATAAAACTGGCCACAAAGGCATAAATAGGTGGTGATCCCGTAGGACACCCATATGGTACGACTCTAACAGTAAATCTAACAGAACATCATAGCCTATATAAATATATCATAACATAAATGTCGTAGCTCAGTCAAACATAGCTCAATCATATCCTGTTTAATCATAGTATGCCTCAATTACAATGTATCACTGTCATAACGTCTCAGTAATACATGTCTCTCTTAACTACATCAATACATGATAGAGAATATGCATGCAGCTTTAATGTGGGGATCCAATAGGAAAATCCCTTACCTAGAGATTTCTGGAGATTTGCTAAAATAATAATTTCTTGGTTGATAGTCAAATTCCCAGTTACAGTCCTAAACATAAACACATAAACACATAAACAAAATTTAATAATTTTGTCAACTATCACTCCTCTGTTTAATTAGGCATCCAAACTTAACCAAACTTTACCCCAAGACTAAGGTTGAATCCAACACAACCTTAAATGGAAAATTGCACAGTTCCAATCTTTCAATAAGATAGTCAACCTTCAAGTAAAATAACATTCCAACTTAAATCCATAACTCAACTTCTTGACTTAAATTATTTGGGATAAATAAGTATTGGATGGGAATACCAAACCCATCGAAAACTGACAGAAAAAATGACCAGTAGTAGTGGATTGGCTTAAACTGGCTTACTACAAGAAAACAGCTCGTGAAGGGGGTCGGCTCGAAGGGGCTGACGACTTGGAGAGAAGGGATCTGGCACGACTTACGAAGAGAGGAACGGGGAGGCTCGGCTCAGGTGAATAACGCGGCTCACGTGTGCGACTTAGAACAAATGACGGCTCGGATCGAAACAGTCAGCTAAGTGGGCTATGCGCGGCTACCGAGACGGGAACGATCAATGTCGTGAGCTTCCATATAAAGAGAGATGACCGGTGGACGAAGGAGAATCGAACGGAGCAGGAGAGCTTCGACTTAGGCTTTGTTGCGACGGACGAAGAGAGGCAACACGACGAAGACCAAAACGTCCAGCTTCACGGTGACAGAGAGATGCAATGGTGCGTTGGTGATCATCAGCGGCGGTAGGAGGGTGAAGATGAGCGACGATTAGGGTTTGTCCAAGGAGGAAGAGGGAACAGGAAGAAGATGAAGTGCACGCATATCAATATCCTTTTAAAAATTAAATAATAATCATAATAAATACTATTATTAATTTTATTTCCTTTTTTTCTTTTTTTTTTCAAATAACCCAATCAACTTTTTCTCTCCCCTCATTAATTATCCAATCAAATCATCTCCTTTAACTTTCCCAATAGTTAAATAATTATATTTTCCATAATATAATTATTTTTCTTTCTCTCCAAATATATTTCCTTAAAATACTAATCATTTACAATTATTTCTCTTTAATAATTAGATTATCCCCATAATATAATTTTTTTTAACATTCCACAACTTTAGATATATATATATATATATATATATATATATATATATATATATATAAACAACCAATATCCTTAAATTTCACCAAATTTAATTATCAACATCATTCAACATGTATCAAAACCATACAATATAATTAAATTCTAAAATTTAATAATTAATCAAATATTTTTTCCATAAATATTTAATTAATCCTAATCTCCACAAAACAAGCAAAACTTCCAATTATCTAAAATAACACCCAAATAAATCCAAGATAAATAAAAATCAAAATTTCCTTAATTTTTTAAGGTGTTACATTTTCTTTCTCTAATCTATAATTAAAAAGCATGCTTAGTGTTTAAGTGTTAATAAGAAAACTAGTTTCTTAATTATTTTTGTCAATGTACTGGTGTTTTGGGATTCTTAAATTAGATTGAAAAATGATTTTGTAAAATCTTTCGCTACCATAGGGCTTTTATCCCTTCAATTGGTATCAGAGTCATCTCAAATTTTAATTGAAAATTTTAAAATTTGCATTGGTTAGGTGGGATTTTTGCATTATGAATGTGTTGTGCAAAATAGATGTTTTTGATTTTGACACCTTAGATTACAGCTTTTCATTAATTTGATTGAAGTAAGGGCCCGTTGTTTTGGGCATTTTAATTATGTAATCGAGTTTGTAAGTTTGTGTCGTTCGATGGCAAGAATTGCAGCACTGTTTAAAAAAAAGGAAAATTGGAAATATATATCCTTTTGCATGTGTATAAAGGTCCATGGATGGGTTTTTGGTCTAATGGTTATTTATCTACCATAGATTCAAGAGGTCATGGGTTTAATTTTCAAATTAATATAATATGATTATATTAATTAGATTGTTTTTTAGGGGTGCCAAATTCGGTCTATTTTGTTATTTAATATATTATTATATGTGATGTTTGATTAAATTAATTATATGCATAATGTATGTCATATAATTTAAAATCTCACCTTAGGGTTATAATTATCATGCATCATTCTTAAATATAAGTGTTATATTTTAGTTGCATGATTTTCTAAGCATGTTCAAACATTTTTATATATTATAAATGTTATAATATATGATATTAATGCATGATTTTGAATTTCATGAGTTGTTTAAAGTATATTGATATTTTGAATATATGAAATTGGATAAGCATGATGCATGACATTACTTAGTTAAATATAATTTGTTATATTTAAATTAATGTCTTGCGTATGTTTGATTGATTTTCATGTATTATTTTTTTTAATATAAGTGTTATATTAATTAAGATGAAAATCAATTTGCATTAAGCATATTACATCCATATATTAATATAATTGTTATATTAATGTAATGTTTAGCATGTTGCATGGTTTATTTTTTAATTAATTTTTTTTAATTAATTAAATCATAGTATGCATATTATAGGACTAATTAATTAATTTTATAATAGTTATAAAATTTGATAATTAGAAACTGTCAACCTATAATAAAGAGTTGCATGCAAACATAGGATCTTAGGATTAATTTGATTTAATTTTAAATTGTTTAAAATTAAATAGACCTAAGATCACATTAATTCTAATAGGATTAGAAGTATGTATTATTTTTAGTTTAATGAAACTAAGTAGGACAAATAGGATTTAAGGTTAAAAGGGAACTCCACCGATAAAGTTCTGTCGAAGGCTGGAGGTACTTAAGTTGACGTTTTATGGAACACCTCCTACCTGGGAACTGAGTCAGAATCGGCATTGAATTAATCTTATTCCTATTAAGCATGAGATGCCACTAGGTAAATTAAATGGTTTAATATACCTAGAAACTTTAGAGTAAAGTTTTATTATAAGAGTTATGGTAAGAATAGACTTAGATAGAAACTTTAGAGTAAAGTTTTATTATAAGAGTTATAAGGACTCTGACACGCTGGCACGGCTATTAAGACTTCTAAAAATTTGTAGCTACACTACGCAACCTGTTCCAGTTGTCCTTTTCTGACAATCCTGCCAACCTCTTTTGTCTGTTAGTGGCTTGATCGCCTAAAATCTGCTTCTTCACTTTGAAGAGGTTGGTTGCATCTCCTCGCATACCAAGTTCTATTCGTTGGGCTTCACTCTTCTTTGCCTAATATTCTACTATAAGAGCACTAAAATAGGATAAAATAGGTATGAAGTTCTTTTGCAGTAAGCTTTTCGCAGACAACTTAAACCGTCTGTTTCTTCTCTCTATTTTCTTCTATTTTCATGCGGCAGTCATCATTATTTTACATAAACAGCTATAATAACTTGTATTTCTACAAGTTATTAATGTTGAATAAGGGCTCAACTGAGTTGGAGAAGGAGAGAGAAAGGAGCTCGCTTGACCATTACTCTAATTAGTATGAAAAAGTACACGTGGTCTCGAACCAAGTGCCACATAAAATCGGCCAAACTAGGTTTCATGATCCGGATACAGAAGTTGAAAGATCCACCTTGGGCATGGGGGAATGCGAAAAAGCTCTTATTCTTGCATCCATCCTTTTGACTCTTTTTGGAATATGAATTCATCGTCTTGACCGCTCTGTGGGCATTGAGGCCTCAGTCGTAGTCTGAAATCTACCAATCTGTTTTCTCAATACTATTTGAACCTTTTGCCTAATAAATATGGGGATGATGTTCAATTATAAGGGAGGGGTCTCATTGATAAGGACGTATTAACCTGTGGTCCGACAGAGTCTTCAACAAGATTTCCACATTTGGACCCAGTCGTAGGCTTCTTATTTGACATACGAGTATTATTCCAAAAAAAAGCTGTTAAAAAGCCGCTAAAAGTAACAGACGTTAGGAACAAAGAATATTGCGTTCCAAAAAAAAGTTGTTAAATAGCTGAAAAAGACTTATTGCAAACGTGTTAGGCTCCATAAGATAGAGATATTGTAAGAAGTCCTGATTCATTAAAGCTATAAAAAAGACGTTAGGCTCCATAAGATAGAGATGTTGTAAGAAGTCATGATCCCTTTAAAGCAGACGTAGGAGCAGCTTATAAAATAGCCTCAGTCCTAGAAATCCATTATTTTGCACTTCTTTATCCCATAGAAATCATTGAAGCGAATGAGTGATTAATATAATGGAACTAATTTCTAATGGATAGTCACCTTGACCTTTATTTTTGGAGCCTTGATTTTGCCTTCAAAATCGTTGAAGCGAAGTCCTCAGAACTATCCATTCAGTTCGAAGGCACGAAGCAAAGTGACTGTTAAGGAGTGCAAAAAAGAAATATTAGACGACTTTGGAGAACTTGTTTATCCATATAGAATTAGGCGAAGGACTTTATCAACCTTCACTTCTTCTTATCTTTTATTGGGACTACTTTGAAAGTTTAAGATTTAGAGTCAAAAGCCTTTCTATTATTGTTGCCTTAGTTAGAATGAATTGAGAATTAAGGAGCGAGCGATTCGAACTACTTATGCAGAAAATGGAGATTTCTTAGACGAATTTCTTTATTACAAGAGAGATTGGCCTTTCTATAGGCCTTTGAATAAGAAAGAGCTCACCGAAACTAAGAAACTTCTGCAAGAACGACTGAAAGACCAAGGGCTAATTGGGTTACTCGAGCGGGCTCTTTATCTCCTTCTCATTCCTCTTGTGAGGATTCATACGACATTTCCCTGCGCCCTCTTATAAGACTCTCCGGCTCTACTTTCACTGCCTCTTCCTCTGATCCTGATCCTCTTAGTTAAATGGAAATGAAGGATAAAAGAGTAATAAGCTTCTATATTTATGTATATGCTATAACAACTAACCGCAAGATACTTATCTATTTGTGGAGATATATTACTTTTTGTTGGTTTATTCTCAGTAAATGTTAGTGGTGAATATTTATGTCAGCTGTAGTAATCTATTGTTCATTCGATTCTTATTCTTCTTTTATTCCTGGTACCGGGGTGTACCCCTAGAATAAGATGGTTTCTTTCCTTTTTTTTTTTTATTTGTACCACAAAAATACAAATATGATGTTCCTTCCAAAGTTAGACCTTTATATAACTATATTTTATCTGCACTTTGATATAGGGCGAGGACAATTGACTTTACAGTGAAAATACAAGAATTACAAAAGCAACTTTCCATGGATGTAATGCTTGTGTGTCTTGGAAGTGTGTGTTTTCTTTCTTTTGTTTTGTTTTTATCTCCCTTGGGAAATAAACTTATAATAAGCTTCAACGTACTTGTTCTTCTCCAAGTATACCATATATTTGCTTTCCTGTTGAGTTATGTGTACTAGAGGATTGGAAACTCACAACCACCTCTTCATGTACTCCTTTCCAAAATCCTCTTCGTGTAAATAAGAAAGAACTTTCTTAATTTGGATATGACGTCATAAAAACTTTGAAAGGCAGAAGTGCAAATGCTACTTTCTGGTCTTAAAAAAAATTAGATTTTGCATCCCAAGAAGAGAAGAAGAAGAAAATAACAGAATTTGTCAAGTGTTCAATATTCATTTTTACTTTAAGGAAGAAGGATTCTTGCAATAAGCCTATTATTAAAAACTCAACTTTGTTTTCCTTTATTTTCTTTGATTTTATTCCATGCTTTTTACCAACTAAATCTTCGTTGTATTCGTGCAGTTTATAATAGAGACGCACTACAAAATCACAGAAGAAGTTCATCACTGGCATAAATCTCATCGATTGGCATCAATAAAAAAGAAATTGAAGAGCTTATTAACATTCTTGGTCACAGAGCTGTTGGTTCTAGCACTTCAAAGTGAGTGCATTTTGTATACGTAACATTCTGTTTTTATTATTGTCATTGTTTTTTTTAGAAAAGAAAACAACTTTTAATTGTCAATTGTAACACCCCAAAGAAAAAAAAAAACTATTAAGTTATCTTAATTTTTTTTATTTTTAGTTGAATTTTGGATGTTATTTGTGAAATTGTTTAGATCGTGGAAATTAAGTGTTTTGGAAGGATATGTGATTAATTTTTGAAATTGGAATTTTATTGTTAAAATTTGGTTTTGGTTTTAGTTGTTGGTAAATTAAATTGATAAAGTTGAAGTAATATGGATAATTATTGATATGTGTATGTAGAAAGTTATGGAAGAGTAAGAATAATTATATTATAGGGACAATATAATTATTAAGGAAAAATATATATATTTTTGTTTTTGGAAAGAGGTGATAGAATAGGTTATTAATGAAGAGAGAGGGAAAATTGTGTTTTGTCTCTGGAATTGTGAGATAGATCCAAAAGGAGGTGAAATTCCCAGACTCTTGCTCCATTTTGATTAAGTTCCAATTTGGAAGAGGGGTCTATATCGACTGGAACAATTGTCTGATTATAGACAATATGTGATCCACTTCAAGTTGCATATTGCCTCCATCTGGATATCATGGTTGACGTTTTCCACACACCCTCGTTACTGTGAAGACATATCAGTCCATTGTTGCCATTTGAAACCAATGATGAAAACTTCTTAACCTGATCCATTGTTGGAGCAGTCCTAGCTTCAACAGGTATTTTTATCACTTGAACTTTTGCATAACCTATAGCGTCATGCAAGGATGCACTATAAAATTCATGTATATCCATAAACAGGATTCCATTGGCAAACAATGTATGGACAGATCGGAAGAGAGGTTGTTGGGTTCTGTTATTAGAAGTTTAGGAAGATTACTAAGTTTAGCAATGATTCTGGACATTCATTGCTCACCAATGATGGTGAAAAGCTATGTTGTTAATTCAAAAGCTCTCTTATTTTAGCTTTTCATCCATTCCTCTACTCCTGCATTCTCTCACTGCTCTGTCTTTTATGGTTTTCTCATGCTTGTGTTCATTCTCCATTTTCATATTTTGTTGAGTACTTTTAGTTCTCTTTTGTCACAAGCTGTTTTCTCACTCTATTTTTTCTAACTTTGTTCTCAAATAAGGCTACGTACTCTGTTTCTTCCTGTTTTTCCATTTTGTTTCTTATTTTGGCCTTCCTACATTATTTAAGATTCCATTTTGTTCTCAAGTTCCTTGTTGTCCTGTGAGTGAGTATGTTGTCTCTGTTACTTACTGTTTGCTTGGTGAATAATTGAGCTTTGTTCTTTACTTCGATGCGCGTTTGAGTTCGATTTAGGGTGATTTAACCTACTAAATTTTGTATGTTTAGCGTAGTTTTATAATTATGGATTTAAATATCAATATACTTCTACTTCTAAAATTATCTAAAAGAATTTAATATGAAAAAAAAAATAATGTTTGGTTTTAACTTTAGTAATTTCAAAATTTTAAAACAATTTAATTTCAAGAGATCGTGAAATGTATATTTCTTTTTTAAAAATCAAAATATATATGTATTTATTTATAAAATTAGGTCATAATGTTTAGTAGTTCTTTATGGTAATTTGAGTTTAGTATAAACATTTTTGGTATATGACAAACTAAACAAAATTTACATATAAACACTTATAAAAATGACTAACTAAACATGTAAATGTTTAAATTTTAAACTCATTTTCAAAAAAATGTTTAAAAGAAAATGTATTCTTAAAAAACATTTTGTCGATAATTCAGTTTAGAATGAAAAATCAGATTGATTATCAGTGTGTGTTATGCTTTTTGGTGTCGAATCATAAATTCATGCGCACTTTGTAATGTTAGTATATAATTTAATTTGTATGCTCTTAAATTAATGACTATATAAATTTGGTGATTTTTGCTTTTACAAGTATTTGGGAGTGACATTTTGTAGCATGTCGTAGTTTTTTAAATTATTTTTAAAATGTGATTTTTTAAAAATCAAAATTGTGTTTAAGTGTAAAATTTTGAAGGATCGAATAAGTATTTTTAAGTAACTTTGAACAGAATTTTTGTTTTTAACATTTCACGTAAACTGAGGGAATGAGAATTCGTCCTATTCGTAACGTGAGGAAATCCTCTCTTTTAAGTACAGTAAAGAAGCCACATAATGGCACTGGTTGTGAAAACCAAATACCAACCACTCCCACTAGTTATAGTTTAATTAACTTCTTAACTACTATATGATATGATATAACAATTTTAAAATCACTCCGAACATGTCCTAAAGTGTTCCACCCATGAAAGTTTGAAATGATAGCTAGGTTGGAAAATTAGTTAGAAAGAAGTATTACATGTTCAACCATTATAGCTAAGCTAACAATTGAATTATATTTGCATTAAAATATAACAAACTAACATATATTTATTTTTTAAGATATTGATTTCATAAATCAAACACTCATGTGTATATAAACGAGTCTTAAAAAACAAAAAGATACAAAGATAATTACTTTAGAAATTGTATTGCATGGCAAATTAGTTTAGGTATTTTGTAAAAATGTCTTTATGGTTTGCAATTTTTCATACATAGCAAAAATAATCAAATCCAAGGATTTTATATTTTGTAATTCTAATTTTACCCTTTTTTTCTTTTTCTTTTGGAGCATCTTAGTTTCCATCCCATGATGGCCCTAAATTCAATTGAAATAGATAAAAAGTGGTAAAATAGTGGATCCTACCCTTTTCCTTTTTATTATTTTATTATTTTTGTTATTTATGTGTTTTTTCAGTTTCTTTAAAATTAAAAACAAAAGAAAATTTTATTTTATTTACCTTTGAAAATCCTTTTATTCAATTTCAGGTATCATTAGTTGCAAGATGATATATAGTGGTTGTTGATATGAGAAATTTAACTTCATATGTTATTGTTCTCTTCTTTCATTGATGTAAATTTTGGAGTTGAATTAATCGTATTAATCTTAATTTTAGTATATCAATGCTACATTAATTGCAATATGAAATATAATAGTTTTTTTATCGGAGTAATTTAACTTCGTTTGTGATTGTTCTCTATTTTCTTCGATGTGTATTTTGGAGTTGAATCTGATTTTAAATGATTTTATTTTATTTTTATACGTTGGTTTTGTTTTGATTTTATTTTGTATCAGTTTTGTATATCAGTTTAGTGATGTACTTATATTATATGTATTAGTTTGTTGATATACTTACTGTTGGGATTTATGTCCTAAAACTCGTAGATTGTAAATATAATCCATTGACCGTTATTAATAAAATGTTATTATTGTAATAATTGTTATTGATTAAATTATTAGTTTTGTCTTAATAACCCAAATCCAATAAACTAACATCCTAAGCTGTTTAATGAGTTTTGAGCAGTATGTTGAGACATACAAAGATCAATGTTCAAGATCAGCTTAAAGGGTCTATATTATAGGAATAAGGTTGGGTACCTTATCCTGGTAACACTATTGATACGACTCACTTTGTATTTAATACAAACACAATGATCCAACGCGTTCGTGTAGTTGACATTCGAATGAGGGTATCCTATGCAATGAGTTTGCATAAGACCGGACTGCAAAATAGTAACCACTAGATGTAACTCCGTTAACTAGTCAGGTTTCTATTTCACTAGGATGACCTAGGTAGCCTAGTCTTAATCTTGAGTGTGTTATGAACTCCTGTTCGCGAGGGATTGTCCTTTGATTTGTACGGGTGAGAGTGGCCAGATCACCGTCTCAATAAGCTTATCATTTTGTTACTAGACCGAGTGGGGATCTGGAAACATAATTACACAAGATGGAATTCACACCTTCCCTACTTAAAGATGAGTAGATGAGTGCTCCCTTAAATGATGTCTCCAGGTCTTGAACAAAGGGCCCTACTCTTTCTATGGCACGAGAGATGTTTCTGTTTATTGGTAGGACCATAAACAGGTTGTTCATTGGAGGAGCACTGGTATTTAAGGATTAGAGGTAACCTAGGTAAAATGGTAAATTGACCCAGCTGGTATTACGAACACTCATGAAGGACTAACTTACTATTATAGGTCTATATCTGTGGACACAGAAATATATCTACAGTGAGAAGAGTTCAGTTGTGAGTCTTTAGTGGAGTGTACACACAGTTAACGAATATTGATTAATGTGGTTAATGAGTTTAGCCAATTAATCTCAAATCGTTGTAGCTTCTGATCTGTAGGTTCATTAGGTCTCCTTCCTAGCTCGTAAAGGGCAATGAGATTTATTTATATTGGTTGTAATTTGAAATGTTCAAATTTACTTTGAGAATTAGTTTAATGTATAGGGATACATTATAATATAAAGTTTATGAAACTTTATTATATAAATTTAATTTTGGATATGATTCAAAATTAATTTATGAGAGATAAAATATTTGAATGAGTTCAAATATTAATTTAATGTGAATTGGATTCATATTAAAATTATTGATTATGAGAGAAACTTATATTTGAATATGATTAAAATTTAATTTAAGTTAAATATAAGATATTTAACTTAGCTATTAAGTAATTGGATAATTAATTAATAATTTTATTTTATTTAATTAAATTTATAAAATAATATTGCAGCGATATTCATTCAAATAAGATTTGAATGAAATATTAATTAAATATGATTTAATTAATTATATTAATATAAATCTATAAGATATTGGAGAGATATTTATTCAAATAAGATTTGAATGGAATATTAATTAAATATGATTTAATTAATTATTAACTAATTGATTAATTGTTAATTAATTAGTAGATTTGATAATAGAATCTCATGATTCTCTCCTACTCCTTTTCCTATTCCAAGAAGGAAAGAGAGAGATAAATGTCTAGAAGAAAACAGTTTTCTTTAACGAAATCCATCGAGAAAAAAGCCAAGGCTTTTTCTCTCTGCAAAAAGAAAAGGTTTTCTCTCAAATATCTCTAAACATTTTCCCATCCCAATTGGTTACCACAAACCAATCTCATCCCAGAGGATAGGAAGGTCTCCGACGGATGGTGTCCCAATTTGGAGATTGATTTGTAGATTCAGAGACGTCACCGAAAGTAATTTTTCTGTATCATTTAATTTAAAATCATGTTTAGTTTTTTATTTAGAATTTTGATTCTAAAAATTTTGTCAATGTACAGGTATTTTAAGAATCCCAAATTAATTTGAGTAACGATTTTTTAAATTCTTTCCCAGCCATAGGGCTTTTATCCCTTCACTTACTACGTGAATTTCAATTTTTTTTCCAAATTTTATGCAGTTTATTGTAGTATTATTAAGTATGAACTATATAACCTAGTGTATCACTATCAAGTATATTAGCATATTGGTAAAATAAATCATTATCAAGTATATCAATTAAGTTTACAAGTCTATAGTTGTAGTGTATTAAGTGTAAAGAGTTTGCATAAAATTGGAACCATGAAATAGTCACTTTTAAGTTATAACACTGTTGACTGTATAAAATTGACTATTTCGATTATTGATGACCTTGGTAACTTAATCTTAATCCTGATCTAACTATGAACTTCTGTATACACGAAATTATCCTTGGATCTGCACAAGTGAGGGTAGCTTAATGACGCTGACCCAATAAGCCTCTCATTTCAAGGGTACAATTGAGTAGATGGTTAGGGACATAGGGTGCAAGAGGGAGTGCACGTCTGCCCGTTTTAGGGTTAGTAGATAGGTTGTTCACTTAAGGACTGAATCCAAGTTTTTACCAAGGGACCCCACCCTTTCATTGGCCCAAGAGAGATTTGGTTTATAGGTTGAACCTTAAACCAATTGTTCAATAGTGGATCAGTGGGACTTAAGGAGCAAGATTTAATCTCGGGCGTAAAACGGTATTTTGACCCAACCGAGATTATGAACAACCGATGAAGGATTAACTTACTCATTATGGTTATATCAGATGGACAAAAATATATCTATAGTGAGGGGAGTGCAACTACGAGACTTGACATGTTAGTTAATAAATGTTGATTAGATTGGTCTAAAAGGGTTTAGCCAGTTAATCTCAGATCGTTGGATCGTTGGAGTCCATGATCTATAGGTCCATCAGATTCCCCATGCTAGCTCATATAGAATTAACTTAGAACAATATGTTGGAATAATTCAAATTATTCGAATTAGGTAAAAAGAGAAAAACTGACAAATATATTAGATATAGTCGTCGATTATAAGTTTAAGATAGATCTTTATGTTTAAATATTAAAAATATGAATACGGATTCATATTCGGAAGCTCGAAATTGATAAAAATGGTCAAAGTCGTAAAATGTCAAAATGTTGATTTTCTTTCAAAAGTCAAACTTTGACGGGCTTTATATTCAAATGTGATTTAAATTTTCGAAAAATGAATGTGGACTCATGCTCTGGAGGTCAAAATTAGTCAAGATGAACAAAATGGTAAAATGTCAAAATGTTAACTTTTAGCTTGAAAAAGTCAAAGTAAGACTTTTGACTTAAAGGTCAAACGACCATATTGCCTTGGACTAAGTTAGTGAAAAAATTCAACATTTTGTTGGATAATTCCACTAATACTTAGTGGGATATGAGATGTAGACACCTAGTCCACTAAGTTCCACTAATTGTGTTAGTAGAATGTTAGGTGTTGAGATTTGGCCAACTAATTACATACAATTTTGCATGTAATTAGGTTAGAAATAGGTCATTTTTCATAATTAAAAAGACTTTTGCCTTTTATAGTAATTTTGAAAATTACAAAATTATTTTATTTTTTCTCTAAAAATCTCAACCAAACTGCTACCTTCAATTTCCATATCTCTCCCTTAGTTCCTTCACCTAATCGGATCCCACAACTTGGTTCTAAGTTCGGAGATTAGCGGGTCAACTCTAGTGGTGGTCCGTTTGAGTTCATGAGGAGATATCGAAGATTTCAGAAAGCTTCAAAGGTATATTTTCTTTGATCCTAATTTGTTTTAATTAGGACTTTTTAAACATGTTAATCACTAAATAGTTTAGTTGCATTTAGAGTAAAATAGATAAGTATTTCCGTCGCGATTGCACGCTTTCCTTCATGTAGTATCAGAGCATGCTAAATTTACTCATTTTCATACGGTGGATGTGAATTTTTATGATAAATTGTGGTTGAACTAAATTGGATTAGTGTTTTGGCAATTAAATTAAGCTTTGTCTTATTTTAATTATTGTAATTAACCGGGTTTGTGGCTTAATTTATTGTTGTTAAGAGTCTCTAAATTTGCTAGATTTATTGGATTTGATTGTGGGCTGTAATTGTTACGCCGAGAGAGAGAAAGTTCATTTTTTTGGTGAAAAATTGAAGACAGACTCGAGAAGAAGGCTCCAGACCCTTCACCCGATTCGCGACCCGGAAGCCCTAGCGCGTGCCACCTGTCCTTCTCGCGTATGGCTTGTGCTTCGCGTTCACCCGCTCCACGCGTCCGCCTGGTTCTTGTGTGGCTCATCCCGCCTGGTTAGCCCAGATCGCGTGCGACCCTTCTTCTCGCACCCGGTTCTCGCGTCCGACCCGGATTTTTGCCTGCTTCCGTGCGCTCCGGCTTGACCCGTTACTCACCCGCGTGCACCAGAAGCCCAATCTGTTGGATTGGCCGGTTCAAGCCCAATGGTTGGGTCTTGGATAGGTTCAAGGGTTTTATGGGCCGGTTCAAGCAGTTTTTGGTGTTTTTCAAGCCGGTTCGAGTAGTTCAGGAACTCTTATGTACTACTTCAAATTATTAATGTAATAATTTAGTATTTAACGGAGCCAAAACTAGTCCATTTTAGGTGGTTTAATTAATTATGCATGCGATGTATATTTTTATTAAATTAAATTGTATGTGCATAATGTATGTCATATAGTTTTAAAATCTCACTATAGGTTAACATGTTCATGCATAGAAAGTATGTTATAATGGTAACTAATTAATATGATTAATTGGTTGATTAAATAAATTAATTTGATTTGAATTTTGCCAAAAATGCCCAAATTTAATTTTTTTTTTCAAATGCTCTATTCTTAGAATAAATATCACGTCTACTTTGCTTTCTAGCTTAGAAAAGCATGTCTACCCAACCCTTGAGCATCGAGCTCGGGTTTGTGATTGTGTTTTTTATTTGAATATCTTAAATATGTTGAAAATGCATACTTTGATAGCTTAGAAATGAGTAGAGCACATGTTGTTCATTTTCTGAATATTGTGAATTCTGTACATACATGATAATATGTGTTGAAAACATGCGCTGTTGTATCTTTTTTTTTAAAAAAAAAAAATTAATACCCTTCTTTTGGCCATACCCACTTGTATATGATTGTTTGGATGCCAAGTATGATTGTTTGGATGCCAAGTATGATTGTTAGTCAATGCTTGATTGCTTTTATAAAAGAATAAATGTATGGATGCCTTTTCTTAGCTAGTCTTCTTTGTTGCTTAACTAGGACATGCTGGTGATGCACTTGTCTAAATCTTGCCTAGGTAGATTTTGAAAATGATAGGAAATCTTTTTAGAAGTTGAAGACATCCATAAATTTCTTGTCTAGCTTTCTTGTCCAGTTAAACCATGAGTTAGGAGTCTTGTCTAGCCACAATCAAACTGGAAGTCTTATGTAAAGGGTAGGCGTTCAATAAAGCTTGTTGTCACTTCAAAGGGAACAATCACACTAGAATTAAGTCAAGAAACCTACACAAGGATAGCCCACCAATTCTAGCAAGACCTAGTTATAATTTGCATACCACAGAAAGAAAAAGGTGGCTTACTTGCTATATGTAAAGAATTAAAAAAGTGTGGCTATCTTGAGCACAGAAAAAAGAGAAAACAAGAAGAAAATAAAAATAATACAAATACAATATGCACAATACCTCATAGAAAGTAGGAGAGTTAAGTCAATTAGGTTAAAATGTGTTGAGCTCCTTCAGTATCAGAACTTGCGTAAGGAACTCTTCACTTTTCGCTGAAGCAACAATAGCTTATAGAAAGTAGGAGGGCTAAGTCGGTTAGGTCAGAATGCGTTAAGTTCTTTCAGTATCAGAACTTGTGTAGGGAAATCTTCACTTTTGGTCCAAGGAACAATAGTTCATAGAAAGTAGGAGAGTTAAGTCGGTTAAGTCAGAATGCGTTGAGTTCCTTCCGTATCAGAACTTGCATAGGGAAATCTTCACTTTTGGCCCAAGGATCAATAGCTCATAGAAAGTAGGAGAGTTAAGTCGGTTAGGTCAGAATGCGTTGAGTTCCTTCAGTAGAAGAACTTGCGTAGGGAACTCTTCACTTTTGGCCCAAGCAATAATAACTCATAGAAAGTAGGAGAGCTAAGTCAGTTAGGTCAGAATATGTTGTGCTGCTTCGGTATAAGAACTTGCATTTGGAACTCTTCACTCTTGGCCTTAGCAACAATTGCTCATAGAATGTAGTTGAGTTAAGTTGGTTAGGTCAGAATGCATTGAGTTCCTCCAGTATCAGAACATTCGTAGGGAAATCTTCTCGTTTAGCCTAATCTAGAAAACAATTACTTATGGAAAGTAGGTGAGTTTTGTCAGTTAGGTCACAATATGCGTTGAGTTCCTTCGGTATCAAAAGTGGCATGGGAAACTCCTCAATGTTTGCCTAAGCAACAACAGCTCATAGTACGTCGGAGACTTAAGTCAGTTATGTGAGAATGCGTTGAGTTCCTTCGTTATAAGAACTTGGATAGGGAACTCTTCACTTTTGGCCTATGCAACAATATCTGATAGAAAGTTGGAGGGTTAAATAGGGTAGGTCGGAATGCGTTGAGTTCCTTCCTCTCAGAACTTGCATAGGGAAGTCTTCACTTTCGGACCAAGCCACAATAGCTTATAGAAAGTAGAAGAGTTAAGTCGGTTAGCTTAGAATGCATTGAGTTCCTTTGGTATCAGAAGTTGTGTAAGGAACTCTTCTACTTTGGCCAGAGCAACAATAGCGCATAGAAAGTAGGAGAGTTAAGTTGGTTAGGTCAAAATGCGTTTAGTTCCTTGGGTATCAGAACTTGGGTACAATAAATCATTGAAAGTAGAAGAGTTAAGTCTGTTAGGTGAGAATGAGTTGCGTTCCTTCGATATCAGAACTTGCGTAGGGAACTCTTCACTTTTGGCTCAAGGAACAATACCTCATAGAAAGTTAGAGAGTTAAGTCAGATAGGTCAGAATGGGTTGAGTTCTTTCAGTATCAAAACTTGTGTAGGGAACTCTTCACTTTCGGCCCAAGCAACAATAGTTCATAGGAAGTAGGAGCGTTAATTCGGTTAGGTTAGAATGTGTTGAGTTCCTTTGGTATCAGAACTTGCATAGGGAACTCTTCACTTTTGGCCCAAGGAACGATAACTTATATAAAGTAAGATAGTTAAGTCGGTTAGAATGCGTTGAGTTCCTTCGGTATTAGAACTTGCGTAGGGAACTCTTCACTTTTGGCCCAAGCAACAATAAATCATAGAAAGTAGGAGAGTTAAGTGGGTTAGGTCAGAATGTGTTGAGTTCCTTCGGGTTCATAACTTGCGTAGGTAATTTTTCACTTTTGGCCCAAGGAACAATAGGTCATAGAATGCATGAGAAATAAGTCGGTTAGGTCAAAATGCGTTGAGTTCTTTCAGTATCAGAACTTGCTTAGGGATCTCTTCACTTTTGGCTCAAGCAACAATAGGCATAGAATGTAGGAGGGTTAAGTTGGTTAGGTCAAAATGAGTTGTGTTCTGTCGATATCAGAACTTGCGTAGGGAACTCTTCACATTTGGCTCAAGGAACAATAGCTCACAGAAAGTAGGAGAGATAAGTCAGTTAGGTCAGAATGTGTTGAGTTCCTTCGGTACTGAACTTCCATAGGGAGTTCTTCACCTTTGGCCAAAGCAACAATAGCTCATAGAAAATAAAAGAGTTAAGTTGGTTAGGTCAGAATGTATTGAGTTTCTTCTGTATCAGAACTTTCGTAGTGAACACCACACTTTTGGCCCAAGGAACAGTAGCTCATAGAAAGTAAGAGAGTTGAGTCGGTTAGGTCAGAATGCATTGAGTTCGTAACTTGGATAGGGAACTTTTAACTTTTAGCCGAAGCTACAATAGCTCACAGAAAGTAGGTGAGTAAAGTCGGTTAGGTCAGAATGCGTTGAGTTCCTTCAGTATGAAATATTGCGTAAGGAACTCTTCACTTTTGGCCAAAGCAACAATAGCTCATAGAAAGTAAGACAGTTAAGTCGGTTAGGTAAGAATGTGTTGTGTTCCTTCGATATCACAACTTGGGTAGGAAAGTCTTCACTTTTGGCCCAAACAAAAATAGTTCATAGAATGTACGATAGTTAAGTCGGTTAAGTCAGAATGCATAAGGTTCCTTTGGTATCATAACTTTCGTAGGGAACTGTTCACTTTTGGCCCAAGCAATGATAGCTCATAGAAACTAGACGAGTTAAGGTTTTTAGGTCAGAATGCGTTGAGTTCATTCGTTATCAGAACTTCCCTAAGGAACTCTTCATTTTTGGCCCAAGGAACAATAGCTCATAGAAAGTAAAAGAGTTAGGTCAGTTAGGTCAGCATGCGTTGAGTTCCTTCGGTATCAAAACTTGCGTAGGGAACTCTTCACTTTTGGACCAAGCAACAATAGCTCATCGAAAGTTGAAGATTTAAGTCAGTTAGGTCAACATGTGTTGCGTTCCTTCGGTATCAGAACTTGTGTAGGGAACTCTTCAATTTTGGCCCTAGGAACAATGGCTCATAGAATGTAAGACAGTTAAGTGGGTTAGGCCAGAATGCATTGAGTTCCCTGGGTATCAGAACTTCTGTAAGGAACTCTTGTATTTTTTCCCAAGCAACAATAGCGCATAGAAAGTGAGGGAGTTAAGTCGGTTAGGTCAGAATCCGTTGAATGCCTTCTGTATCAGAACTTGCATAGGGAACTCTTCACTTTTGGCCCAAGCAATAATAGCTCATTGAAAGTAAGAGAGTTAAGTCAATAAGGTCAGAATGTGTTGAGTTCCTTCGATATCAAAACTTGCGTAGGGAACTTTTTTCTTTTGGCCCAAGCAACAATAACTCATAGAAAGTAGGATGGTTAAGTCGAATAGGTCAGAATGCATTGAGTTCCTTTGGTATCAGAACATGTGTAAGGAATTCTTCACTTTTGGCCTGAGCTAGACAACAATAGCACATAGAAAGGAGGAGAGTTAAGTTGGTTTGGTTAGAATATGCCTTGAGATCCTTCGGCATCAGAACTTGAGTAGACAACTCTTCACTTTTGGCGTAAGCAACAATAGCTCATAGAAAGTCGGAGAGTTAAGTCGGTTCCGTCAGAATGTCTTGGGTTTCTTAATTATCAGAACTAACATACGGAACTCTTCACTTTTGGCCTGACCAACAATAGCTCATAGAAAGTTGGAGGGTTAAGTCGGGTAGGTTAGAATGCGTTAAGTTCCTTCGGTATTAGAACTTTCGTAGGGAACTCTTCACTTGTGGCTCAAACATCAATAGCTCATAGAAATTAGGAGAGTTAAGTCGGTTAGGTCAGAATGCATTGAGTTCCTTCAGTATCAGAACATGCGTAAGGAATTCTTCACTTTTGGCTCAACAATAATGGCACATAGAAAGTAGGAATGTTAAGTTGGTTAGGTCAGAATGCGTTGAGTAACTACTGTATCAGAAGTTGTGTAGGAACTCTTCACTTTTGGCCCAGGCAACAATAGCTCTTTGAAAGTAGTTGAGTTAAGTCGGTTAGTTCAGAATGAGTTGAGTTCCTTCAGTATCATAACTTGTGTAGGGAACTCTTCACTATTGGCCTTCGCAATAAGAGCTTATAGAAGGTAGGAGAGTTAAGTCGATTAGGTCATAATGCGTTGAGTTCCTTTAGTATCAGAACTTGTGTAGGGAACCCTTCACCATTGGCCCAAGCAACAATAGGTCATAGAAAGTAGGAGAGTTAAGTCAGTTAGGTCAGAATGCGTTGAGTTCCTTCCATATTCGAAATTACGTAGAGAACTCCACTTTTGGCCTAAACAATAATATCTCAGAGAAAGTCGGGGAGTTAAGTCGGTTAGGTCAGAATACGTTGAGTTCCTTCTCTATTAGAACTTGCGTAGGAAACTCTTCACTTTTGGCCTAAGCAACAATAGCTCATAGAAAGTTGGAGGGTTAAGTCGGGTAGGTTAGAATGCTTTTAGTTCCTTTGGTATCAGAACTTGCATAAGGAACTCTTCAATTTTGGAAAGTCGATAGCTAGCATTCTTCAAATGATCGGATGAAACTTAGTTGACTTGTTGAGTTCATTTTAGAAATGTAGGAGGCTATATTGACCTTATCATTAATTATGGTGAGCATCATGGTCAAGTTGAGGCCATAACCAATGGGACGAACCAAGACTCACCCATAATCAATAATGATCAATACAGATACAACATTTTTTATAATAGGAGATTGATAACATACATATCATGCATAGGATTTATGGCTTATGTTTTTTGATTATTTTTTTTGACAAATATTCCTTGTGCTCTTTCATCCTGTGTACGTTTACGATTATCCTTCCATCCTAATTAATGACTGCTCACACGAAAAACTGAATAAAGTTGTTTCAGAAAAAAGATGCGTACAAATTGACAAAGAGAAAACAGATCACAAGTAACCTCCTACTAGCATAAAGCATCACTTGCTTCTGTTACAAGTAAGATAAATAGCACTAAACCAGTTTAATTTGATTTATTAGCCTGAACTCATTTGAACTTTGGTGGATTGATTTCAAAATACAATTGAAAGTTTGCTTCATGGACATCATGAATTTTACCTGGTTTGATCTAGTTACTTGCGGAGCAACTTGGCTCGATCCAAATGACATATTTGATTTTGACTTGCAAGTATGTGATGCTTAACCAACTGTGATTGGTGGCACTATGCGAGAATTTGTGTTCTGTGGGAGGTTGGACAATTTATGCATGACATTTTTCTCTTTGAAGATTTGGTTTTTGCTAAACCACTTCTTTAAGCACTACAATTTTGTATTTGGCCAAAAGCATTAAATAAGTATTTTTAAGAAAAAAGAGAATTATGGAACACTTAAAAAATCATTTCAAATAGGCTCTGAGTCCTCTCTTGGTAGCTAGATTAGTTTCCATAAACCACATGACACATATTTGCTTGCCTTCACAAAAGATTCTTAAGTTCATATCATTCATTCTAACTCGTCAAACATACATTTATTTGAATGGTTTTATATAGGCACTCATTGTCGACAGTACTTCTTCTGACAGTAGCCTTAAGGATGAGTCTGGTGTCAGAATGGTGGCTTTTTTCGACAATGAGAAGGTTGGATCTAATTCAGTTCAGGGGTCTGACTCTCCAAAATGCTTAATGTTTTATCACGAATTACGACTTCCTTTAGCTCATACCCTACAATATTCGGCTTTTCTTTACACTTCTTTATTTCCTTTTCTTTTTGTTGATATAATTGATTTTTTTATCACAATGATAGAATTTAGACATGCACAACGAAAAATGGATAAAAATTTTACTCTAATTTCTAAGATTAACATGTACATAATTAAACCCTAAATTTATTTGAAGTTAAGGTTTTTTTTTGGTATAATTACATTCGAAGCTTCGACTTTTAATTGAACCACCATTAAGGTTGACCTGCTATACTTCGGACTCAAAACCGAGTTGTGGATATGAAGTCATTTTATTTAAATTAATAATTTACTTGTTCTAATAGTTAAGGACTTTGTTGGAACTTAGTGTTGATGATTATTTCAAACTTTTGAATGTATATAATGCTTTTTTTTTATGTTATAAATTTGAATATTTTGGTTGTAATCATGATTGTAGATTTGGATGAATGTGAACTATATCTTCTTAGTATGGCAAATTACGACTTGATCTATAAATATCTATATGATTATAATTTGATTTTACAATAATAATATTGGATAGGTGCTACTAGATCAATTATAATTATGTTTGTGTTATTACAAAAATGCTATAGAGGGCAATCAACAATAAAGTTTGTGGGTAAAAATGGGGTATTTATATTTTTCCATAACAATAAATAATGCTAATAAAAATAAGAGACTTTCAATAACATATTTAGTTTTTTATAATGTCTTTTTATTCTTATAACATTTTTTATGATACTTTTTCAATAACATAAAATGTTTCCATAATAGTGAATTAAAGCTATAATATATCAATTTTTTATATTGTTATTAATAGCTCTATAAAAACCGCTATTAAAAGTAAAAAACTTTTTGCTACGACAACATTCATAAAACGTTAAAAAAAATAGTTTATAGCATTTTTTTAATGTTATTAAAATAACTATTGAATGGTTTTGATAACGCTTTTCCGAACGCAATAAAAAACGCTACAAAAAGTCTTTTATAACATTTTTCCAATGTTATTAAAACGCTATTGAAACATTTTGATAGTGCTTTTTCAATATTATTAAAATAGCTATTGAAACGTTTTTCGAATGCAATAATAAATGCTATAAAATGTTTTTATAACAGTTTTCCAATGTTATTGAAAACGCTATTGAAACATTTTGATAACGATTTTTCCAACGCAATAAAAAACGCTATACAATTTTCAATAGCGTTTTTTTCACGTTATAAAAAATATTTATAGCATCATAAATGTGTTATCAATAGAGACATATTATAGAGTTTTGCACAGCGTTGTAAAAACGCTATGGAAAGTCATGGACTTTTAATAACATCGGCTATGACAGCCTTTCGAAACGCTATCGAAAATCAACAATAGCATATTTTTGATGCTATCATAATTGATATTTCTTGTAGTGTATTATACAAAAAACACAATCCCTACGTATGATTTCCATAATATTTGAGTTTCCCAACTGCAGACTTCTATTTTCGTATGTTGGCAGAATGAGTTTGTTAAGATTATAAATTAAGGGACTCAACTCACTTAGACTATGGACCAACCAATTTATTTTCTCCTTTAATTACAATGCTTTAATGCCCAAAAAGCAGTACACAATTAACATACACACACAAAAAAAAATAGAACTTTTTATGTAACCAATTCTCAACATTTTATGTTAATTAGGTTAGGTACTTTTTTTTCCTCTAATAATTAAACTCTTTTGCCTTCCCATTTAATTTTACTTTCCTATTACCTGTTGCCTGCTTCCACCCCTGGGATCAAAGGAAAAAAAAAACAAAACAAAACTTTGGGTTCATCTATTGCTTTCTTAAATTTCATTACTTCTTTGTCATAAGAAAAAAAAATCCTTTTAAATGCATTAGTGAGATTTTTCTTATTATACACTTTGATACCATGTTAAATTAGCCAGTGACTAATAATTTGTTGGATGAGTTGAAATTGATTTAATTTGTTTAGGTGTTTGGAAAGTTAATTAGGGTGTGATATATATATATATAAGGAGTGGAGGAAGGTTAGAATAGTACATCTGTTGTATTGGATTAAAAGCTTGTTTATTGTTTACCTCAAATAAGGAAACTGGCTAGATTTCATTGTTGCATTCAAGTTAGAAAATTTTGAATTTATCTTTTTCCTTGCCTAAAGACTAAATATAAACATTTGCTCCTATTACTTTTCTCTATGGTTGGGCAGCTAAACAGTCGGATTCAATTTCATTAACCCTTTTTTTCTAAAATCCCTTTCATCTTGTATATCTGATCTCTTTTCTCAATTTTTTTTATCCTGTAAAATAATTGAATTTAAATACCGAAGAACTCTAATGCTACCCAACCCAAAATTTTAAAGTAAAAAGAAAATGCAATTAATTCTCTCAATATAATGGATAACTCGACAAACAATTAACATACATCAAATGAAAACTAGTTTTGACTTAAACAAATTATAAATGAAAGATCAATGTAAATACAACCCAAAAAATAAAATACAAAATACCTAATTCAATATTTAAATATCTCCAATAGACATATGCATACTTTTTAAGCTCATTTTTTTAGAAAAAAAAAACATTAAAAGTGAAGAACCTTTTTCATAATTAATCAATTATGGCTAAGTATTGACGACAAGATCTTGGTTTGGTAGATATGGTTGGACATTCAAATCTACCAACCTAACTCAAATTTAACACAAATATACCATTACCAATTATAAATATATTATATATATTTATTTTACCATCTAAAATATAAAAACATAATACCATAAATGCAACCAAAGCTAAATACTTTTCACTAAAAAAGGAATGTTTCAGCACGATCGATAGTTTATTTGGATTGTCAAACTATTTTAGTTCTGCTAAAGAGTTTATGTGAAAGATTACATTCTTGTTCAGTTTTTGCCATCCATAATTATTGATCCCCATTTTTGTACTTCTAGGGATGCTAAGATGTCTATAAGAAACAATGACTAAATTATCTCGCTTTGAAAAATTACCTTGTATCTTCTAAAAAAATCATATCCATGATGCATCATTTTCAGAATCTACAATAGCAAATGCAAGAGGAAAAATTTGATTGTTACCATCTTGTGATGAAGCTGTTAATAGGATGCCACCAAACTTACACTTAAAAAATGAGCTATCAACATAAATGGTAGGTCTACAATATTTCTACCCTTCAATTGATACACCAAAAGCCATAAAGCAAAATTTGAATTGATCACTATTATCCATCTTTAAAGCAGTCCATGTACCTATAAAAAATACAAAATATTTCTATGAGCACCAACAAAAGAAAATAGATAGACAATGATAACATCTTTGTCTATCTAAGATAGATTGTGATATTTGTCTATCTCCATCTATTTGAAAATGAATGTAAATTTGATATAGAAAGTTGATCATATTTAGGTTAGATTCAACCATTTTATCAAAGAAACTTGGAATTAACGTGTGCGATTCAACTGTGTCACCTTTTAATATCTTTACTATGTGTTCTTTTGCGGCCATCTAAGCTTTTTGATAACCTATATTAACTTCAAGATTTGTACTAGCCTTATGGATAATCACTTTTGGAATGGAACGGTCATTAGGCATGAACCTAAAATCATCTATCAAGCAACCACCAATTACTCATGAAGAAGCTTGCATGTAACAACTTTGGGTAGTATTCAATAAACAGTCATGGTCATAAATGTATTTTCATAGCATCTACAACTCGCTCTTCTTATAATGAGATGCCCTAACATACCATTTGCACCCTTCTTGCAAACATCCAAATTAAAGAGACCTCAAATTTGTTATTGTAGTTTTTAAATGAAAGTTGTTCTTTACTACTATGATGCAAAAACACTTTGAAAGCACTTCTTTACTTTCAAATAATTTTTTCCCCTTCAAATCACCATGATAAGAAATCTCTCTTATAACTTCATCATTTGAAACATAAGAAGAAAAACCTATATTCAATGACATCTCAATATTGTCCCTACACTACTAGAAGAAGACTTTTCCAAAGAATTAACACTTACATGAGCAACTAATGAATGCGTCTACTAGTTTGCATATTTCGCCAAAGCTAAATCCCATTTTGAACGTTGTTTTTACCAAAATCCAGTAAAACAAATAATTCTACCAACTCAGCCAATTGAATCTCTTTGTATATTAAACCAACCAAACAATTAAAGCTGATTTAGACATCCACCAAAATTCCAGCAACTGAGTAATTCTTATATACATTGCATCCATTCCATTGACCTCTATAAAAAAACAACTATAGGAATAAATATTATATTCTATAAAAAGAAATTGCAATTAAGTATTCAATAGTGATAGAAAGAAATAGATAGACATAGATAACATCTATCACTGAATAAAAGAATAAAATGTGAACGATAATGACAATGCAAGGATAGACGATCATGCAGTGAAATAATATACATTAAAGATTAAACGATCGTGTTGTTGACCATAATAAATTACTGTTTGACCATAGTAAACGATCATATTGAATGCAGTAAATGTTCTTGTTGAATGTAGTAAAAGATCGTGTTGATATAGGTAAATGATCGTGATGGTATTGGTAAACAATTGTGTAGCTCAACGTAAATGATTGTGAAAAACTTCAAACTAACGATTTTCATAATGAAATACATAATTCTTACAAAAATATTTAAATCTTCTAAACAATTGAAACGAAAACGAAATTTAGAATTCTCACAAAAAAACAAAAACAATATTCATAATAAAATATATAATTGTTAACGAAATTTTATAACCTTCTAAACAATTTAAACAAAAATGAAATTTAGAATTCTTACGGAAAACAAACTCACAACAATGATCTTGATAGAGAAGTATAAACGATCTTGATATTGTTAGAGATGAGAAAGATGAAAAGAATATTAAACAAGAAAAAAAATCTAAAAGAGTAAATGAATAAATCACGAAGAAAATGAATAAATCACAAAGAAAAATAAAAGAAACTAAAAAATCGACCCACAATAATCAAAATCAATAAGGGTAACTATGAAATTTATGAAAAAGTAATTAAGCTCCATGAGCTTTTCTTATTTTGTTATATGGATCATAAATAACTTGAAAAATTGACGAATGCTTATTTTGGAAATATGAATACTAATATTTGGGAAGATTTGGTTAATTAGAAAAAATGCAGGGGAGAGAAAATTTAAAAAAAAAGTAGAATGCACAAGAGAGAAAAAAATTAACGTAAAAGATGTGTGAAATTAAAAAAAAAAAAACAAAAAAACAAACATATTTAACTAAATAGTTCTAAATTCATCCCTTTTCACTAATTTATTTTAAAACATACTCTAATTATCCATATCAAGCTGTTTCCAAGTTAATTAAAATAATGACTCGAGATCGCCAACACATATACATACCTTCTTTAATAATATTATTCTTATTTTTAACTTCATTTATATAATTTAAAAGAAAAAAGAACAATTATCAAATAATTTATTTTTGTGGACTATGGACGGCACGGTCACCCAAATTGGGGTCTTCATTCCATTCCCTCTCCTGCCCATCCCTGCCCCTGGATCTGCCCGAATCATTCTTCACCCTCTCCCATCTGTATCTCGCTTTAAACTAAAAATTTAATAACAAACTTCAACAACAACAATAATTACCTACCACTTCCTTCTTTTTCCTCTCCTAAAGAAACCTTCATTATCTCTATCTTTCTATATATGTATATATGTATATGTATAGTTGTGTATATGTGTACATTATGGAGTGAAATGTTGTTTTGTTGAGTTGTTAATCATTTGGTTTCCGTTAGTGAATGAATGATTATACGATCAAGAACCGAATCCAGTTGTTCTATTTTTGTGCAAATCATTCTATGTTGTATTTGAAGCAGCCTAGCGTCTTTGTTGGGGTTGATTTAAGGTGTCAGCAGTTGTGAATTCGTGGTTTCTGGGTTCTGGTTGTAGATGATTATTATCTGATTTGATCTCATATCATATCATTTTTCTTTCTTTCTTTCTTTCTTTCTTTTTTTCACTTCACTTCAATTCAATTCAATTGTGTGATTTGCATGCCCTTCTCCTAGTTTCCCTGAGCCTGGGCCTGTGGTGCAAGGCTCGGGGAATCTGTAAAATGGCTTCCTCAGAGACTGATCCCTTCTCCTCCTCTAATCCAACCGCGTCCTCTGAGAATAACTCATTCTCAACACTTCCTCTCCCATCATCAGAAAATGATGTATACTCCAACTCTGCCGCATCTTCTGATGACCTCCGTTCTGCCTCTCCTGTTTGTATGCACAAATTCAGGCTTTATGAGACTCGATCGGTAACTACACTTTCTTTTCAGTTCTATCTTTACATCTCATTTCCCCATATTCATCATACTGTTCACTCGTACTCTTTTTTCCTTTACCCTCTTACTCTTCATCTCTCCTTGGTTGTGCTTTTAATCAGTAACTTTGTAATGTGCTTTATGTTTTTGTCATGCTAATTCATACGGTTGCTATTACAGCCTATAGCATTCGTACATATTTCTTCTGTTTGCTGTTCTGTAACTTATAGCTACCTACGTATTCACACATTTCCTAAATATATTACTATGCAGCTTAAAAGTTTAGAGAGAATTTTCTTCTGAGTAACGTTTCTATGCTTTTGGTCACAACTTTCCATGATTCTGTTATTTATGTGATAACTGATATTGTCTTATTGAGGCAATTTGATTGTGGTGGCATTAGTAGATAAATTCCTATCTTTTTTATTTTTCTTCCTTCCCTCTAAACAGATTCTTTCTTCTGTTGACTGTAGAATCTTGGTTTAGTAAAGGTTGAAGAAACGTTATGTTGGTGATGTATGTCACTTCTTGATGTGGTGTGGTGTGGCTGTCTAACTGTATTTATGTATTTGTGGTAGTATTCCCATTTATGCTTCTTTCCTTGGTTCTAGAAATTTTACATGGTAGGAAGGGACAAGAGTAGAACATATTGGAGGGTGCTCAAAATTGATAGGATGGATTTGTCCAAGCTAAACATACGTGAAGATTCTGCGGTATATACAGAAAATGAATGTTCTGATCTGCTGAGACGGATACACGAGGGTAATAAATCTACTGGAGGACTGAAGTTTGTATCCACTTGCTATGGTATTGTTGGTAAGCCAAATCTTATCTTATCTGTAAGGTTCTAATTTTGTTATAACAATGTGATATTTTTATTGCAATATCATTGTTTCTTTCTTTTTGTTCTAGGATTCATTAAATTTCTAGGACCCTATTACATGCTGCTTATTACAAAGAGACGTCAAATTGGTACAATATGTGGTCATCCTATATATGGTGTTTCCAGAAGTGAGATGATTCCACTTCCAAATGCTGCTGTTTGGTCCAGTATAGCCATTTCAAAGAATGAGAACAGGTTCTTAGTTAATTTCATTGCTTGGTGTTTATTTCTAAGTGGTATAGTAGGAAGGAACAGCAACTGTTGCTCATAGTGATTTCTTTGGCTCTTCTTATTCTTCTAATTTTTGGTGTTCCTTGGTGTTTATTTCTAAGTGTACAGGAGAAAGAGCAAAAAAAAAAAAAAAATTTCCAAAAACAAAAACAATATATTAAATATCTCCAAGATATAAGAATTGGAAGCTCAAAATAATAAATTCAGCCTCTCCCATTTGTTCTAATAAGATCACTTTGGAATCCCAATAGCATGGCCAGATCCACGCGCAAATGATGGAGGGGTTGCGTTTTTATCCCCTGTTTTTCATTCTTCTCTAGACTATGTTTCATCTCTTCATTCTAAGAAACGAAGGAAGTTCTCTCCCCTCTCTCCTCTCTCCTCTCTCCTCTTTCCTCCCCGACAGCCAGCCCCTCCAGCCACCACCAACTCTTTCAGAATGGAGGTTTTTAACTGCAAGATCAGTCTCATTACTGCATATGGAAGGAAAACAATTATTGCATCATTGAAGACGTGGAAGCCCATATTTCTCCTCTCTCCTCCCTCCTCCTACACCATTCTCCCCGGTTCAGTCAAACCTCTCCGACCAGCCCCTCAACATGGAAGTTGCTAGCTGCAAAGTTAATCAATCTCATTACTGTATTTGGAAGGAGAAAGAAGACTTTATTATTGAAGATGTGGAAGCTAAAAAATCCATTTCAATCTCTGAAGCTCAACTCCGATGGACTTTGCACACTATTTCTACTCTCCTCAATAATCCAGTAGACCGCTTCTTCAAGAAAGATGGTGAAATTGACAGAGGGCGAATGAAAATCTTCAAGTTCCAAGCCAACTCGGGGTGGATCCTCAGCTGTGACATTTGGCCTTACTAAGGAGGTTATTCTACCCTTAGAATATGCTCCAGAATCAATATGCAAGGTTGGTCCTCCTTCTGTAGAATGCTGGATAAGTATGTAAACATCGTAGATTACTCCCGTTGGTTCTCAACCATTTCTACTAAAGCTCCCTTCCAACCTTCAATGGAGAAACAAAGTTATGTTGCTACTGATAAATCTAAAAGCTCCAACCATTCAGTACCTAAATCTAGAAGAATGGAACCAGGCTCAGATTCCATCCTTCAAGATCCTTCTCAGGGTTCAGTTCGCCATTGCCCTTCAATCAAAAAACAATGGTTAATTAAAAACCATGATGTGGCTAAGCAAACTTTGATAACCTTTGGATTATCTCAAAACTTTTTGCTTCTGATGATTGGAGATGGATTCGCAAATTTCTGGAATCAAAATTCCAAACCAAAATAAGTTTACCCCTTGTGCTCATAAATGTATCTTTGTTAGGTACCCCCTTCACCAACGAGGTTATAAATTCTTCCACCTTCCCAAAAATACTACATCTTCATGGATGTAACCGAGTTTAAAATCAAGGACTTGGGAAGTTTGAGATATTTTCTTAGAATTTGAGGTGGCAAGATCTAAGGATAGTATTGTCATTTCTCAATGAAAATATATTTTAGTTTTGGTAAAGGAGACTGAAAATCTTAGGTGTAAGCCTGTTGAAACACCTATGGATCCATATCTAGGCAAGACCTAAGTGAGGTGATTAGTCCAGTTGACGAGGATATGTATCAAAGGCTGGTGGGAAAGTTGATTTACTTACCACATACCAGTTCATACATATCATATTCTATAAGATCTTGAATCACCAATTGGCCCAACATATTAAACTTATGGGTAAAGGTAAATTTAATCATATATCGTCTAACACTCCCCCTCCTTTGAGGGTTTGAAATATGTGAAAGGCATCAGAAGTGGAAATGAATATTAACTAGGGAGGAAATAACAATGTTGGGATTTGAACACAGTGTTGAAGACTTGATACTCACTAGGGCTTATTTGAAAGTAGGGGAAATTTGGTCCGGAAGATCTGGGAATAATGTTTATGTTGTGTTGAATGTCAAGTAGTGGATGTAGGTCATGAGGAACTTTCTTTGATTTCTTGTTGCGACCCATCAATGAAACGAGCCACTTGTTGACTATCACTCTTGGCTAAATTGTTTCTAGCACTCAAACGATGGAATTCTTCTTTGTAGTCTTCAATTGATCAAGCTCCTTGTTTGCTATGTTGAAATTGGTTGTGAAGAAGTCGCTCATGGTTAGCTGGTAAGAAGTGCTTCATGAGTTTCAGCATTTTAGGCCAACTAGTGATAGGTTTTTTGCCATACATATGTCGATTGCCTTGAATAGGATCCCACCATGTCGATGCACCACTTTTAAGTTTCAAAGAAACAAATTTCACCTTTTTGGTTCCGGGGTGCCCATATAATCAAAGAAATTTTCAACGTTTTTCACCCAATCTAAAAAGATTTCTATATTCATCTTGCCATTGTACGGGGGTATGTTGATCTTCATTTTGAAGTCATGTTCTTGGCGCCACTGTGGTTGTCCTTGCCACTCTTGATAATAGCCTTGATTTTTCCATAGTCTTGTGCTTGTTCAACAGGATTCTGTTGTTGAAACAGTGGGTTATACCTTTGTGGAGGATGCATCATTCTAGCTCGAAAATGTGGCTGTGGACTAGGCAAATCTTCATCTTTGGATGAATCAGAATACAGTCCCAATAAATTAAGCGTGGGTCTATAAGGTGAATTATCTGGCATATGTTGTTGATGGTATGGAATGAGATTAGGCCGCTGCACACCTCTGTTATCAATTCTTTGCTGTCTTCTTGCTGGTTCTTGGATTCTTGGAGAATTTTCTGGACTATTCGATGCAAATCTTGGTTTTCTTGCAGATTTTTAGGTCTGTGATGAGCTTCTTGCTGCAGATTTTGTACATTTCCGGCTGCTTGATTCCCTGCCAATGTCTCTTGATGAGTTCTTAGTTGATTTTAAACCATTCGTCCCACGTCCAAGGTCAGCTTCTTGATTGCTTGTCCACATTGCCTAACCTTCAGCTTGTGGTTTGACAAGAGGTGGTGAAGGATGCTTCTGCATCATTGGGTGGGAGTGAAGGAAGAGTGGGGAGTTTACTGAGCCCTTTACTCGTCATGAGGTCCCTTCTCGAGGTCACTATAATACTAATTGGTGAAGGCTAAAGATCTTGGAGAAATCTTGGAAGAATTTTGGAGCAGGAGTTTTATTAATTGTGAATAATGAGAGAATGAAAACATTGATCCCTTTAAATAGACCCAAAGGGAAAGGGTGGTTACACAACTAAACTGCCTAACTAGATAACTAAACCTAACCTCCTTTAAATAGACCCAAAGACGAAGGGTTTTGTCACACCTGTTAAATCTAAAATATTTAAAGGTGAATATAAAAGGTCAAGTACAAGAAATATCCAAAATACCCTTGATAACCCTACATCACACACGATCTCCTGAACCAACTTACTTCGATACCATCTTGAATTTGTAGGGAGTAATATTATTTTTCTATTGAATACATGTAATTTAGGTCTTCTTTGTAGAAGAAATTCCTCCTTGAAATATAGAAAGAATAAATATAATAATGATAAATATCTTGACAATTGTCATTTATATACAAATATAGGAATTCCAACACATTGTACGTTAGCCATGAACAGTCCAAATGAACATCATCTTTGGGTTATTAACAAAATTTTAAGATACTTGAAAGGAATTCCAGATCATGGGCTACTGTTTAAAACGTTGTACTAGAACTTCATACTGATGCTAGTGGCTGGAGATTTAATTGATCGAAGTTCTACATCTGGATATTGCTCTTATGTTTGGGGCAACTTAGTCACTTGGAGAAGTAAAAAGCAGTCAATTGTTGCTAGATTCAGTGCAAAGAATAAATATCGAGCACTAATTTTGGAAATTTCTAAAGGAATGTGGATTCAAAAGTTTTTGAACGAGCTAAGGATAAAACTCAAAATTCAATCAAATTACTTCATGACAGTCAAGCAACAAGCAACATAGTGAAGAATCCTATACACCATGACAACGAAACAATATCGAGATAGATCGAAATTTCATATCTGAGAAGGTTAACATGAACTTAGTGGAACTAAACTATATTCTATCTTGCCATCAAATTGCCGACATTCTTACCACAACTTTATTGAGAAGAAATTTTGATGAATTTAATTCCAAGCTTGGATTGTATTCTATATACAACCTAGCCAAGGGGGATTGTAGATTTGTGTAAATTTATTTATATCTTTTAATTATTTTTAGATGTCCTTTTCTTTTCTAATGAATTCCTTTGTTAGAATTTGGCTTCGTTTTATACTTACCCATTATTGGGTCTTGTCCAAAAATAAGAGAAAATATATAATTTCTCCAAAAATCAATAGTTAGATTTATCATTTTCTATATTGTATTTTGAGCATTAGTCTCTTTTGACCACTACAATGAAAAGAGTTGTTTCCATTTCAAAAAAATCCTGTCTTATCTGGATTTTTGATGTAGGAAACTTAATGGTGGGCTTACTGTAAGCATTACAACTTAATTAATCTGTTATTTATTTTTCGTTTGTTTGGTGATGTTAGATACAAGAAGCTCCTATGCTCGGTGGATCTCACAAAGGACTTCTTCTTTAGCTACTCATACCAAGTTATGCGTAGTCTACAAAAGAATATCTGTGATAATGAAACAGGTCACACTCTTTATGAAACCATGTTTGTGTGGAATGAATTTTTGACTCGTGGAATCCGAAACCACTTGCATAATACCATTTGGACGGTTGCTTTGGTCTATGGCTTTTTCAAGCAGGTGAGTAATTGGTGCTTCCGGGATAGCCTTCTGATAGCGTTGGAATCAAATAGTTTAGTGTGTGGACTTGAAAAACCTTGCCTTTAATCAATTGGTGAATTATTATTATTATTATTATTATTATTTTAATTCATTTTTTAAAATTTCATTCTTTCTTTTATGAAATCTTGTTCTATAATTAAACAAGAAAGGAGTTGGGAATTTGTTAATATTTGATTGATTTGGTAGCATATGATTGAAGTCGACAGTGATTGTTCAATAAGACTCACTGGTAGGGCAGATAACAATGTTTCATCACTGCGCATTTTGTTTGATGAATATGCTTGATGGTTTCATTTTCCGTTGAGTATCACGTTATTTTACAAAGGATCCTCTTTTTCTTGCTTATAGGGTACATTATCTCTAGATGGGAGAGATTTCAAGTTGACCTTAATTGCTAGACGTTCTCGTCATTATGCTGGCACAAGGTATGTCCGTTCAGCTTCTAACCTCAAGTCTCTACACTTCTCATTTGATTTCTAACTGTTTGAAAAGGAAACAAGAACTTTCAACGATGAAATGAAAAGATACTAATGCTCAAAGTACATAAATCTCGAAGGAAGAAAAGAAAAGAATGTGATAGACGGTGATTGTAATACATATAGCATAAGGAAGACAAGTGGAATGATACATGCACATGTGATGGAAGTGGAGGAAGTGGAAACCACCTTAGTGGGGACCACAGTTAGTTACATTGGGGGAGGTTAAAAGGGAGAGATAGATGGGGTGGTTAATTAGTTTCTGGAAGTGCAGGGCTGTAATTTCCTTGAGTAGGGAATGCAGAAAATGTTCGGTTTCTGTAGTCTGTAGCAAGTTATTTCCATTATCGTGAAGTTCTATTCTGTTTGATGTTTTATGTTGAACTTGGTTAATTTCTGTATTAGTTCTTGTGTTGTTCTTTGTTTTCAAGGTTGTGTTAGTACAGTTTTTTGTAAAAGTTTGGCTGTTTAATAAAATAATAGAACACGCTACTTGGTGTTCTATCATTTTCGTATCAGAGATTCGAATCTGTGCAACATTTTCGCCATGGCTCAAAAGGGAATTGAGGAAAAGTTGGAAACGATTGATCAAGAGATACTTACGAGTTTAGAGGAAGGTGGAACCTTTGGCTTTATTTAAGCTTGGTAATGGAAGAAGAATTGATTTTTGGACAGATTCATGAACTGGTGACATCCCCCTCAATCTTCAATCCCCTAAGCTATTCAGAATTTCTTTGCTACCTAGCGGCTCAGTTGCTGCTCATTGGGACAATTCCACTATGTCTTGGTCTATTGTGATTCGAAGACGGTTAAAAGAAGACGAAATTCCAGATTTCCAGTCTCTGCTATATCTTCTTTCTTCCGAAAGGGTGATAGAGTCGGACGATAGTAAATTCTAGTCAATTGATTCGTTAGGCAAATTCTCAGTTAAGTCCCTTTCAGTTCATCTTTCTCCATCATCCCCGCTAGATAAAGGAACTTTCAAAGCTCTCTGGAAATCTAGCAGTCCAAGGAGAGTTAATATATTGATCTAGATTATGGCTTTCGGTCGTCTAAATTGTTCCTTGATTATGCAAAGAAAGTCCCCTAACAAGTGCCGTCTGCCCTCGGTGTGCTCACTACGTATGAAGGACAGTGAGGACCTGTTGCATCTCTTTATTATCTGCCCTTACTCAACCAATTGCTGGGGAAGTTTTCTTTCCCTTTTGGATGTAGGGTTAGTTTTCGATGAAGCTCAAATGTCTTTCAGCTGCTGAGGGGTCCGGTACTGTGAAGGAGACAGATTAATATGGGAGAACATGATAGAATAACTGCTTGCAGACATCAGGTTTGAACGCAATCAATGTATTTTCCACGACACGGCTGGGGTTCGAGTGAGATTTTGTCTATGGAAGAAGATAGATCTAGTGACGGTGATTAGGGTTCCGCAACGGTGGCTAGGGTTCCGAAGACGAAGAAAAATCAATTCTAAAGCTCTGATACCATGAAGCTATGTATGAGAAAATGGAATTTCTTATAATTGAATGGTGAGGAAACTCTCACGTTTATACAAAAGAACTCTTAATCAAATACTAGACTGAAGCAATCAATCTAAATCTATATGGAAATAAAATATACATAGAATACATAGGGAAACAATCTTAGTAATTCTTAATTTACAGCAGAATTAATAAAGCTTGATTTCCTACACTTTTCCACCTGGAACTAGATTATTGATTTTTTTAATCTTCAGGGGATCAACTACTGACAATTTAGTTGAGTTATTCATTTTATTTTGATGAAGCTATGCACTGAATTATCGTATATATATTTTTTATTTCCCCCTATCTTGTAGGTATTTGAAACGAGGTGTAAATGAGAAAGGTAGAGTGGCAAATGACGTCGAGACTGAACAGATCGTTTTTGAGGATGTCCCTGAAGGGGTTTCTATGCAATTAAGTTCTATCGTCCAGAATCGTGGCTCAATCCCTCTTTTCTGGTCACAGGAAACTTCGCGCCTAAACTTAAGGCCTGATATTATACGTATGACCTTGATTCCATTGTACTTGTTCTTAATCAGCTTTTGTATTATTCCTTGAACCCGATTTTGTTTTTCCAGTGTCAAAGAAGGATCAAAATTATGAAGCAACGAGACTTCATTTTGAAAATCTTGCTAAAAGATATGGAAACCCCATAATTATATTGAACTTGATAAAGGTACTTAGTTTAAATTATTTTTTTTATACTTCAATACTACTCGCAATAATTGTTTAACATTCAACGGATGGAAGATGTATCACGCTGTGTTATGGTCCTATACTAGAGTGACTGTTGGTGTTTTCAGATTCATGCTTTAATTGAATTAATAATCAGTCTGAAGTTATATTTGGCTTTTCATGAAAACAGACACGTGAGAAGAAGCCACGAGAATCTATTCTTCGTGCTGAGTTTGCTAATGCTATTGACTTCATTAATAATGATTTATCTGAGGAGAACCGTCTTAGGTTTCTTCATTGGGATCTACACAAGCATGCTCGGAGGTCTGTGTCTTGTGACATGAGTTTTGGGAACTTGTCTAGAATTTTTGGTTGTTTGTTACTTGTGACGTATTCTGTTTGGTTTCCTGTCGTTAAGTTTTTGTCTGGAGAAAAGCAAACTTTGGTTTTAATATTGTTCTTTCAACTTTCAGTAAAGCTACAAATGTTTTACTGCTTCTGGGGAAAGTGGCTTCTTTTGCATTGACACTTACGGGATTCTTTTATTGTCAAGTTACTCCAGCTTTAAGATCTGAAAGGTACTTAATTATCCTGTCATTTTTGTATGTATATTCATTTTTAGATTCAATTACTTTCTTGGCCATTTATATGATGGAATTGTATGTGTGAAATTAAACATGAACACATCAAATATCTTATCCTCATATCAACGGAATCCAGCTATGGGTGATCATTGGTTGGGCGGGATTGGTTTTGAATAAAAACCGCTGCCGACCACCAACAACTCAACGCTTATTGGTCTATTCTGATGGTTTATGGAGGTGCTGAAGGTGTTGGCCAGCCCATCACATGGGCTAGGCGAGGGTTTTGTTGGTTTCGTATTTCCGGTGAAATGTGAGAAAAAAAAGTGAAGAAAGGAGAACAAGAAAATGAAGAATAAAGAAGATAGAGAGAAATTGACAAATGGAGAAAGAAAAAAGTACGAAGAGGAAAATAAGAGAGAAAAGAAGGGAAGAAAACAAAACAATGGACTGAGAAAAAAATGAAGCAGAAATGGAGGAGAAATAGTGTAATAAAAAAAAGAATAAGAAATGAAAAAAATTATGTAGGTAATGTGAGAGGAGAAAGAGGGAAATTGGAAATTAGATGTTAGGGAGAAGATAAATGCTCTAAAACATATTGAAACTTGGGAAATAGTAGAGTTGCCTAAAACTAAGAAACCTGCGGGGTGGTATATGGGTGTTTACCATAAAATGTTATGCTGATGTAAGTGAAAGATACATGGCAAGAATGATAGCTAAAGGATTCACCCAGATATACGGAATTGATTATCAGAAAACATTTGCTCCTGTTGCTAAAATTAACTCCATTAGAGTTTTTTTTTTTTTTGTCTTGAGTTAATTTAAATTGGCTGCTATACCACTTGACGTGAAAAATGCCTTTTTGAATGGTGATCTTGTGAGTTTACCATTTTATGCTGTTTTAGAGTTTTTGTTTCCATGTAGATTGTTTCTCTGTAATTGCTGAAAGGAAACAGCTGAAGTATTATGTATTTTATCATTTTTGTTTATTTGTTTGGAGATGATGAGGGCACTAAGGGGTGTAAATAACCTCATTAAGATGCTTGGATGCGTCCATTGACCCTTAGGTCTTTTCTTTTATGTTTTTTGTCTAATCCTCTTGTACTTTGAGCAGTAGTCTCATTTTTATTGATGAAGAGTCTTGTTTCCTTTAAAAGATAAAGTTCTCAATTAGCTATAATAAATACTATTTTATCATTCCCATTTTCTAAGGTATTTACTATTTGCTACAATTTTTACCATTTTACATTCATCATTTTTTATTCTTTTCTACAATGTTTACTATTTCCTTCTACACTATTTACTACTTCCTTCTCGAACTAAAACAATTTACACCTCAAACACATACTATCATAATCCAAATTAAAATAATCTACATACAAAACACAAATTATTATAACTCAAATATAATAACCTAGGACTATAATAACCCATTTGTTGCTCCAAACGCCCACGCCCTCTTAGTGATTTGAACTGATTATATTAGATATTTTTACACTGTACGTAGTTCATGGCCCTTGCTTCTGTCTGATTATATTCCGTACATGCCCACTAGGTCTCACCTATTTATCCAAAACTAATATCAATATGCATTTGGCCAAAGTGATGGCTGGTTAGCTATGAAGCATGGGTATAGAACGCAACACAATATTTTTTAAAAACACAAGAACAGATTTATTAAAATGAATTTTTTTAAAAATATACATCATTTTTACACCAAAAGAAGGTTTAAAGCAAACATGTTGATGCATTTAGATGTTTAAAAACTTAGCTTGATGCATTTCACCCTAAGAATTTATTACTACTGCCCAATATATGCCTTTTTAATCTCTACTTGACCAATACTTCATCATGTCTAACAAATTTGTTGCATTAACAAGTGTCTTATATGTGTCAAACAAGTGTTAGAGTGCCTGACATGAACACACTAGCCAAACTTAGGTGTCTATGCTTCTTATTTGGTTACTATGCATATTCGCATTTTTTTTTTCCATGGTTATGTTTCTGAGCTGATGTCTCCCTCTCAATGTAAGAATGAATGATAGATTTTAGCCAAGGAGTACAGTCTGGTTGGCAATGGTGTCACTTATCTGGTAGCAAGTTTCTTGACTCTTCCTGACAATAAACTTTATATGCAAACTTTCTTTCAGGAGTGAAGGAAATTGTAGCATATCTTCTCAGTTACATTCAAACAATGATGTCGAAGATGCTGCTAGCATGGAAAAGCAAATAAGTGCTGACAACCTTGCTTCTAATGGGAATTACGTTATTAAGCAGTCGTTATTCCAGAGTGGGGTGCTCAGGACCAATTGCATAGACTGCCTCGACCGTACAAATGTTGCACAATATGCATACGGGTTTGCTGCTCTTGGACACCAGCTTCATGCCTTGGAAATTTTAGATTCCCCCAAAATCCATCTTGATGCCCCTTTAGCTGATGAGTTGATGGCATTTTATGAGAGAATGGGTGACACACTCGCACACCAGTATGGTGGCTCAGCAGCCCACAATAAGGTACGTCCAATATCTTCCAAAGTGCTTCCAACCAATGTGGGAAATGTAATTCAATCTGTAGTTAATATTGTTATTATTATTTTAATTTGATATTAATATGATAATTTAATCATTGACGTTATAGATAAAATCTTATTGACCAAACAAGAATAATGGAGTAGATATTGAAAAACGAACTCACACAATTTTTTTGAGGACAGAGTATCTTGCTCTCTTTAAGAAGATTCAAGCTTTTTGTAGCGTCTACTATATTTATATATATACTGCCGATGTAGCAAATATGCTCAGAAATGTCTCCCCCCATGATATAATAACTCAATTGAATGTAGTGTAGCTCAAACCACCTTGTGTTTGCTCCAATCAGACTTCTGTAAGACCCCCTATTATTTATACTTACAAGAGGAGGGGTAAAAAGGTAAATGAACAAGCATTTAATGATGGAGGAATAATCTGAAAAAGTTTGTGCAGGTGGGACTCGCGGGGAGGAAGATAGGAGAGCTATATATAAACCTTTATTGGGTTTAGGGTAGCTAGGTTATTTTATTTTCCATCTTTTGGTTGTAAAGGCTGCTGTAGCAAGTTTCTCAGCTCATTGTCAGGAGGCTGATATGTTTTTCTTGTTGTTTGTTCTTTTTGTTATCATCATCTTTTGATTTGTTATCACATTTTGGGTTATATCTATATATAAATCAGCAGAGTACTATCTCAGTTTCTGCCATTAAGTTGGGATATTTTAGATTATTCTTGTTAGTATCCTAACAACTGGTATGAGAGCCATGAAACTGGAGGTTTTTACGCTCGCAATGGCTCAACGATAGATAGAAGAAAAAGTAGAGGGTACAGAAAAGGAAATCCTGGGACTGAAAGAAATGAAGAAATCCATGGATAGAATGGCAGATGAGATGAGAGAAAGCCATAGTTATAAGAAAAGAGAGGAGTCTGGCACATCCGACGTGTTTGTCATGAAACTCAAGGGAAAAATAGAAGAAATGGATGCCACGATCGAGGGAAACAATACAACAGTAGATCGGAGTAAGTATAAGAAGCTGGAAATGCCAATGTTCTTTGGAGAAAATCCCGAATCCTGGGTTTATAGAGCAGGGCATTTTTTTGAGATCAACAACTTATCAGAAACAGAGAAAGTAAAGGTAGCGGCGGTCAGTTTCGGGCAGGATGAGGTGGATGGGTCTAGGTGGAGTGATAACCGGAAGAAGGTTGAATCATGGGAAGATCTGAAAGGGAGAATGTTTGAGATTTTTTCGAGATTTGGGGCAAAAGAGCTTGGGTGCTAGGCTGATCCGTATTCAACAGGATGGAACATATAATGAATATGTTAAGAAGTTTGTGAACTACTCAGCAACATTACCCTATATGGCAGAAAGTGTCCTCAGGGACGCATTTGTGACTAGATTGGAACCCTCCCTACAGGCCGAAGTGATAAGTAGCACCCTCAGACATTAGAAGTATGAAGGAAGCGCAACTAGTGAATGATCGAAATCTAGCATTATAGTTGGCTAGGGAATAGTAGAATCTAAAGGAGGAGAAGGCTCCCTTAGCAAGACTCAAGGGGGAAATGAGAAGGGAACTCAAAGGAAAAACGAATTTCACATGAAACAGATCACTATTCCGATAAAGGGAACTTACCAAAAAACGAACCCCCAATATAAAGGCTTTCAGATACTAAATTTCGGGCAAGGTTGGACAAGGGTCTCTGCTTCAGGTGTAATGAAATGTACTCCCACGGTCATAGATGCAAAGTAAAAGAGGAGAATTAATGCTCTTCATCCTCAACGAAGAAGAAAGTACAAAGGAAGAAGGGATTCTGGAAGGAAGTACAGGGGACATTGTTGAATTGAAGCACTTGGATATCATAGAAGGAACTGAAATTGAGCTAAAAACGATTACTGGATTTTCTTCAAAGGGAACCATGAAGATGAAAGGGATGGTAAAAGGGAAAGAAGTGGTAGTGTTGATCGATAGGGGGGCCACACACAACTTTATACACCAGAATTAGTGGAGGATAGGGAAATCTTAGTTGCGAAGGGTACTGAGTTTGGGGTTTACTATTGGCAATGCCACGCGTTGTAAAGGAAAGGGGTTGTGTAAGAGGGTTGAACTAAAGCTGAATGAGATGATTATTGGAGCAGATTTCTTGGCTGTGGAGTTGGGAAGCGTGGATGTTGTGTTGGGAATGAAGTGGTTGGATACTATAGGAACTATGAAGGCTCATTGGCCCTCATTAACCATGACCTTTTGGGTGGGGGAAAAACAAATAATTCTAAAAGGAGATCCTGCTCTCATTAAAGTTGAGTGTTCCTTAAAGACGTTAGAAAAGACTTGGGGGGAAGAGGATTAAGGGTTCCTTCTTGGGTTTCAACACTATGAAATTGAAGGGGAAGATGAGTTTGAGGAGGAACTAGGGATGAAGGGAGATGAGGAAGACATGCCCATGATCAAGTCACTATTGAGACAATATGGGGATATCTTTAAGGCACCAAAAGGACTACCACCCAAGAGGGCCATTGATCATGGCATCCTGCATGCCTAAACAAAGACCGGTGAATGTGCGGCCCTATAAGTATGGTCATGTTCAGAAAGAAGAGATTGAGAAGCTGGTGCCAGAGATGCTTCAAACAGGGGTAATTAGACCTAGTCATAGTCCCTACTTAAGCCCAACATTGCTAGTCAAGGAAAAAGATGAAGGGTGGAGGTTTTGTGTAGACTACAGGAAGCTGAACCAAGTGACCACTTCTGATAAATTTCTCATCGCAATTATAGAAGAATTGTTAGATGAACTACATGGAGCTACGATTTTTTCGAAGCTGGACCTGAAATCTGGATATCACCAAATCAGAATGAGGGAAGAGGACATTGAGGAGACAGCATTCAAAACGCACGAGGGCCATTACGAATTTCTTGTAATGCCTTTCGGTTTCATGAATGCCCCTGCTACCTTCCAATCCCTCATGAACCAGGTATTTAAACCATTCTTAAGGCGTTGTGTGTTAGTTTTTTGACAATATATTAGTTTATAGTGCCGATATCACTGAACACGATAAACACTTGGGAATGGTATTTGCTGTTTTAAGAGACAATCAACTATTTGCCAACAAAAGGAAATGTATGATAGCATACTCTAAGATTCAGTACCTAGGGCATCAAATTTCCAAAAAGGGAGCAGAAGCTGATGAGGAGAAAATTAAAAGTATGATTAATTGGGCTCAACTGAAGGATGTAACAGGACTGAGAGGATTCTTAAGCCTCACTGGGTACTACAGGAGATTCGTAAAAGGATATGGAGATATTGTTGCTCCGCTAACTAAGCTTTCACAAAAGAACTCTTTTTTTTTTGAAACGGAGACAAGCTTCTTTATTAATAAAGGAAAATAAGACTAATGCTCAAAGTACAAGAGAATTATACAAAGAGCAAAACAAGAAAAGACAAAAACATCCAAACAAACTGCCCAAAAAAGATCTCGACTAATACAAGGGAAACCGACCAAAACAAACAAACACAAAGAACAGGCTAAAAAGGCGAAAACGAACAAAAAAAAAAAGAAGTTAAAACTGAACCAAAACGAAGAGATCTAGATACAAAGCATAACAAAATAACTCTCTCAAAAGGAAACCATTCGGATCTAGAGACTAGCAAAAAGATGCAGACGGTGATCTCAAAGCCATCTTGCCAAAGAAGTCCAAACCCAAAAGCGGAACAAAAGGTTGTACTTCCTTTACCACCTCAACACACTATGTTGAATCTATAAAGACAGAGTTTGATGTTCCAATTGAAAACTCATCCCCCATGCGAGTAGAAGTATTACTCTTTTAAATGGAGTGAAGTAGCCTCTACAGCTTTTGAGAAACTTAAGTTAGCTATGACCACTATCCTTGTGTTGGCCTTGCTGGATTGGTTTCTCCCTTTTGTTGTTGAAACTGATGCTTCAGGAATGGGCTTAGGGGCTGTATTATCTCAAAACGGTCACCCAATTGCATTCTATAGTCAGAATTTGTCACCAAAAGCTCAAACTAAGTCCATATATGAAAGAGAGTTGATGGCTGTAGTAATTGCCGTTCAAAAATGGAGGCACTATCTCTTGGGCAGGAAATTTACTATCATTTCTGATCAGAAGGCTTTAAAATTCTTGCTGCAACAGAGGGAGGTACAACCAAACCACAGTTTCAAAAATGGTTGACTAAGCTCCTTTGTTATGATTTTGAAATCCTCTACCAACTGGGACTCCAAAATAAGGCAACGGATGCTTTATCAAGTATGGAACAACCACCTGAACTGAACTCTGACAACTCAAGAAATTGTTGATATAGACGTGGTCGGGAAGGAAGTAGAGAAAGACAAGGAAATCCAGCAAATCATTGACTGTCTAAAGAAGAATCCCGAGGAGTACAATAAATATCTATTGAAAGCAATAAACACGAAACCAAGGCTTACGTGGAAACCCGAGAACCGGGAGAAAAACCACGATGTTTTTAGTTTTATTATTTTTCTGATAATTAGCAATGGTACAAATGAGAGAACTTAAATAGGATGTAAAGAGCAAAGAAGAAAAGGAAAAGAAATATTTATGGTAAGTTTTTCATAAATATTTTTTCCATATATACAAATTCTAACACTCCCCCTCAAGTTGGGACGTAAATATCAATGAGGCCCAACTTGCTAACACAAAAATCAAAGTTTGGCCTGAGAAGCCCCTTGGTGAGAACATCAGCAACCTGTTGGCTAGAAGGGATGTACGGAATGCATATGCTCCCACTGTCAAGTCTTTCTTTGATGAAATGTCGATCAATCTCAACATGTTTAATTCTATCATGTTGAACTGGGTTGTTAGCAATACTAATAACGGCTTTATTATCACAAAAGAGCTTTAATGGAGTCTCGCATTCCTGATGAAGATCAGATAGGACTTTTTGGAGCCAAATTTCCACATATTCCTAAACTCATAGCTCTGTATTCGGCCTCAGCGCTGCTCCTGGCCACAACACTTTGTTTCTTACTCCTCCAAGTAACAAGATTGCCCCAAACAAAGGTATAATAACCGGAGGTAGACTTTCTGTCAACAACAGATCCTGCCCAATCTGAGTCGGTATATGCCTCAATGGTCTTTCTGCTTGTTTTTCTAAACATCAGCCCTTTACCAGGTGTTGTTTTCAAGTATCTCAGAATTCTATTGACAGCTTCCATGTGTTTCTCATAAGGAGCTTGAATAAACTGGCTGACAACACTCACAGCAAATGAAATATCAGGACGAGTATGGGATAAGTAAATCAATTTATCCACAAGGCGCTGATATTGTTCTTTATCAACTGGAATTTGTCATCAGAGTTTCCAAGTTTACAATTGAACTCAATAGGAGTATCAGCAGGACGACATCCCAACATACCTGTCTCAGTTAGCAAATCAATGGTGTATTTTCTTTGAGACACGGAGATATCTTCTTTAGATCTGGCCACCTCTATTCCAAGGAAATATTTCAGATTTCCCAAATCCTTGATTTCAAATTCATCACCCATTCTCTGCTTTAGTTGACTGATTTCTGTCTGATCATCTTTAGTTAAAACAATGTCATCCACATAAACTATTAGAACATCAATCTTCCCTGTCTTGGAAACCTTTGTAAATAGAGTATGATCAGAGTGCCCCTGATTGTATCCTTGGGACTTGACAAAGGTAGTGAATCTGTCAAACCATGCTCTGGGAGACTGTTTCAGACCATATAGGGATTTCTGGAGTTTACACACCTGCTGACCAAACTGGGCTTCAAATCCAGGCGGGGGGCTCATGTAGACCTCCTCCACAAGGTCTCCATTCAAAAAGGCATTTTTAACATCTAGCTGGTAGAGAGGCCAATCTTTGTTCACAACAACAGATAGCAGGACTCTAACAGTATTCAACTTAGCAACTGGAGAAAAAATTTCTGAATAGTCAATTACATAGGTTTGAGTAAATTCCTTTGCAACTAACCTTGCTTTGTGTCTATCAAGAGTACCATCTGCTTTGTATTTCAGAGAGAACAACCATTTGCATCCCACAGTTTTGTGTTCCTTGGGTAGAGCACAAATTTTCCAAGCTCTATTTTTTTCAAGAGCCTTCATTTCTTCCATGACTGCATTCTTCGATTCAAGACACTCTAAAGCAATGTAGATGTTTTTCGGTATTATGGTAGAGTCAAGGCTTGCTGTAAAAGCTCTGAATTGTGGAGAGAGATTATCATAGGAAACATAGTTGCAAATTGGATGTTTAGTACAAGACCTGGTACCTTTTCTTAGAGCAATGGGAATGTCAAGAGAGGGATCATACTCATCAAGTTTCCTTGTATGACCCTGTTCAGCTTCATTATTATCGGTTTCTGTCTCAATCTCATCACCAATGTGGATTCTTCCACATTTTCAAGAACAGCAACATCAGATCTGTCATTCTCACTTATTGTATTATTAGTACAAGGTTCAGTAGGGTTTTCCATACCTTGATCTCGAGGAGGTTCAGAGTCTTGGACTGGAGCCAGCGGCTGACTAGTAGGGGACCTGACTTCCTTTCTGAGATTCCTCCTATTAATACGTTTTCCAAGGAACTTGGTTTGTGGGTAGGACTATGGGATGAGGATCGATGTCAGACACAATATTAGGAGTAGGTTCAATAAATTCAAAGGTGGTGTTAGACTCTTCACTCACACTCTCCCCCTGAAGATGGCTAACGGGAAAGTAAGGTCGGTCCTCACAAAAAGTAACATCCATAGTGACAAAGTATTTCCTGGACGGCGGGTGAAAACATTTATAACCACGCTGGTGAAGGGGATACCGAACAAACACACATGCCTGAGCCCGAGGGGTAAATTTGGTCTGATTAGGGCCAAAACTATGGACATAAGCGGTACACCCAAACACACGAAGAGGAACATCAGAAACAAGACGAGTAGAGGGGTAGGACTCCTTAAGACAATCTAAGGGAGTCTGAAGGTGGAGAATACGAGAAGACATTCTATTGATTAAATGAGCTGCTGTAAGAATAACATCTCCCCACAAGTATGAAGGGACGTGGATAGCATAAGGGAACGGGCTACTTCCAGAAGGTGACGGTTTTTTCGCTCGGCCACTCCATTTTGTTGAGGAGTGTAAGCGCATGAGTTTTGGTGAACAATCCCCTTAGAGGCTAGAAATTCACTAAGGCTATGGTTTTGGAATTCTCGACCATTATCACTCCGAAGAATAGCAATTTTTTGATGGAATTGGGTTTCAATGGTGTGATAGAAGTTTTGAAAAATAGAAGAAACCTCCGATTTATCAGTGATAAGGTAGACCCAGGTAAGACAGGTATGATCATCAATGAAAGTTACAAACCACCGTTTCTCAGATGAGGTGGTGACCTTGGAGGAACATCACTATGGATAAGGGTAAACGGTTGTGTGGGTTTATATGGTTGTGAGGGAAAAGAAACTCGATGTTGTTTTGTCCGAATGCACACATCACAAGATACATCACAAGATAACGAGGAGACATTGATTTTAGGAAAAAGATGGGGGAAACAAATATTTCATATAAGTAAAGTTCGGGTGACCCAACCGAAAATGCCATAACATAAAGTCATGTTCAGAAGTGCTAAAATAGGAAGATAGTAAACCAGTCCTAGAGATACTACTATCGGAGGTATCATTATCAAGGATGTAAAGTCCCTTGCTATGCCGGGCAGTGCCAATCGTCCTCCCCGAGCTCAAGTCCTGAAAACAGACAGATTCAGGTAAGAAAGTAGCTTTACAATGCAGCTCACGGGTGATCTTAATGATAGATAACAAATTGTAGGAAAGCTTAAGGCACGTGCAAAACATTATGGAGAGAGAAACCGTCAAAGAGAACTATTTGTCCTTTGCCAGCAATCGGGGATAAAGAACCATCTGCTATCTTGATTTTCTCATTACCGGCACAGGGTGTATAAGAGACAAAGTGCTTCGAAGAACCTGTCAAGTGATCTGTGGCCCCCGAGTCTAAAATCCAGGGATTCTTCCCATCAACACTAATAAGACCGAGGGACTGAAACATACCTGACTGAGCAATGGCGCCTAGGGTAGGAGGGCTGGTCTGGCTAGTAGTAGGGCCAGTTGACTGAGAGGTATTGGCAATCTCCTTAACATCGATACGCCCTAAGTGCTTGTTGGAGGAACGTTTGTTACCTCTTGGGGGTCGACCGTGGTGTTTCCAACACTGATCCTTGGTGTGCCATTGTTTCTTGCAGTGCTCACATACGAGGATTGCTTTTCCACTATTCTTCTTATTACCGTGGGTTTCGTGGTTGATAACCTCAAATGTTGGGGTTTCGTGGTTGCTTTGCTCTGATACCATATTAAACCACCAATTCATCCAAAAGCTTAAGCTAGTAGTTGAAGGTAAATTTAATTATATATCACCAACAAAAGTATTCTTGAAATTGAGACCCTATAGACAGTGCTCGTTGGCTCGAAAGAGATGTGAAAAACTTGCACCCAAATACTACAGACCCTACACGTCATTGAAGAAATAGGTGAAGTAGCCTACCGTTTACCGTTGCCACCGAAAGCTACCATCCATAACATCTTCCACGTCTCAACTGAAACTGAAGTTAGGAAAGCAACATGAAGTACAACATCAATCTTCAGTTCTGACTGAAGAATTTGAATTGCAACTATGGCCTGAAACTGTGTGGATATTCGCTGGAGTAGGGAATTAGGAGCAAATGAATGGCTTGTGAAATAGAAGGGATTACTCGAGAGTGAAGCTACTTGGGAGTTGGTGTACCATATGAACCAACAATTTCTGACTTTTCACCTTGAGGACAAGGTGAATTTAGAGCCCAAGGGTATTGTAAGACCCCTTATTATTCATACTTACAAGAGGAGGGGAAAAAGGTAAATGGACAGGCATTTAATGATGGAGGAAGAATCTGAAAAAAGTTTGTGCAGGTGGGACCTGCGGGGAGGAAAGATAGGAGAGCTATATATAGACCTTTATACGGTTTAGGGTAGCTAGGTTATTTTATTTGGCTGCCGTAGCCTGAAAGTTTCCTAGCTCATTATGAGGAGGTTGGTATGTTTTTCTTGTTGTTTGTTCTTTTCGTTATCATCATTTGTTGACTTGTTATCATATTTTGGTTTATATATATAAATTAGCAGATAACTGTCTCTGTTTATGCCATTAAGTTGGGATATTTTAGATTATTCTTGTTAGTATCCTAACAACTTCACATTGGACTTTTCTGCATTGGAAATTGTTGGAAAATAGGAGCTAGTGGAGTGTTTATCGCTCCGAGAGTTTGTGTAATTTATTATACCCTAGTTTTATTTCCCATTTTGTTAGGGCTTATTATAGCCTATATATATTCTTCCCTCTTGCACTCTTTTAATTATTAGAAAATAATAAGAGCGGCTTCTATCGTGGTTTTTTCTTTTTGTACTAGGGTCTTCCACGTATACCTTGTGTTCGTCTTCTTTTCAGTAGAAACAAAGACAGATGGAAGTTAAAAGTTGTAGGATCGATAACTTGTATTTCTGTATTTGGCACGATGATGGATTTTTTCAAGTAAAAGATGTTGGCACATGGCTTATTTGGTTCATTGAAGCAATCTCAGATTTGAATCGAAGATCAGAGGACTCCTACATTTACAACAAAGAAAAGTTAGAAAATGGCAGGGTTGAAGTTTCGAAGTTCATAAATAAAAACGTTTGGTTACAGGCAGAAGAGCATTCATTCATATTCCAATTGGTGAAGACAAACAGGGGTGGAGAACTTTTGTAAAATGCTTGGTAGATTTAAAGCAAGTTATGAACCATGGATGTATGGTTCCATTGCCTTCAGACAACGTCAGCCAATGTAATCCCATAGATTATGCCATCGTCCGCACCGCCAACCACCTCTCACGCGCCACCCACGCACCGCTGTAGGACCTCCTGCGCCGTCGTCGGAGCTACACATGCCGGTCCATCCTCCTCAGAGAGCGCCGACCATCCCTTTTGTGCAAGCCTCTTCTTCATCCGCAGCCTATATTGCTCGCCACACCCGGATTCATGTACTGCCACCTAATTTCAGTCGGCCACCACCGTTTCTGCCCTCAAATTTGTATGCCCTGCCACCCACCGACCTTAGTTATCATACCGATGTTAAGAATCCTCAAATTCACTCAACATTTGAGGTTGGTGAATCTTCGGCGAATTCCAACCCTAACATGCAAGCTTCCTCTCCTCTTCAGGAATAGCCAACAACAATTGAAAGGGTTTCGATAACAGATTGCAGCAGTTGAGGCTAGCTTAGAGACGACATCCAACACTCCTATACCGATGTATTATGAGAATTTGATAACCTCGTTCCCTACGACATCCTCTTCTTATATGATTAATACAGTAGCACAGTCTACAGGATATCTTTCAGGGGAAAAGTTGAATGACCATAACTATTTCTCATGGTCTCAGTCAGTGAAAATGGTCCTTGAAGGAAGACATAAATTTGATTTTCTGACAAGAAAAATACCTTATCGGGCGACCAACAGGAACAATATTGGAAGGGAGAGGACTCTCTTCTTCAATCCATATTGATCAATAGTATAGATCCCCGGATTGGCAAGTCATTACTGTATGCTGCAACAACCAAAGATATTTGTGACGTTGCCCAGACACTACCCCAAACGTCAGAAGGTCTCTCTCTTATATACGTTAAGGAAGCAGATTCATGAATGCAGGCAAGGAACCATGATGTCACATCCTTTTTTAATAAGCTTTTTCTTATCTGGCAGGAAATGGACCTATGCAGAGAGCTAGTCTGGAGTAGTCCCAGTGATGGTTTGCAATACTCTATAATTGGAGAGAGTGACTGGATTTATGGCTTTCTTGCTGGTCTTAATCCTAAGTTTGATGTAGTTCGAGGGCAGATACTAGGCCAGAGATCGACTCCCTTCCTGATGAAAGTCTGTTTTGAAATCCGTGTCGAGGAGGATTGCTCAAGATCTATAAGTATTTTGGCAACTCCTACTACTGACTTCGTTGCTTTTAGTGCGAGATCCTCTACCAGTGGTAGTGACAAGCACAATGGAAAACCAGTTTCTGTTTGTGAGCATTGCAAAAAACAATGACATACTAAAGAACAGTGTTGGAAGTTACATGGTTGTCCCCCAAGAGGCAAGAAACAAATGCCACTGGTACATTCTAGTGTCTTACATCTCCAAACCCCCTTAAAGTGTCTTAAAGAGTCATATCCTTGTACTTGCCTCATTTCTGATGTTCCTCTTCGAGTATTCGGATGCACCGCCTATGTTCATAACCATGGCCCTAACCCATCTATGTTTGCCCATCGAGCTCAAGCATATGTTTTTGTTGGTTACCCTCTGCATCAACGAGGCTATAAATACTTTCATCTGTCTTCTTGTAAGTGCTTTATCTCCATGGATGTTATCTTTCTTGAGAATTGATCTTTCTTTCCTGTTAGCCTTCTTCAGGGGAGTGTGATAGTGAAGAGTCTAACTCTAACTTGGTGATATCCTTAGAGTCTACTAGTCCTACTCTCGTTACCATATCAAGCCTGCTGCCTGCCCAGATCCTCACTACACAGTCTTGTTATGATATATATAAATATATATATATATCATAACACTCCCCCTCAAGCTGGAGCAAATATGTCGATCATGCCCAGCTTGTTGCACAGATAGCTTATCCTTGCTCCATTTAAAGCTTTAGTTAGAATATCTCCCAATTGTTCTTCGGTCTTCACATATCCTGTGGACACCAACCCATCTTGGATTTTCTCACGAATGAAGTGACAATCCACCTCAATATGTTTAGTTCGTTCATGAAATACTGGATTAGATGCAATATGAAGTGCAGCTTGATTATCACACCATAATTTAGCTGGCACGGTAATACTGAAGCCTATCTCAGATAATAGTTGGTGAATCCATACTATTTCACACACAGATTGTGCCATAGCTCTATATTCTGACTCAACACTCGAACGAGAAACAACATTTTGTTTCTTACTCTTCCATGATACTAAGTTGCCACCTACAAAGACACAATATCCAGAAGTTGATCTCCTATCCTCACGAGACCCCGCCCAATCAGCATCAGAAAAACATTCAACTCTCGTATGTCCATGATCTTTGTATAAGATCCCACGTCCAGGAGCAGCTTTTAGATAACACAAAATCTGCTCTACTGCAGCCCAATGATCCACTGTAGGGGAAGACATGAATTGACTTACAACACTTACAGAATAAGCAATGTCTGGTCGAGTCACTGTTAAGTAGTTCAACTTCCCAACTAATCTCCTATATCTATCAGGATCTTTACATAATTCTCCTTCTTTAACAAGTTGCTGATTTGGCGTCATCGGAGTGCCACTTGGTTTGGCTCCTAATTTTCCTGTCTCAGACAACAAATCAAGTACATATTTTCGTTGAGACAAATAAATACCTTTCTTGCTTCTCATCACTTCAATACCCAAAAAATATTTCAATTGGCCCAAATCTTTCGTATAAAACTGACCCTGAAGAAAAGTTTTGAGAGACAAAATACCCAATGCATCATTTTCAGTAATAACAATATCATCAACATATACAACTAGTAGAACTATACCCTTATCAGATCGGCGATAGAAAACCGAATGATCAGATGTACTCTTCTTCATACCAAAGCATACAAGAGCTTGACTAAACTTACCAAACCACGCACGAGGACTCTGTTTTAAACCATACAGAGATTTTCGAAGGCGACATACTTTATCACTCTCCCCCTGAGCAACAAACCCAGGTGGTTGTTCCATATAAACTTCCTCTTGAAGATCACCGTGAAGAAAAACATTCTTAATGTCAAGTTGATGCAAAGGCCATTTATGGGTAGCAGCCATGGAAAGAAATAGACGAATGGAAGTTAATTTGGCAACTGGAGAGAATGTATCTGAATAATCAGTTCCATAGATTTGAGCATAACCTTTGGCAACAAGGCGAGCTTTCAATCGAGCCACTGTTCCATCAGGATTCATCTTGACAGCAAACACCCATTTACAACCAATGGCCTTCTTTCCTGCAGGACGAGATACCAAATCCCAAGTACCATTATCATCTAAAGCAGTCATCTCCTCAATCATTGCATTTTGCCAGCCAGGATGAGATAAAGCTTCATGAACAGAGTTAGGAATAGATGTGGACTCAAGAGACGTAATAAAAGCATATGTGGAGGGAGATAACTGGTGATAGGAAATAAAGGAAGAAACGGGGTAAGTACACTTACACTTACCTTTGCGAAGAGCAAATTTAATTAAATATCACCAATACTCCCCCGCACTTGTGGGCTTGAAATATTTGAAAGGCCCAACAAGTGGAATCAATTTTAATTGGGGAAGAAACGACAATGCAGGGGCTTGAACACAGAACCTCCCTGAACCACCTGCTCTGATACCATATTAAACCACCAATTCATCCAAAAGCTTAAGCTTTTGGATGAATTGGTGGTTTAATAAGTCTTACCTACGAACCAAATTCCTTAGAAAACCTACTCTAGGAGGAATCTTAGAAGAGAACTTGGATCTCCTGCTAATCAACTGTCTCTGATCCAAGATTTTGAACCTTTACAAAATCAAGGTATGATTGATTCTATTGACTCACATATTGACAGTAAAATGAGTGAAAGTGATAGGTCCGAGACAACTATTCCTTGAAATATAGGTGAATAGGGTAATGTTGATACTAAGGTCATCAGGTGAACAGGGTAATGTTGATATTTCTCAAGTCTATTCTCTGAGATTATCTTGTTCATCATGAATCCTGTTATGGTTGAAAAAGGTACTGGAATCTATTAGAGTGGCTTACGGGAGAAATATTTTGGTGAATATTTTTAATATTCTACTCGCCTGGGGGATGTGTTTTCAATTGGAACATCAAACTTTGTCTTTGAAGATCAACATGGGGTGTTGAGGTGTTGTAAAAGGAAGTACAACCTTTTGATGATGCGGATATTTTGAAAGATTTTTTCGTGTCTCTTCTAGGTTTTGGACTACTTTGGCATGATAGCGAAGTAAAAAACAGTGTGTGGTTGCAAGAAGTAGTGCAGAAGCATAATTTAGAGCTTTAGCCCATGGTATTTGTGAGGGTATATGGATAAGAAGATTGTTGGAAGAATTGAGATTCACCAAGACAATGCCCATGCACATTTACTGTGATAACGAGGCAGCAATTTCCATTGCCCACAATCTAGTCCTTCATGACAGGACGAAACATATTGAAGTCTATTAACACTTCATAAAGGAAATGATCGATGTGGGAGTAATATGCATACCCTATCTTCCGACAACTGAGCAAATTGCATGTGTTAACTAAAGGCCTTCCAAAGTGGCAATTCAACAAATTGATTGTCAAGCTGGCAATGACTAATATCTTCAAACCATCTTGAGGGGGAGTGTTGATTATTTCCTTTTTTGTATTATATTTTGTTGTATTGGTTGTATTATATTTGCCAAATTTATTTTTTCCTTGTTTGTAATGGGTTGTTCTTCTATTTAAGAAAACCCTTCTCTCTTTGTGAAATACAAGAAATATATTATTTTGGCACAATGTGATGTCTAATTTGGTTCAATTGCGAGCTTAATCTATCCATGGTTTGTCTACTAAATCTCAAAAGTACCAAAACTCGTCGAAAGCATCTCTTTCATCATTAACATGTGCCCCTATTACAACCATTGCTACTTCAGATAACATGAAGATACTCATTAAAGGTAGCTTATTATGGATATGATGAGGACGCTAAGGGGGTGTCAACCTAGTTGAGATGCCTCAGTGCACCTCCTGATCCCTTAGGCTCTTTACTCTCTGCTTGTTGTATAGCCCTCTTGTACTTTGAGTAATAGTCTCACTAATATTAATAAAGAGACTTGTTTTCTTAAAAAATAAAAAAGTATTTCACGACATAGCTTTCCTTTCCTTTGGTTGGTCAGTTTCGAATGCGCTCAGCTCTTTTGAAGCACTTTCTCGCTGAATCGTCTCCATGCTGTCCAAAGATTAATCCTTTCAGTACTTCTCATGTTGGGGTGCTTTTATTTTTCCAGCATAGCATTCGTTATTGTATGGAATTTATTTATTTTTTGCTGTCTTGTGGTGAAGTGTTTTGAGCTAGATGTTGTTAGATGAGGCAAACATTTCAAAGAAAATAAGTAAAACAAAAAAAAAATTATTTTATAGGGAATATGTCTTTCATAAAAAGTGAAATATGTTAATGGAATTTAATGGTTCAGAATAGATGAAACAAGCTCTGAAAATTGTAGAAGTCCAAAAATTGCTTTGGAATGTGCATTTAAAACATTATCGTCTTCAGAAATGTGTCGGCTATTTCTTCTTGTTCACTGTTCAGGAAAAATGTTTGAATTTTAAGTGAATTTGATCGCTATTGTGCAATGAGATGATTGGTTTGATCTATTTCAGGAAGAGAATTTTTATATAATTTCTAGTAAGATAGAAATTATATTTAACCAGTTTTATTGTTCCTTGTTGAATTCATGACTCACTATGCTTCTGAAGAATCAGGGGTTTTTCCTTTTTGACTCGAGGACTGGTTCTCGTTATCAAAACTGTAGAGGTATCATTTTCCATCTTTCTAAGTTTTCTGCTTCTTGGATGGCAAATAGATATTCTCTGAGAGAAGGGGACAGTGGAAAGCAGCAACACAGTCTCAGGAATTCTTCAGAACTCTTCAAAGATATTATAGCAATGCCTACATGGATTCAGAAAAACAAGATGCTATTAATTTGTAAGCTTACCTATATTCATTCTTCTGTATTTAAATTGTATAAGGATCACGCAAGAGAAAAGGATTTTATCCTTGTAGATCTTTTCTCCCAAGCAATCACTGTTTCTTGTAGATTAAATTATGAATTATTGTGTATCATTTGTGTAGAACACTTAGGTTGAGAGATAATCATAATATATTATTGCATTCACTCAAGAATTATATATACAAGATTCAATGGTCACCAAAGAAGGAAAGTGCAGAAGAAACCAAGAAAGGAAAATATAACAAGGATATTCACAATAATAGAATTACATCTCTCCCTCAAGTTGGAGCATATATGTTAATCATGCTTCAACTTGTTCCATAGATAATCTATCGCGTTCCACTCAATGTTTTTGTGAAGATATCTACTAATTGTTCTCCAGTCTTCACATATCCTGTAGATATCAAACCTTGTTGAATTTTTTCACGACAAAATCACAATCAACTTAAATATCTTTCATGGAACACTGGATTAGATGCAATATGAAGGTTGCTTGATTATCACACCACAATTTTGTTGGTATGGTGATTTCAAATCCCAACTCAAGAAGAAATTGATATATTCAGATCAATTCACACAGATTGTGCCATTGCTCTATTTTTTTATACCGCACTTGAACGTGACACCACATTTTGCTTCTTATTATTCCAAAAAATCAAATTACTACCAACAAAAACACAATATTCTGAAGTTGATCTTCTACCTTCTTTGGATCCTTCCCAATCGGCGTCTAAAAAACATTCATTATTAGTATGACCATAATCCTTATATAATAAACCACGCGCAGGAGCAGCCTTCAGATAACACAAAATCTGTTCCAAAGTAGCCAAATGATCAATTGTAGGGCATGGCATATACTGGCTCATAATACTCACTGAATAAGCTATGTCCGGTCGAGTCACTGTAAGGTAATTAATTTTTTCCACTGACCTCCTATATCTTTTAGGATCACTAATAATTCTCCATCTCTTGGGAGTTGTAAGTTAGGCATATCACTGGGAACTACATGGCTTAGCCCCTAGCTTCCCTGTTTCAGTCAACAAGTCAAGTATATATTTTCTCAGTGATAATAGTATGCCTTTCTTGCTTCTTATTACCTTGATTCCTAGCTAGGAAGTATTTCAACATGCCCAAATATTTTATTATCACAATATCATCAACTTATAAGAGTAACAGGATGACACCACTCTCAGATCTCTTAAAAAAGACCAAATGATCTGATGTGATCTTTCGCATTCCAAAGCTTTCAATCATTTGACCGAATTTTTCGAACAGCCCTGTGGACTGTTTTAGTCCATTCAAAGATTTTCGAAGGTGACACACCGTTCCAATCCCCTTGAGAGCACATCCTAGTGGTTACTCCATATACCTCTTGTTGAAGATCACCGTGGAGGAATGCATTTGTAATATCAAGCTGATTAAAGGCCAATGGTTGATTGAAGCTAATGAAACTTTAACTGCAAACACCCATTTTCAACCGATAGACTTCTTTCTTGAAGGGAGAGAAACTAAATCCCAAATACAATTGTCATTTAAGGCTGTCATCTCCTCCACCATTGCAGCACACCAACCAGGATGAGACAAGGCTTCAGGAACAGTTTTAGGAATGGATACAGACTCTAATGATGCAATAAAAGAACATGTAGAAGACGACAAATGGTTATATGAAACAAAATGGAAATATGATGAGCACACTTATGTTTATCTTTACGAAGAGCAATAGGAAGATCATAATGTTGTTTTCAATAATAATTCTCTATTTCATTGATTTTACTAGAGGTACAAACCTAATTATAAGCAAAGAACAATACACTTAAGGAAAGAATATTATGAGAATAATATCTAGAATAATATCTCCAAAATACTCTAATTACGGCAATACCCTCTCCCTCAAACTCAAGGTTTTAGAATGAACTTGAGTTTGCTAAGAAAAGAATCGATAGATCTAGAATAGAATCAGAAATCCATGGAGAACACAAAGAACTTCTAGGCTAAAAACAAACCCACAAAGAACGAAACGAAGAACTTTTGGGATAGAAACATAAATCCTTGTATAGAGTTCTATATTAGAACCTACGAAGAACGAAACAAGAACTCTTGGGCAATGAGCAAAACCTAGCAACACGATACAAATGGCGGCGAGGGCCTCAACAAATCTGAGACGAACAAGGGAGAAGTGCTGTGGTGAAACAACGCCAAATAGGTTGGGCATCACCGAATCTAGCGGCGTTGGGCATGACTAAGCAGTAGGGGAGGAACGATGACGAGTCTTATTAATGACATGTGATGGAATTGTCAGAACTGGGTAGAACGGAACTGGAGCAAATTGAAACCGGAGTAGAACTAGTAGAAAATAAAAGCATGAAATCAGGCAGAGCGGAACGGATTGAAGCGAAACACGAAACTGAAGCACGAAATCGTGCAAAGCGGATCTGGTCAGACCGGAACAAATCGGAAACAAAACAGAATCGGAGCAGGTCGTTGTTGTCATCGTCTCTCGTCTTCGAATTTGAACAGAGCATGAACGAAGATGAGCAGCGGTGGCAGATCTGAAGGTCTTGAAGGGTGGCGGCTGGGTCAAATTCGTGCATGTGCGGCCATTAGGAAGGTCGGATCTGGAACAGAAGGGTTCAGCGGCGGACGGGAGATGGATCTAGGTTTCTGGAACAGGAGTAGGTTAGTTGGAATAGAGGGTTGTTTGCGGTGGGTTTCTGAGTTGGAAAAGAGTAAGCGACGATCGCATATTTGCTTGAGAAAAAATTTAGATAAACCCTAATGGGGGATGGCTCTACCTCCGTTGATCTTGACGAATGATCAACGAAGGCAGAGATCGAACGGGGATGTGGCGGGTAGAATTCAATGAGACAAAAGAAACCTAGAGCTTTGATACCATGTTGTTTTCAAGAATAATTCTCTATTTCATTGATTTTACTAAAGGTACAAACCTAATTATAGGCAAAGAACAATACACTTAAGGAAAGAATATTATGAGAATAATATCTCCAAAAATACTCTAATTACGATCACTCGTTTTCGGATCCAATGATGAAGAATTGGGGTGTACATAAGCCGGGTTGGACCGGATTAGAGGAAAAATATGGACCAACCCAAAGTAACCGGGTTGGCAAAAATTGAACCCTATCGGTTGAATATGCAAGGGTCAACATAACCCAAAAAATTTGGGTTGGGTAAGCGAGTTGGCAGTTTTTTTTAATTATATTGTTTTTCAAATTTTTACTTTGACATGATTTAAACGATCGCTTACCTAGTCACAGCACGCTCATTTAGTATGGTCAACATAATCATTTAGATTTGAAACCTTGTTCCCATCGTTTAAAAAGAACTACACGATCGTGTGATATGATCAAAACGATCACTTGCCAAATCAACAAGATTGTTTACCATGGTCAACACGATAGTTTAGATTTGAAGCCTTTTTAACATCGTTTAAAAAAAACTACATGATCGTGTGGATATGATCTAAATGATTGTTTATCTAGTCAACACAACTGTTTAGTATGGTCATCACGATTGTTTAGATTTGAAGCCTTTTTCCCATCGTTTAAAAAGAACTACACGATCGTGTGGATATAATCTAAACGACTGCTTACCAGTCAACACGATCATTTAGATTTGAAGTTGATGAGACAAAATGAGTAAATGACACATGTTAGGGGTTTTTTTTCTATATATATTATATGCATAATCGGGTTAGGTTGGATCAACCTGACCATTATTTACATAACCCGGGACCCCACTCAAGTATTTTTTTCTCCAATTTTCTAACCCAACCCAGCACAAAATTTAACCCAATCCAACCCTTATGGTTTGGGTTGGGTAATTCGGGTTGGTCGAGTTACCAGTCTTTTTAACACACCTAACGAAGAAGCCTTTGGTACAGGGCTTGGAACTGAAGGAGATGAAGAAGCCTCTAGTATAGGGCATGAAACTGAAGGAGGTTGTCGACCATAGACCTTAGTTGATGGGTGGACACATGTAGAGAAGAATTGGGACGAGGATCTAAAAGGGAAACAAAACTGTAGATACTGACATCATCCCTTGAGTTTGAAATATTTTTCTGTATGTCATCTTAATTAAAAAAAAAAAGGAAGATTTATGAATGAAAGACATGAATTGCACTGTACAGTACATTTTTAACCCTTTCATGTTAACTAAGGTATCTCCTAAAATGACAAAAAAAAGAGAGTTTTTTAACATAAATTAAAATCCCATTAATTTTGTATAAATTGGTGGAACATATAGTTTTAATTATATTTCCAAAAAATAATATTTAATGTACATAATTATTTGCATGATAAAGAATAGTAAAACAAAAAAATTATAAATTGATCTAAGTTAAACTATATTTAATTTAATACTGTTACAATTTGGACTACATTAATGTTCACTCGGTACACAGACTATTATAATACAGGCTAACATAATCAGCACCTCAAACACAGACTATTATAAACCAGACTATAATAATCTGCACCCCAAACACAGACTATAATAACACATATTATTATAATCCATAGACTATAATGACCTACTCTACCCTCCAAACGCCCCCAAGGCTCCTGTGGTTTAAAAAAATGATGGTTCTTTCGTTCTGCATCCCCGTTTTGAAATGCAGTATCAACACAATAAGATTGATGGAGAGTGTTATGAGAATCTAAATAAGACATTAGTGCATGAGCGAAATATTCTTTAGCATTATCACTTCGTAAGATTTTAAGAGCACCACTAAGCTGAGTTCAAATTTCAGAATGAAAGTAATGAAAATGAGAAAGTAACTTCGAACGATTTTTTGTTAAATATACCGGTGTTGCATGACAATAATCATTGACAATTGTAACAATCTACCGGAAGCCTCCTTTGGACTCAATAGGACACGAACCCCAAACATCAGGATGAACTAATTCAAATGGAGCACTAGCTCGTTTATTGACTTGAGGATACAAACTCATACGGTGAAATTTAGCAAACTGACATGACTCACAATCTGAGGAAGACCAATGCTGAAATTGGGGGTGAAGACTCTTGAACACAGAGATAGACGGATGACCCAACCAACAATGTTCTTCAAGAGGAAACGACATGCTAGAACATGTGATGGCAATAGGTATTTTGTGGTTAAAAAATGTGAAGACCTTCAGGTTCACACCCTTACCATAAGCTTGCTTCGTTCTAAGATCATGAAATAAGCAATAGTCAGGAAAATATGAGATACAACAATGAAGTCCACGCGTGAATTTACTGACCGAAATCAAATTAAAAGATAATTGTTGTAAATTTAAAACTAGGGACAAAGAAATTGATTCAGTAAAATAGACTGTTCCCAATCCAATAACAGGAGTGGAGGTTCCATCAAAGTGACATTAGGCGAAGAGAGAGATACAAAGGTTAAAGAATAAATTGGGGTTGTTTGTCATATGTTTTGTAGTGCCAAAGTCAATGACCCATTTCGAAGTGGAGGAAAGAAGGCATTTAGAGATGTTACCATTTCTGTGATGGCAGTATGAGAGTCGAAGATGATGCTGTCAATGACTTTTGAAACTTTTCAAACTCTTTTGAAGAAATTGTAACTCACTTGTCAGGATTATCAGAAGTAGAAGCAACATAGGTAACTTAGTATCCAACACGGCAGAACCAACAAAGGTAAAAAAAAAACGGAGAGAGGATCAAAAAACGAAAACCAAATTTATCACTGACGATGGCAGATGGCACAGAAAGGGGCAACCAGCGAGGACCTAGACAAACAATGGTGAAGAAAGGAAAAACAATTTACAGTAAAAAAATGCAAGAAAACGTCGCTGCCAGTGGCGTCTATTGAGTGGTGGTTGATAGAGGGCAATCGATCGGAGTATTACAACTGGTGGTGACAACTCCGAGGCAGCAGAGTGTCATGAACATGCTTGTTCAGGGCATTGTTTGCCTATGGTTGCATCCTCAAACCACCTTATCTTTATGTTTTATGCATAGTTTACTCTATTGCTTTTCTTTTGATGTCACTGACCTTGTAAGTGACATTTCCCACTTTTCATATGAAAGCTTGTTAAACCTAAAAATGTTTAAGTGTACTCTAGGGAAGACTCACTAGTTGAATCCCCGACCAAGTCTTGTCGTACTCTTTGCAATTGACAATCTTCAATGCTTTCTTTAATGATGTTTTCAATACTTTTCTTTCTCATGTTTTTTCGAAAAGGATACGAGTCTCACTATCATTAATATATAGAAAAGTAGAGAGACAAAGCTCAATGTACATGAGGGTTAAACAAAGAGCAATAGGGGGAGGATCAGCAGGTGCACCCGGACATCTCAATTAGGTTGACACCCCCATAGCTCCCTCATCACATCCAAGAAGCGAAAGTAAAACTCTTAAACTAAGATCCTATTTCCAATACAAGATCAAAACAAACCAAAGCAAAGAGCCACAAATACAAGGCCAAAACTAAAGATACATAATCTGTCCAAAAAAAACATAAAACAAAGGCAGCAACCAAGAACAAAGAAGAATAATCCTTGATTGAGCAGAAAAACTGGTTGATGTGTAAGGCTGATCCGGAAGATATAATGATCGAGGACTTCAAAATGAGGAGGCTATAAAGGTTGGCCAATTTAACAAAATTTCCTGCAAAGAGTAATTCTGAAAATATTTGGATAGTGAACACCATGAAGATGTGCTCAACCGAACATAATCATAGCGTTCCATCCAAGTCAAAAGTTTAGCATGGAAAACTCATGTTTTATAAAATATTTACCCTTGGATGGAATGTTTAATTTTCTGAACAACATAATCCAAATAAAGATATTTACATTTCTTGGGCTATTAGATATTTACCCTTCTTTCTCTCATGTTTTATTAAACCATTTTCTAAAAAATACGAGGGAGGCTACATCTTATTGTGAATTTGTCCGCGACTTTCAAACTTAGCACGGCTGACTTTTTGACTGAGTTAGAACAAGTGTCGCATAATCACCCGTCCCGTATTTGAAAGGTTGCGATTGTGACAAGTGGTATTAGAGCTTAGTGGGCTTTTTTTTTTTTGAAAAGGAGACAACCTTTTTATTAATATTAATATAATAATAATGAGATAGAAGCTCATGGTATAAGAGAATTATACAATGATCATGTAACCATGGATCAGGGGGTGCACCTGAGCATCTCAACTAGGTTGACACCCCCATAGCGCCCTCATTATATCCAACCAAGTTAAAACCCATAACAAAGGAGTAATACCCAAAAAAAAAAAAAAAAAAAAAAAAAAAAAAACACACAAAAGTACAGAGAAATATAAATACAAATACAAGACTAAACATCCTTCTAAATAAAAGGCGACCAAAAACTCGCATCGAGACAAACTCGAGATCATAGGAGAAAGAACACCACGAGGAGGCTGAAAAGTGGTGACTCCATTGGGGACTTATGCTAAGAAGCTTGCACTGAAAATCTCTCTCTGGAATCTTCCCAAGCACAATTCTAACAATAATACAAAACAGTTGAGAAAAGTCGTATTCAAGGACAATTCTGACAATAAGCTTAGTTGGCTTATTGACGGTTAAGACATAGACATGTCCACAGCGAAACAGTTAGGCAAGGCCCATGTAGATTAACTAGTAGCAGATGCTCTACCTAGTAGAAGTTCTTGACTCCGTCCGCTTCTTTGAAAATTGTATTCAAGAAATTTTCGTGAAAGCCGACGCTATTGATACTGTGACCGGTCACCTCGACAGATTACCCATACAAGAGTTGTTGACAAGGGTCGACACTCTAGAAAGAATTTATAAGAATTGGAAATTACGAGCGTGAAGACAGTTCGACGAGCTCAGTTGCCCATATAGAAGAATGTGTTAGTGAGCTAGATAGCTCTCAGAAGACGATTATGGAAATGATAAACGACATGTTAGAGGATTTTCGTGCCGCCTTCGATGTCATTAGAAATGAAATTGCATACGTGAAAACGAGGGTGAACCTCACAATGCGAGCATTGGCAAACCGAGCTCCAGTTAGAGGAGCAATCCCAATTAGCAAAAAGATCGAACCGCCCAAACTGTCATGAATTTATCTAAGGCTTGTAATACAAGACAATTTTGGGTCGAAGAGGGCTTACTAGTAACCAGAGGAAATTGACTGGATGTCCCTAGAGCAGGAGACCTAAGGAAGAAACTAGTATACGAGTGTCATGACACTCTGTGGGCTAGCCATCCTGAGTGGCAGAGAACTTATGCTTTTGCTGAAAAATGGCTACCTCTGGCCCAATATGAGGGACGATGTCATGCAATACCACGAAGACATGTTTCGTCTTTCAACAGGATAAAGTCGAGAGAAAGTGAAAGTTGTTGGACTTCTCGAACCTTTGCCAATTCTGATAAGACCTTGAGAGTGTGTTCTATGGACTTCATCACCCATCTCCTTAAGGTAGGCGACTTTAAGGCCATCTTAGTCATCATTGATCGATTTTCGAAATACGTCACCTTCATTCCACTACCAAGTTATGTTTAACTGAGTTGACGGCACAATTGTTCTTCAAACATGTGGTAAAATTATGGGGAGTCCCGACAAGCACTATGAGCGACAGAGATGGTAGATTCATTGGCACTTTTTGGACATAATTATTTACTTTCTCGGGGACAAGTCGGAATATATCTTCAAGCTATCCTCAAACCGACGGCTAGATTGAGCGATTCAATTGTATGCTCGAAGAATGTTTGTGGTACTTTGTGGATGCACGACAGAAGAATTGAGTTCAGCTGCTGGATGTGGCCCAATTTTATTTCAATGCTCAGACATGTTCGTCAACTGGGTGAAGCTTGTTCGAGATTGTATGCAACAGACAACTCATATTACCGACCGTCTTCAATGCTCTCTTTAATGATGTTTTCAATACTTTTCTTTCTCTCACATTCTAAAAACCATTTTCTCAAAAACGTGAAGGGAGGCTACATCATATTGTGATTTTGCCGGCGACTTCGGATTTAGCACGACTGACTTGTTGACTAAGTTAGGACAAGTATCGCACAATTGCACATCCTGTGTTTGGAAGGTTACGATTGTGACACTGAGTATGTGGGCATCGGAAGCGGACTGAAAGAGTTTTAGGATTTTAAAGTTTTTTTAGGTTCTAAAAAAATTATGGTCTTTTTAAATTTTAAAAAATTATGCTTTTTTTGTTTAGGGTTCAAGAACCTGCTCTGATACCATGCCAAAAAACGTAATTTTCTATATATTTCACAAATAGAGTAGAAGAACAACCCATTGCATATAAGGAAAAAATAAATCTGGCAAATATAATACAACCAATATAATAAAATATAATACAAAAAGGGACAACAAACGTTTTGTTTTCGTTTAAAAAAAAGTAATCCAATTTGGACATAAATCTTGAATGGAAAACTATGCAAAAAAAAAATATTGTGAAGAGAGCTCTAGAAAGAAGCAATAATCCTGGCAATTTGAGAACGATCCAACCTTGCCAATGATTTATCTTGGAAGACTGAATTCTTTCAAACAAAATTCCACTAAGGATTGCTTTGACTGCGTTAGAACAAAACAACTGAGACTTTGGCTTTAAACAACCTACCAAAATTTGAATAACAAACTGTAATTCCTTTTTTATAATTTCCTATTTGAGTAATATTCTATAAATGCTCATCTTATTTTTCGTTTTTGTTTTATCGATCAAAGAATAAATGACTGAAGAAGTGACTGCTTAGTACATAAAATAAAATAAAAGTTGCTCCCTGCATAAGAAAAGGGGAGCTAATTGATTAGGATAATTGCTTCTAATAGTATTTTTTTGTGAAATTAATGTCTTAATTGCATCTTTAATTGAAAACGACAATGAGGAGTAGCTTCTTGGGTATAGACAACAGCCCAATACTAATATGGGGATGTTATTTATTAATTCATGGATATTGTGTAAAATTTTTAACTACGAAATAATGGTCAGATTTCTGGGACATTTTCAACCACAAAAGAACAAGCCTGCGCTCTGGGAACTAGATTCAGATCAGCATTGTAATGTAGGGAGGAATGGGCGAATCCATGCGCAAGATGATGGAAGGTAAATCTTTACCCAGAAATTGCCGGATATATATTTCAACTTTTTTTGTTTTTTTTCCTTTCTGAAAACTGTTGCGCAAATTTACTAATCATGGGTTGATTGTTCCTTGTTTCTTTGTTCACTCTATTTTGTGTTTGACTTAGTTATTTAATTATATAGATTAGGATATGATAGATGCTGGCATTGTCCATCACAGTGTATGCTGATAAACTATGAAATTTTGCTATAATTATAAATATTTTCAGCACTTTTGTCATTTAAAATATGATAAATATTTTCTGCACTTTTGTATACCGTCATTTGACATGTCCCAAACTGTCTTTCTATTCAAATCCATCTTTTGCCAGAGAAGGGAGAGCTTATTGAAATAGGAAGTCACGTCTAGGGTCCCTTGTTTGCATCGTGGACCTATTTTCTCAGAGTATACAATTGAGAGACATTATGATGCTTTGAGTAGAGTTTCTTAGTTGTATCCCACAAGTCTTTTGGAGTGGCTGCGTACAGTAGAGGCTTGTCGATTTGTGGTTCCATGCGATTAATCAGCATAGGCCGAATGAGTGAGTCCTTCCCTTTCTAGAGTCGTTCCAAGGCATCACCCGGTGGAGGACAGACAGTCTTTCCTGACAGAAACCCGAACTGGTGACGACCCTCAAGGAACATCTTGATCACTTAAGGCCACAAAAAATAATTTTGCCTGTTTAATTTTTCCCCTTGGAAATTTTCTGTAGACGATCCCAGAGAGCCAATTATATAATTCAAAGGAAAATTAGGTAGTGAAGTTACCAGGTTCTTTGAATACATCGGTAGATTGGTTACTTTAGACTGTTCCAAGGATTCACCAACTTCAAAACCACTGATGCCCTAGATCATTCTCGGAACCATGGATATGATGATGCTGCTATAAGACATAAAAAGGCAACGGCATGTGAACTGAGGGCAGTCCGTAAACCAAGGGCAACGGCAGTGTGTGGAGGGTGTGGATTGTCAGAAGGGTATGACGGCTATACTTGGGATGACAGAGGGGAGAAGGTTGACTGGTTTGTGAAGGTATCCGACGGTGGTGCGTGGGCAGAGGCATCTGGTGTCACGAGCATGCTTGTCCAAGCGTTGTTTGCCCATGGCCGCATGCTCGAACATCCTCAAACCACCTTATCTTTGTGTTTTGTACATAGTTTAGTCTTTTTCTTTCCTTTTGTTGTCGCCCACCTAGAGTGTGACGTTTCGGCATTTTCATATGCAAGCTTGTCAAAGCTAAAAATGTTTAAAATGTACTATAGGCGAGACATAGTAGTGGAATCTCTGACCAAGCCTTGTTTCACTCTTTGCTTTCTAAGCTTTCTTTGCGATTGACAGTCTTCAATGCTTTTCTTTCTCTCTCACGTCTTATAAAACCAATTTCTCTCCAAACGTGAAGGGAGGCTACATTGTACCATAAGTTTGTCCACGACTTTCGAATTTCATACGGCTGACTTGTTTACCGAGTTAGATCAAGTGTCGCACAATTGTCCATTCCGTGTTTGAAAATGGTGATTGTGAAAAGTGGTATCAGAGCTTTGTTAGCTCTTTGGCTAAGCGAGCTGCAATTAAACAACTGTCGAAGTTGCAGTCTGAGCAACTAAGTGAGATTGAAGAGCAATTCTTGTATCTGAAAGAATTGCCAGACGAAGTAAGATTTCTCCAGACCCGGCTAGAGGGGTTGGAATGAAAAGTCGGAGAAATAGACACACTGAATGCCCGAGTAGACGAGCTACCCATAAATGTATTGACGCTGCGGGTTGATTCGTTAGAACATAAAACAACCCAAGCAGGTAGTTTTAAACGTGGGAGTAGCTCTTCAAGTTCTGTTGCGCACATGGAAGAGCGTGTTGTAGGGCTTGACTGTTCCCAGAAGACCATGCTAAAGTTGTTCAGCAATCTGTCAGACGACTTTAGAGCCACGATTGAGACCATCAAGGCCGAGATGGCTGAGATGAAAATGCAAGTAAATTTAACTATGCGAACAATGGAGAACTAGACCCCGAATCAAGCACATAGTGTTTCGAGCAAGTTCAAGATCCTGAAACCTAAAGCCTTTAATGAGAACCGTGATGTTAAAAAGCTTGAAAATTTCATCCTTGATATGGAACAGTACTTTAAGGCTAGTGGAACCAATTCTGAAGAAACCAAGGTGACATTAGCCTCCATGCATCTGCCTGATGATGCAAAACTTTAGTGGAGGTTGGAAGTGAACGACGTCCAAAATGGTCGATGTACCATTGATATGTAGGAAGATCTTAAGAAAGAACTAAGGGCTCAATTCTTTTCTGAAAATGTTGAATTTATTGCTAAAAGAAAACTGCGAGAACTTGCACACGGGACCCATCAGAGAGTATGTTAAACAATTCTTAGGTGACATGTTGGACATTCGAGACATGTCGGAAAAAGACAGTATTCTGCTTTGTAGAAGGGCTCAAGCCCTGGGCCAGGAGTAAGTTATACGAACAGAAAGTTCAAGATCTTGTCTTTGCTCTTGCTGCTGCAAAGAGATTGTTTGACGACGGTGGCGACCAAGGGTCCCAAAAGAAGAATGTGAGCACACCGAATCCGAGGAATAGGATCTCCAAGCTTAATTCCCCAAGAAGCTTCACGAACGATAAGAAACCACATACCTCATGCTCTAGTGCTCCTCGAGGAGCACATCAGTCAAATTTGAATTAGACAAGACCTATTTCTTGCTTCTTATGTAAAGGCCCTCATCGTGTAGCCGAATGCCCACACCGAGGCTCGTTTACAGCTTTTAAAGCCTTCTTACAGTGTTCTAATGATTCGAAGGCAAAAACACAATATGAGAGGGACACCCCTCGTATGGGTGCACTAAAATTACTATCAACAATTCAAAATAAGGCATCTCACCAAAAGGATGCTTTCGAAAATGTACTCATGTTTGTCGACGCGGTCATGAACTCCAAACCCGCAAAGAGCACCATGGTAGACTCAGCTGCAACTCATAATTTCATTTCTGAACAAGAAGCACATCAGTTGGAGTTGAAAATCGAGAAAGACATAGGCAAGATGAAAGTTGTTAATTCTGAAGCCTTGTCAATTGTTGGAGTATCGAAAAAGATATCTCTACATTTAGGCGAATGGAGAGAAGATGTTGATTTACTCATTGTTTGCATGGATGATTTTAATGTAGCATTCGGTATAGAGTTTCTCTTACAACATGAAGTCATTCCCATGCCACTGGCTTAGTGTAATGGTAGTAACGAGTAATCATCCGACAATAGTTCAAGCAAAGATCAAGCAACCAAGTGGGTGAGAATGATTTTAGCCCTGCAATTGAATAGGGGCTCAATAGAGAAGAGTCGACCTTTATGGCCATCCAGTTTGTGGATGAGCAAATGGAAATTGAGACTTCCTTAGTAGGGATTCAGAAAGTTTTGAATGAATATGTTGATATCATGCCGCCTGAATTGCCAAAGTCATTACCTCCTCGACGAGGGATCGACCACGTGATTGAGCTTGTCCTAGGAGCCAAGCCCCCGACAAAGAATGCTTACCGAATAGATGGGTTGTTGGCTGTCGAATTTATCGGACTTGCGAAAGCACCTTATGAGGCCCCTGTACTGTTTCAGAAGAAGAAAGACGGAACACTTCGACTATGCATAGACTACCGAGCTTTAAACAAGGTTACAATTCAGAACAAATATCTCCACCTGATCATAAATGACGTGTTTGACCAATTAAATAGAGCTCAGTACTTTTTGAAGCTCGACCTTCAGTCAAGCTACTGCCAAGTTCGGATAGAACAAGGGAACGAACCAAAGACTGTGTGTAACAAGGTATGGGGCCTTCGAATTCCTCTTAATGCCCTTCAGCTTGACAAACTCCCCCGCAACCTTTTGCACTTTGATGAATCAGGTATTCCACAAGTACACAGATCAGTTTGTGGTGGTTGATCTCGATGACATTGTGTTTTTCAGTTCTAGCCTTGAAGAACACCAGGTCCATATTCGGTTGGTCTTTGACAAGATCTGGTGGAATCAATTGTATGTTAAGAAAGAAATGTGCTTTTGCTCAACAGCGCATCAATTTTCTCGATCACGTCATCGAATGCGGAAAGATTCAAATGGACGAAGATAAGTTTTGAGCTATTAAGGATTGGAGAGCCCCCACTTCTGTGACAGAGTTACGTTCCTTCTTTTGATTGGCTGATTACAATCGCCAGTTCATCGAAGGATTCTCAAGAAGAGCAACACCGTTGACTGAGTTGTTGAAGAAAGATAAGACTTGGAGATGGCCACTAGAATGTCAAACTGCTTTTGACGAATTAAAGGTGACAATGACTAGAGGCCTGTCCTCAGATTGGTTATCATGTCTAAGTCATTTGTAGTTGAGACCGACACATCAAACTTTGCCCTTGGGGGCATCCTTACCCAAGAGGGCCACCTAATAGCTTTCGAGAGTCGTCAGCTTAATAGTGCTGAGAGGAGGCTGTCTCTGAGAAAGAAATATTTGCTGTGGTCCATTATCTGAGGGCCTGAAGGCAATATTTACTAGGATCACCATTCGTGGTGAAATCTAACAACTCTATCTGTCATTTCTTCAACTAGCCTAAGTTGACCTCTAAGCAAGCGAGGTGGCAAGAATTTTTGGCTGAATTCGACTTCAAGTTCCAGCACAAAAGAGGAACCAGTAGTCAAGTTGCCAACGCTCTCAGTCGTAAAGGCCAGCATGCGACCCTGTGTATGCTAGCCCTATGCATATGAGTAAAGTTGATGCATCGATGCTCGATATCATTATGAAGTTCATTCAGAAGGATCTCTTTCCCCAAGCTGTTATTGCTCTAGCCAAAGCCTGTAAAAGAAGATAGTTTTGGGTTGAAGAAGACTTGTGATTAACGAAAGGAAACCGATTGTATGTTCCAAGAGCAGGTGATCTGAGGAAAAAGTTATTGCAAAAATGTCATGACACACTGTGAGCAGGCCATCCTAGGTGACAAAGGACGTATGCGCTATTGAAGAAAGGCTACTTCTGGCCTAATATGCGAGACGACATCATGCAGTACACGAAAACGTGCCTCATTTGCCAGCAAGATAAGGTGAGAAAGCGAAAGTTGCTAGGCTTCTCGAACCCTTCCTGTTCGAAAGAGATTGTGGGAGAGTATCCATGGATTTCATTACACGTCTCTCGAAGGTGAACGACCTTGAGGCCATCTTGGTTATCATCGATCGGTTCTCAAAATACGCCACTTTCATTTCGACTACCAAACAATGTTCCGTTGAATTGACTGCACAATTATTCTTCAAGGATGTCATGAAATTGTGGGGAGTTCCAACAAGCATCGTGAGCGATCGGGATGGTAGATTCATTGGTACCTTCTGGATTGAGTTATTTACTTTTTTTAGTATGAGCCTGAACGATTCAATTGTATGCTCGAGGAATATCTGCGCCATTTTGTTGATGCGAGACAAAAGAATTGGGTCCAATTATTGGATTTGGCTTAATTTTGTTTTAACGCTCAAACCAGCTCGTCAACGGGGAAGATTCCCTTTGAAATTGTAAGTGGAAGACAACCCTTGCTGCCTCATATTGTTGATCATCTCTATGCAGGAAAAAATCCACAAGCTCACAACTTTACAAAAGAATGGAAACAGACTATAGACATCGCTCGAGCTTACTTACAAAAAGTCTCGAAGGGTATGAAAAAGTGGGTTGATAAGAAGCAGTGTCCCCTAGAGTTTCATGAAAGAGATCAAGTTCTCATCAAGCTGAAAGCAGAACAAATTCGGTTTAGAGGGCATAAAGACCAACACCGCGTCAAAAAATATGAAGGGACTGTGGAGGTCCTCAAGACGATAGGAAATGCATCGTAAGGCTGGCGTTGCCTGCATGGATGAAAATCCATCCAGTAGTTCGTGTGAGCAACTTAAAACCCTACCCTCAAGACCTCGATGACAAGCAGCGCAACGATGGTGTACGACCATCTATAGACCTGAAGCAGAAAGAAGATAGACAAGTCGAAGAGATCCTTGCTAACAGAGTAAGGAAAGGTAGAAGGCCCATAAGGAGAATCCACGAATTTCTGATCAAGTGGAAGAACCTCCCCATGGAAGAAACAAGTTGGGAACATGTCGAAGACCTCGAAGTGTGGAAGCAGATGATCGAAGAGTTCTAACTTCGCCAGTCGACAGGGACATCAACTGTTTAAGTGGGGGGAGAATGACACGAGCATGTTTGTCCAAGGCATTGTCTGCTCATGGTCGCATGCTCAAAAATCCTCAAACCACCTTATCTTTATGTTTTGTACTTAGTTTAGTCATTTGCTTTCCTTTTGTTGTTGCCGACCTAAAGTGTGACGTTTCGACATTTTCATGTCAGAGCTAAAAATGTTTAAAATGTACTATAGGAGAGACATAGTAGTTGAATCCCCGACCATACCTTGTTGCGCTCTTTGCATTCTAAGGTTTCTTTGCAATTGACAGTCTTCAATGCTTTCTTTAACGATGTTTTTAATGCTTTTCTTTCTCTCTTACATTTTATAAAACCAATTTCTCTCAATCGCCCGTCTCATGTTTGAAAAGTTGCGAGTGTGACATCTGGAAACACCAGCGCGGGGGCACAGATCTGAGGTTCGTGAGCTCCATTCTTGGTGTGAGGTTGTGCGGCTTGCTCGTTCCTGGTGCTGGGCCCAAATCGACCGTCGACATCCTCTAAATGTTATGGAGGAGTTTTCCACGGTAGTGTCCACAACAGCAATGGCTTCTAGTTTAGTTTGGGTTTCTCCTAAACTGATTTCTAGGGTTTCATTGTTACCTTGCTCTGATACCATATTGAAAGCAATAAACAAAGCAAACACCAATTTACGTGAAAACCCGAGTACCGAGAAAAACACAAGGATATTTTTGTTCTTATTATTTTCTGATAATTACAATAGGTACAAAGGGAGAGAATAAATAAAATACTACAATCAAATAAAAAAGTAAAAATATTTAGGGTAAATCTTCTGTAATCTCCATATGGGCTCTGATACCAATATTGAAAGCAATAAACAAAGCAAACACCAATTTGCATGAAAACCCGAGTACCGAGAAAAACACCATGATATATTTGTTCTTATTATTTTCTGATAATTACAATAGGTACAAAGGGAGAGAATAAATAAAATGCTACAATCAGATAAAAAGTAAAAATATTTAGGGTAAATCTCCCGTAATCTCCATATGGGTCAGACCCACTAACTCTAACAGTAGGTTTTGTTATAGATCTCTATACGAGGATCTATGTTTCTATCCCAGAAGTGCTTGGTTCCATTCTTTGTGGGTTTGTGGTTTAGCCTAGAAGTTAGTTCTTGTTTTCGTTCCTCATGGGTTTTTGGTTCTATCCTAGATCTGCTAATTTGATTCGAATGATTTCTTCACGAACTCAAGTTGTTCTTCGTTCTACTACCTTGAATTTGATGGAGGGTATTAAAGGAAATTAGGGTTTATTGGGTTTGTTCTTATTTAATATTTTCTATATTTCTATGTTTTCTTTATTAGTATTTTGGTGTTTATTTATTCACAAATGTAATAGGTTATTATGTACTTTTGATCTATTGAATATATTATATAAAATTATCAGGTTTCTCTCCACACCTCTAAGCACTATTATTTATCTTAATCCAAAAATTCCATAACAAAGCACACACCTCTACACTCCATAAAAACGGGTCTTTCTCATTAAATGGTGTAAGGAGGGGGAACGGCCTGATTGACTCTCTTAGAATTTAAACCATATAGGCTTAGGTCAGGTTAAAAGCTCATGGGTAGCTAAGATTTACTTTGCCCTAATCTTTATTCTTTTAATTAGACTTGTGTTGCTTTTAAATATTTTTTCCATTTTTACCTCTATTATTATAAGAAAATAATAAGAAAAAAATATCGTGGTTTTTCTCTCGGTACTCGAGTTTCTCCGTAAATTATTGTTCTTTATTTCTACTTTCAATAGTCATCTTATATATAGAGGAGAGAACATCAAAAATAAGAAATAACAATATAAAATAGAGAATAACAATATTGATGATGAATTTTTATTTTTTGAATAAGAAAACAAGCCTTTTCATTCAAAAAATGAATAGATAATACAAAGATACAAATTACAATGAAGAGACAAGACCTAAGTTGATGCAGTAATTGCAAAGCTTAGGAATTTTTATGCAAAATACTTCTGATATATTTCATTAATGAGTGGAGAAGCCTTTTTATAGGCCGAAAGTTTACAAGAGTTGTTAGAAGTTTGTTATTTTAGAACTAACTTGGAGTTTAACTCAAGATATATAAGATTTAACTAAAAAATAAATAATCTTAAGATCCAAGAATGGTAATTCAAGATACTAAAAAATTAGCTAAAGAAATATTAAAGAACTTAAAGAAACATCAAGAAAGGAGGATGTTCTACATCAAACCCCTCCCCTAGGAAAAAACTTGACCTCGAGTGAAAATTAGGAAGCCAAATAGAAGGAATCTGGGGCATGGTAAGGAGATAGGTCAGCAACATTGAATGATGGGCCGATTTTCGTGTTTGCTGGGAGATCTACTTGGTAAGCGTTGGGGCCGAGTCTCCAATATTTGAAATGGGCCCATGCGCTTGTTGGTCAAATGATGACCAGTAGGAAATCTTGATCTTCGAAGATACAACATAACTAGGTCACCCACTTGATATTCCTTACCGCGTTCGTGAGAGTTAGCAATTGTTTTGTAGGAGTCATTAGCAAGCTCTAGATCACTCTTGACTTCTTGGTGTAGCTTTGAAATACTGTCAGCCATTGCTTCAGCACATAGGGTAGATTAGCTAAATCAATGGAAGTACCCTTGGATGTACATTATCACTTTGGAGTGTAAATTTCCAAGATTGGCTAGGATTGCAACCAATCCAAATGGGTCTGTTTTAGATCATTGGGACTCTTCAACCAATTCTTGGTCCATCTTTTTCAGAAGATTGCTAAATGATGAGGAAATTTTAGATTTCCAAACCTTGTTGAGTCAGATTTCTTCTTCACAGCCAGCCTCCTTTCCAGATCAAAGGTTTTGGTCCCTTGAAACCTCAGGATCCTTCTCGGTAAAATCATTGGTTAAGCATATTTCGACATCTTCTCCTTTGGAAAACTCTTTGTACAAAGGCTTTGGAAATCTAACAGCCCAAGAAGGATAAATATTTCCATATGGATTATGCTCTTCGGAAATTTAAATTGTGCCTCGGTACTTCAAAGAAAGCTTCCCTCCTATGCCCTCTCACCTCAAGTCTGCCCCCTTTGTGTTAATAACATGGAAAGCATGCAGCACCTTTTATTTGATTGTGTCTTTGCTTCTAAATGTTGGTTCCGCCTTCTCCAAGCATTCAATTTTTGTTGGGTTTTTTATCATGTTTTTAAGAATAATGTGTCTCAAATCCTTGCTGGTCCAAACTTGAAAAAGAAGACTGCTGATTGTTTGTAGGCTAATGCAGTAAAAGCTCTTTTAGCTGAAATCTGGTTTGAAAGAAACCAAAGAGTTTTCCATGAAAAATCATCGATTTGGATGGAACGCTATGATTCTGCTCATTCTCCCTCAAACTCAAGGTTGAAATCACAAACTTGAGTTTGCTAAGAACTAAGAAAAGAACCAATAGATCTAGAATAGAATAAAAAAACCCGAAGAACAAACACACAAAGAACTTCTGGGATAGAAACATAGATCCTCGTATAGAGATCTATAACAGAACCTAGGAAGGACGAAACAAGAACTCCGGGGGCAAAACGAAAGAGCAAAACTGAAGCAAAGTAGAATCAAAGTAGGACGAAAACAGGGTCTGAATTGGGCAGGAGCGTTTCGTCGGATCAGAATGGAACCGAACGAACTAAACTAGAGCAAGTCAGAATCAGACTGAACGAGAAATCTGGGGTGAACAAAAAAAAACTGAACTGAACGGAGCGGAAAGGCTTAGCGGATCTGAACAAAAACTAAATCGGGGCGTCGTTGGATCTAGGCTTCGATCTAAACTTCGAAGGCAGACACGAAGGATGGGTCTGAACGAAATCAGACAGATCTGGAATAGATTGGAGGCAGACGCGATGATCTGAGGGCATGGGGTTTCGTGGGTTTTGTCGGGGCAACGTACGGAGATGGAGCGACGGCAACGAAACGCAGCAGCGAGCAGAGCTTCTCGGACGACGGACAAAACCGAAACTCTTCGGCTGGGCGTTCGGCTTCAACTAACAGAGGTTCAATCGGCTGATTGGCTGTCGAAAAAACAAGACGTCGGACGGAGAACTATGGAGGAGATGGTCGGGAAGCAAGGGCGGCGGACGCTAGTGAAAACGAATGGGGTTTTTGGGGTTTGGATGGTGGCAGATTTGAGCGGCAATGAGCGGCAAAGGGAAGGTGCGACAATGGTGGCGGATTTGCAGATCTAAGGGGCGACGGCGGCTAACAGGAGATGATTCTGCCTTCGTTGATGAATGATCAACGGAGGCAGAGATCGAACGGGATGTGGAGGCTAGAATTCAATGAGGAGAAAACCCTAGAGCTCTGATACCATGTTGATTTTATGGAATTAATCTCTATTTCATTAATCATTTAGTAGAGGTAGAAGCCTATATATAACCATAGAGAAATACACTTAAGGAAATAATATCAAATAATATCTCCAGAATAATATCACCTAAGAATAATCTAATTACATTAATAGAAAGAATATAGAGGAGTGCTAGATCAATGCATCAAAAGCTTCCTGGGCTGCAAAGAGATTAAGAAAGAGAGGAGACGAAAATAGCAGAAGTGAAAGTTGGAGAAAAAGAGAAATGGAACAATGACTTGAAGATGAAGGAATCAGAGAACGTCCATGAAAAAGGGAGGTACGAGGAAGCCAAATCTAATTGTGCATTCCCATGGCCGACGACGAAGGGTGAGGTGGTCGAAGACAAATACTTGATGGAAACGGAAACGCCGAACAGAGGAGGCAGAAGCATGGGAGAGGAGACGAACACTATTAACGAGAAGGGGAAGAGGCCAAAAGAAAAAGAAACGGTTGAGAAAGTTATCATTGACAGTCGGTGGTAGTGAAGGAAACAAAAAGAAGAATCAAACAATACCTTTGTGGAACAAGTCGATCAGGATACGATCAATGAAAATAGAAGAAACGGCTCATTGGAGTGGCGGCGTTGGGAGGTCGATCGTACATAGGCCAAGAGTTTGTTGAGGTACGATACTTTATTTGTTGTTCTTTTGTGGCGTTCGAACTATATCAAATTAGGGAAGGGATGAGGAAGTTATGCAGCAAAGAAGATGAACGAAGGAATCTCGAAGGTCAAGATCATCGGAGGAAGATAGAAGAGGTAACGACAAGGAAGAAAGTGGCGCTGGAATTAGTAAAGAGATCACAAAGAGACTGGCGAATGGAATCGTTTTGGGTCATGACGGAAAATTGGGGCAATGATGAACAGAAGCCGCGGCGGAGGAAAGAAACTGAGACGGTCACAGGTGGCCGGAGAAAGAAGAAGAGTGGTTGTCGGAAAGTTCAGTTGCGGGAAAAAGAGATGGAGACAGGGTGCGTGGGCGTATTCGATCTAAGGCACGAACAAAATTTGTCGGAACGCGGATAGCGATGAAGCCACAAGTGAGATTGAAAATTTTTTTGAAGGATGCTTTGAAATTTGCAAAACAAGTGAGCAGCTGCGGACAATGAAGAAAGCTCAGAAAGGAGGGGGAAGATTTAATGAAGAAGAAAGAGAATTCTTCAATCCACGTGAAGTGTCAGAAGGTGGGGCCAAAAATTAGAGACAGTTGCAGCAGCAATTCTGATTTGTTAAATGGGCTGAAACTAAATGTAATGGCCCAGATTTTCTCAAATGGACTTGGCTTATGTTGAGAAATTGGGGCTCAAATTCCTAATAAATGGCAAGAAAAACAAAGTGGAGGCTAGGAGAAGGATTGGCACATGCAAACCTCAGTGGTTAAATCATATCACGTGTGGAGAGCAATTAGGGAAAGAATCTAATCAAAAGTGGGCCAAAAAGTTGCTTTATGGGCTAATTGCAAAAGTGATGGATGAGGCCCATTATACCTCAAAGGAAAAAGAGTTGATGGCTTTATCTAAGGAAGTTGAACCCTATTCGAATATGGGTGGTGGGCTAGACATGAGATGCTGAAAACAAATAAATACAGCCTTCATAGAGAAAGAAAGGGAACAAATGGGCTTGAATTTGCTAAATTCATTGAGACCCATTTGTTAGAGTGGCAGAAAAGGAACTTGAAAATGGACGGGAATTGCCTGAAGCTCATTGGTAATTCTAAGGAAGATGGTGTCTGGGCCATGAAAGTGAATTGGGTCTGGCATCATAAAGTTGATTATGGGTTTAGCCCATTAGAGAGGAAGAGCTTGAAACTAAAATGCAATTGACATGGAAATAGGCTCAGGGAATTGCAACTGGTTAATTGGGGTCACTTCTCGTGTGAGAAGAATGAAGATTTGGGGAGTTCTCGAAGTCTGGGGCTGCTAAAGGGTTGGATGCAAGTGAAATGATTACAACCCAATGGAATTTTAAGGCTAAGCTGAAGGAAATTTCTTCCGAGAAGGTAGGCTCTGGTAGAGAGTTCAAAGCTCTTATTTTGTAAGCACATCTTGAGGATAAGGTGTCTTCGAAGGGCGGAGTAATGTAAGGACCCTAGATAGGAAACTAGTGGATTATTAGAGGAAAATGAATATGGTTGTTAGTGGGGGCATATTAGTAAATAGTTAGTAAGCTGGTTGGTCTTTTTATTATAAATAGTAGGATAGGGGTTGGGGAGAGGTGTGGAGAATTTTGTAGAAAGATTTCCTTGTAAGGGAACCTTGGGATAGTCTAGCCCTCTTGAAAGGCTAGGGTTACTTGTTACTTGTTCTTATGATCTTTTAATATATATTTCATATTTGAATGTTCTTTTAAGAGTTTGTGAGTTCATCTTTTCTTCTTGAGATAATCCTTGTTAGGGGGATCCTAACAATTTCTTGCTCTTAGACCTCCCAATCCGAGCCCTCCATCTTTTTGTGTTTTGGAGACCAAGTCCCATTTAACTAAATGAATAATTTTTCCTCCTTTGTTCCCTTTCCAAAAGAAATTCCTCAGAACTTGTTCTATCTTTGATAAGACCTTACTTGGCAACAAAAAGGAAGACATGTAATAAATAGGAAGGTTAGAGAGAACTGAATTGCAAAGGGTAGCTCTTCCTCCTCAAGAACGATTATATCTTCTCCACTTGTCCAGCTTGCCTTGTAATTTATCACTAGCTGGTTTCCAGAACTCGCCTTCTTCAGATAGCCACCCAAGGGCAGGCCTAGATAGATAAGTGCAAGGTGCTCCACCTTACAATTTTTCCTTGCTTCCATTTAGAGAAGTTTGCCATCATCCATATTAATGCCACATAGAGCAGATTTTTCGCAATCTATTTTCTAGCCTGAGCACTATTCAAACAGTTCAAGAGTATCGTGGAGATTATAAAGCATTTCATCATCAAACTTGGCATCAATCTTTTTGTTAGAATTTATATTTATGGAAAACTTACCATAAATATTTTGTTTCCTTTTTTTCTTTGTCCTTTACATTCTATTTAAGTTCCCTCAATTGTTCCTCTGTAATGAGCAGAAAAATAATAAAACTAAACGCATCATAATTTTTCTCCCGGTTCTCGGGTTTCCACGTAAGCTTTGGTTTCTTGTTTATTACTTTCAATATGGTATCAAAGCAAAGCAACAACGAAACCCTAGAAAACAGTTTAGGAAAAACCATACTATAATAGAAGTTGCCGTCGCCACGGCTGTGGACACTACCATGGAAAAACTACTCCATCAAATTCAGAAGCTGTCGATCTACATAGTGGGCCAACCCTCGATGTCGTCGTGCAACAAAATGGTCAAAAAGTACCTCACGCCCCGCCTTTGTCAGGCGCATGGGCCCATGCGCCGCCGTCCGTTCATTTCACCGCCCATCCCAGCCGCTTCTACGCGTCGTCGCCTGTCCAACCATCTCACCCTTTCGGTCATCCGCAGCCCCACGCGCCACTGACACCCTCCGGTTATGGACAACCATCAAACCCTTCTCTCCCCGTGCCAGTGTCATTTGACCCTTTACAGCAACCATATGTTTGTGGTCCCAAGATTAACCAAATCTACAGCAGAGCTGGTTTTGAAGTTAATGCATGCTCGGCACCATCTAAATCGACCGATTTACTGATGTATTCAAAGATACCCAGTAACTTTGTCCCTTAATGTATCTTCGAATTATATAACTAACTCTGCTTCCCTTAGTGCTCGATTCTCGACCAACGATAATGAAAAGAATTGAGGGAAACCAATCCTCGCATGTGAGCACTGTAAGAAACAATGGTACACAAAGGATCAGTGTTGAAAACTCCATGGTCGGTCCTCAAGAGGTAACAACGTTCCTCCAATGAGCAACAAAACTTAGGGCGTACCGATGTTAGGGAGACTACCACACATTTCAGTTAACTGGCTTTACTGCTAGCTAGATCGGCCCCTCCTACTCTAGGCGCCATTGCTTAGTCAGGTATGCCTCAGTCCCTTGGCCTTATTAGTATTGATGGGAGGAATCCCTGGATTTTGGAATTGGGGGCCACATATTACTTGACAGATTTTTCAGAGCATTGTCTCTTACACACTCTGTGTCGATAATGAGAAAATCCGGATAGTCGATGGCTCTTTAGCCCTGATTGTTGGCAAAGGACAAATAGTTGTCTTTGATGGTTTCTCTCTCCATATTGTTTTGCATGTGTCTAAGCTTTCTTACAATTTGTTATCTATCAGTAAGATCACCTGTGAGTTGCACTGTAAAACTACTTTCTTACCTTAATCTGTTTGTTTTCAGAACTTGAGTTCAGGGAGGACGATTGGCACTACTCGACATAGCAAGGGACTTTACATCCTTGATGATGATACCTCCAGTAGTAGTATCTCTAGGACTAGTTTCCTGTCTTGCTATTTTAGCATTGTTGAACAAACTTTATGTTGTGGCATTTTCGGTTAGGTTACCCAAACTTTACTTATATGAAATATTTGTTTCCCCATCTTTTTCCTAAAATCGATGTCTCTTCGTTATCTTGTGATGTGCGAATTCGGGCAAAACAACATCGGGTTTCTTTTCCCTCAACACCATATAAACCCACACAACTGTTTACCCTTATCCATAGTGACGTTTGGGGTCCCTCCAAGGTCACCACCTCATCTGGGAAACGGTGGTTTGTAAATTTCATTGATTATCATACCCGTCTTACCTGAGTCTACCTTATCACCGATAAATTTGAGGTTTTCTCTATTTTCCAAAATTTCTATCAAACCATTGAAACACAATTCCATAAAAAAATTGCTATTCTTCGGAGTGACAATGGTTAGAAATTCCAAAACCATAACCTTAGTGAATTTCTAGCCTCCAAGGGGATTGTTCACTAAAACTCGTGCGCCTACACTCCTCAACAAAATGGAGTGATCGAGCGAAATAACCACCTTCTAGAAGGTAGCCCGCTCCCTTATGTTATCCATCCTCCTTCCTTCATACCTGTAGGGAGATGCTATTCTTACAGCAGCTCATTTAATCAATAGATTGCCTTCTCGTATCCTCCGCCTTCAGCTCCCTTAGATTTTCTTAAGGAGTCCTACCCCTATACTCATTTTGTTTCTGAGGTTCCTCTTCGTGTGTTTGGGTGTACCGCTTATGTCCATAATTTTGACCCTAATCAAACCAAATTTGCCCCTCAGGCTTGAACATGTGTGTTTGTTGAGTACCCCTTCACCAGCGCAGTTATAAATGTTTTCACTCGTCGTCCAGGAAATACTTTGTCACCATGGATGTTACTTTCTGTGAGGACCGACCCTACTTTCCCGTTAGCCATCTTCAGGGGTGAGTGAGTGAAGAGTCTAACAACACCTTTGAATTTATCGAACCTACTCCTAGTACTGTGTCTAACGTCGATCCTCATCTCATACTCCTACTCACAAACCAAGTTCCATGGAAAACGTATTACAGGAGGAATCTTAGAAAGGAAGTCCGGTCGCCTACTAGTCAGTCGTCGACTCCAGTCCAAGACTCCGAACCTTCTCGAGTTCAAGGTATGGAAAACTCTACTGAACCTTTTACTAATAGTACGATAATTGAGAATGGCAGGTCTGATGTTGTTCTTGAAAATGTGGAAGAAAAGAACAGTAATGATGAAATTGAGGTCAGAACAGAAACCAGTAGTAATGAAGCTGAACAGGGTCATACAGGGAAACTTGATGAGTATGACCTCTATCCTGACATTCCCATTGCTATGAGAAAAGGTACAAGGTCCTGTACTAAACATCCCATTTGCAACTATGTTTCCTATGATAATCTCTCTCTACGGTTCAGAGCTTTTACAGCAAGCCTTGACTCTACCATAATATCGAAAAATATCCACACTGCTTTAAAGTGTCCTAAATGGAAGAATGTTGTCATGGAAGAGATGAAGGCTCTTGAAAAGAATAGAACTTGGGAGATTTGTGCTCTACCAAGGGACACAAAACTGTGGGGTGAAAATGCGTGTTCTCTCTCAAATACAAAGCAGACTGTGCCCTTGACAGACACAGGGCAAAGTTAGTTGCAAAGAGATTTACTCAAACCTATGGTATTGATTATTCAAAAACTTTTTCTCCAGTTGCTAAGTTGAATACTGTTAGAGTTCTGCTATCTGTTGCTGTGAGCAAAGATTGGCCTCTATACCAACTAGATGTTAAGAATGCTTTTCTGAATGGAGACCTCGTGGAGGAAGTCTACGTGAGCCCCTTGCCAGGATTTGAAGCCCAGTTTTATCAGTAGGTGTGTAAACTCCAGAAGTCCCTATATAGTCTGCAACAATCTCTCAGAGCATGGTTTGACAGATTCACTACCTTTACAAGTCCCAAGGGTCAGTCAGGAGCACTTTAATCATACTTTATTTACAAAGGTTTCCAAGACAGGGAAGATTGTTGTTCTAATAGTTTATATGGATGACATTGTTTTGACTGGAGATGATCAGGCAGAAATTAGTCAACTAAAGCAGAGAATGGGTAATTAATTTGAAATCAAGGATTTGGGAAATCTGAAATATTTTTTTGGAATGGAGGTGGCCAGATCTAAAGAGGGTATCTCCGTGTCTCAGTGAAAATACATCTTTGATTTGCTAACCGATACAGGTATGTCGGGATGTCGTCTTGTTGACACTCCTATTGAATTCAACTGTAAACTGGAAACTCTGATGATCAAGTTCCAGTTGATAAAGAAAAATATTAGGGCCTCGTGGGTAAATTGATTTACTTATCCCATACTTGTTCTGATATTTCCTTTGATGTGAGTGTTGTTAGCCAGTTTATGTAGGCTCCCTATGAGGAACACATGGAAGCTGTCAACAGAATTCTGAGATACTTGAAAACGACACCTGGATGTTTAGAAACACAAACAGAAAGACCATTGAAGCATGACTCGGACTGAACAGGATCTGTTGTTGACAGAAAGTCTACCTCCAGTTATTGTACCTTTGTTTGGGGCAATTTTGTAATTTGGAGGAGTAAGAAACAAAGTGTTATGGCCAGGAGCAGCGCCGAGGCCAAATACAGAGTTATGAGTTTGGGAATATGTGAGGAAATTTGGCTCCAGAAAGTCCTGTCCGATCTTCATCAAGAATGTAAGATTCCATTGAAGCTCTTCTGTGATAATAAAGGCGCTATTAGTATGCAAACAACCCAGTTCAATATGATAGAACTAAACATATTGAGATTGATCAACATTTCATCAAAGAAAGACTTGGCAGTGGGAGCATATGCATTCCGTACATCCTTCTACCTAACAGGTTTCTGATATTCTCACCAAGAGGCTTCTGATACCAAACTTTGATTTTTGTGTTAGCAAGTTGGACCTCATTGATACTTACGTCCCAACTTGAGGGGGAGTGTTAGAATTTGTATTTATAGAAAAAATATTTTTGGAAAACTTACCATAAATATTTCTTTTCCTTTTTCTCTTTGCCCTTTGCATTCCATTTAAGTTCCCTCAATTATTCCTCTGTAATGATCAGAAAAATAATAAAACTAAAAACATTGTGGTTTCTCTTTCGATTCTCGAGTTTTCACGTAAGCATTGGTTTTGTGTTTATTGCTTTCAATACTTTTCAGTCTTTCTGCGAGTGTTTTAACTACCATCTTATAGACAACCATGGTTAGATTTATGGGCCTAAAGTTTTTTACCCATACTGCCCCTCCTTTTTCTGAAGTAGACAAATAAAGTTTTTCCAGGAATTTACCTTACCATTGTTGTAAATTCTTCAAACAGCCTGATAAAGAAATTCTCTTTCAGAAGGTCCCAGAAATTTAGGATGAATTCTGGTGTAAAACCGGCCGGGCCTGATTTTTCCCCAATTCTTGAACATCCCTTTTAATTTTAAGTAGGGAGAATTTTTCCCCAAGCTGAGAATTCTGGTTGCTAGTCACTCTAAGCCATTCAAGATTGAATGGAATTGATCTGATTCCATCACATTTGGAGTAAAGTGAGGAATAAAATCTCAGCACCAAATCATCAATTTCTCGGAAGGATTTTGTTGTTTTTCCTTGATCATTAATCAATTTTGCTATCAAATTCTTCCTCTTCTTTACTGCAACGAATCGATGGAAAAAATTAGTGTTTTCATCTCCCAAATTCAACCAATTCAGTTTACTTTTCTGCATAACATTCCTTTCCTCCATTTGGTAGTTCGCAAACAATTCTGCTCTTAAAGCTACCCTTAAATCTTCTTCAAAGGAGAAAACTTCCTCAAATTCTGCCATTTGATCTCTTTTTTCTTTTTCTTTTAACAGAAACTCTTCCCTGCACTTCTTCTGTTTTTCAAAATCAGCAAGCCACTTTTTTATATCTGTCTTTAACTTTCTGAACTTGGAGGAAATAACAAATCCTGCCGAACCTTGCTGTCTATGTGACGCTAAGGAACTTTCAATAGGCCTACAACAATCCTTATCTTTTAACCAAGCGAAATGGGCTTGGGCCCCATTCAAAAGCTCCAGCCTCCAATAAAATAGGGAAGTGGTCAGATGTGGCACGCACTTGTCTTGTCACTCTTGAGTTCTCAAATGCTTCCTCCCATTTGTTAGAAACCAGAAATCTGTCAATAGGAGATTTATAGATTACTTTCCCTTCCCCAGACCAAGTGAAACGGCCATTTAAAAGAGGAATTTCCATCAAATTATTTTCCTCGATGAATATATTGAAGTATTTCATGTCCCTTGAAGCTCTTCCCACTGGGAATCTTTCACTTCTTCAGCAAATACTATTGAAATCTCTGCCGATATTCCAAGGTTCATTACACGAATCAGCAATAGTTGTCAATTTAGCCGAGTCTCCTTCTTTCTCGATAATCAGTGGGACCATAAACATTAGATATCCAGCTGTGTTTTTTGCAAATTGTCCTGCATTTAATTGTCAGTGAGAACTCCCCTTAATGATGTCGAGCAATGAAATCTTTCCTTCGTTCCACAATGTAAGAATGCCTCCGAGTCTCCCAACCGCTTCCACGAAAACCCAACTGATGTCTTTTGAACACCAAATGCTTTTTATGAAGGATCTATCAAAACTGTCTCTTTTAGATTCTTGTATTAAAACTCTTGAAAGTAACGACAACATTGATTTACGTGGAAACTCTAGTATAGAGAGAAAAACCATGGAACAGGGTTTTCTTATGCAACAAATAATACAAGAGGGGAAGATGATAGACCTCCGATATTGTATCAATATAGTAGAAGAGGGAAAAAGGGAAGTAGCACGTGTGTAGAGTAACACGTGAGGGGTATTATGATATAAATAAAGACAGATAGAGGGCGGGAAAGTTAGTTAGAGTTTTTGTTAAAAGAAGGTTTCTGTTCTACCTTGAGAGATAGGTTAGCAGAAGAGAGTTCTTACTTCTTGAGATTGAGTTAGGGATTGTAACCTAGATTCATCATTGAATCTAATATCAATAATACATACTATTCAAATAAGCTACTGGTTTCCATCAAATTGGTATCAGAGCGTGTGATTCCGGGCAAGGAAGACGAAAATGGTGCAGACTAGGATCGAAGAGAAGATGGAAATGTTCGATCAAGAGATACATGGAATTAAGAAGGAAATCGGAAGTTACCGGCGATTGAGAAAACATTGAACGAAATATTGAAAAGTATGGAGAGACAACCAATTGATACTACGTATCATGGAATCAGCCGCGCAGGAGAGATCGACGATGAACGAAAGGATATCCGAGTTATCTATTCGGAATTTTCCAGCGAAGAATGTAGATGAAAGCGAAGGATCCTCAAGGCGAGAGAACGAAGAAAAGAAAACAAACGAGGAAGGAAACAATGATCGAAACAAGTTTAAGAAAGTGGAGATGCCGATATTCAACGAAGATGACCCCGATTCATGGCTTTTTCGCGCTGAAAGGTATTTTCATATCCATAAACTCACTGAATCTGAAAAGATGACTGTCTCTACTATTAGTTTCGAAGGGCTGGCATTAAATTGGTATCGTTCCCAAGAGGAACGGGAGAAGTTTATTGACTGAGCGAATATGAAGGAGCGGTTGTTAGTACGATTCCGATCTATGAGGTAGGGATCATTGGATAGGTGATTTTTACGTATTCAACAGAAAACAACCGGGGAGGAGTATCGGAACTTATTTCATAAATGGGTAGCACTACTCTCAGATCTGTCCGAAAAAGTAGTGGAAGAAACGTTTATGTCTGGATTGAAACCCTGGATCCAAGCAGAGATGGATTTCTGTGAACCGAAAGGATTTGCACAAATGATGAGAATAGCACAGAAGATTGAAAACATAGAAGATATTTGTCGAGAGGCGAATCTTCCCGGGTATTCCGGTGGAAGATCAACTAATTCGCAAAGTGGTATTAAGACTAATACGAATGCGAATACTGGAGAGAATAAAGGGAGTGTGAATTGGCCGATGAGAACGATCACATTGCAAGGGACGTCGAAGGAAGAAGTTCAGAAAGAAGGTCCAACGAAACAGTTATCTGATGTCGGATTTCAGTCACTTAAAGAGAAGGGCCTATGGTTTCGATGTAATGAGAAGTATTCTCACGATCATAAGTGTAAGGCTAAGGAGCAGAGGCAATTATGAATGATTGTAGTGAAGGGAGATAATGAAGAATACGAAATTATTGAAGAGGAAGATAGTGAACAGAAGGAGTTGAATGCCATTGAAGTCATGGGGGAAGGTCAGACGATAGTAGAATTGTCTATTAACTCGGTAGTGGGACTGTCCAATCCAGAGACAATGAAGGTGAAAGGAACGATGCAAGGGAGGGAAATTGTGGTGTTAATAGACTGCGGAGCACAATTTTGTTTCAGAACGTTTAGTGAAGGAATTACAACTGGAAACAAATGATACCTCAAACTATGGGGTAATTTTGGATTTCGGTACTGCCATTAAAGGGAAGGGGGTTTGTGAAGCTGTTGAACTAATGTTAGGGGACTGGAAGGTGATTGATGAATTTTTACCCTTGGAATTGGTAGGGGTGGATGCCATATTAGGTATGCTATGGCTGTATTCCCTGGGAATAACTGAGGTAGACGGGAAGAATTTGATACTATCCTTTATGTATCAAGGAAGAAAGATTATCATACGAGGAGATCCTAGTCTAACTAAGGCTAGGGTTAGTATGAAAAATCTAGTAAAAACCGGGGGAGAAGAGGACCAAGGATTCTTAGTATATAGAGCCTTGGAAAAAGTGAAACGTTTGAAGAAGAAGATTCGATGGAGGAAGTGTTGACTGTAGAGGAATCGGTGGCAGTGGTATTAAAAAGTTTTGAGGATGTCTTCGAGTGGCCAGAGACATTTCCTCCTTGGAGGATGATAGAGCATCATATTCATTTGAAAGAGGGAGTAAATTCAGTTAATGTACAACCGTATCGTTATGCCTACCAACAGAAAGCTGAAATGGAAAAGTTAGTTGAAGAAATGTTGTCTTCAGGAATAATACGACCAAGCACGAGTCCTTATTCGAGTCCCGTTCTACTTGTGATAAAAAAAGATGGAAGTTGGTGGTTTTGTGTAGATTAAAGAGCATTGAATAACGTGACTGTGCCTGATAAATTTCCAATTCCAGTAATAGAAGAGTTGTTTGATGAGTTAAATGGAGCTGCTATGTTTACTAAGATTGATCTGAAGGCAGGGTATCATCAGATCAGAATGTGTGCAGAAGACATTGAGAAGACTGCATTTAGGACCCATGAGGGCCATTATGAGTTCATGGTGATGCCATTTGGATTAACAAATGCACCATCAACATTTCAGTCACTAATGAATGCTGTTTTTAAGCCGTATCTCAGAAAATGTCTTGGTTTTTTTTGACGATATGCTGATCTACAGTAAGGATTTGAGGGCTCATTTGAATCATATGAAAGCAGTGTTAGAGGTGTTGAGAAAAAATGAGCTGTATGCAAACAAGAAGAAGTGCAGTTTCGCCAAGGCAAGGGTAGAATGCCTGGGACATATCATTTCTGGAGAAGGAGTGGAGGTGGACCTGGAGAAAATTCGAGCCATCAAAGAATGGCCTGTTCAAGCTAATGTGAGGGAAGTTCGAGGATTTTTGGGTTTGACTGGCTATTACCGTAAATTTGAGCATTATGGTGCGATTGCAGCCCCTTTGATTCAACTTCTGAAGAAAGGAGGGTTTAAGTGGACTGAGGAAGCTCAAGAAGCTTTTGTCAAATTGCATAGAGCAATGATGTCACTGCCTGTATTGGCAATTCCAGATTTCAGCATTCCCTTTGAGATAGAATCCAATGCTTCTGGATACGGATTGGGTGCAGTGCTGGTACAAAATAAAAGACCTATTGCTTATTATAGTCATACTTTAGCAGTAAGGGATAGAGTTAAGCCGGTCTATGAGAGAGAGTTAATGGCAGTAGTAATGGTTGTACAGAGATGGCGTCCTTATTTGTTGGGAAAGAGATTCATGGTGAAAATGGATCAACGATCTTTAAAATTCTTATTGGAACAGCGAGTGATTCAGCCTCAATATCAAAAGTGGATATCTAAACTCTTAGAATATTCATTTGAGGTAGTATATAAGCCGGGACTGGAAAACAAGGCTGTTGATGCTTTGTCTAGAACACTCCTACCGTTCACTTGAATCAACTGACAGCTCCAAATATAATTGATGTGGCAGTAATCAAAGAAGAGGTAGACCAAGATGAGAAGCTCCAGAAAAGTAAAGAAGAATTAGAAGGAAAAGGGGAAGAGCAGATCAGTAAATACTCTATGAAACAAGGAGTGTTGATGTATAAGAGTCGAATGGTAATATCCAAGGCCTCCAAACTAATCCCTATGATCCTACATACTTATTATGACTCGGTATTTGGAGGACATTCAGGGTTCCTGCAAACGTACAAGAGATTGGCTGGTGAATTATTCTGGGAGGGAATACAACAAGAGGTGAAAAAATATTGTGAAGAGTGTATGATCTGCCAAAGAAACAAAACTTTAGCATTATCTCCAGCTGGGTTGTTGACACCGTTGTGGATTCTGAATAGAGTATGGGAAGAAATTTCAATGGACTTTATAGATGGCTTGCCAAAAGCCAATGGATTTGAGGTCATATTCGTGGTGGTTGACCGCTTCATAAAATATGGACACTTCTTGCCGATGAAGCATCCATACACGGCAAAGACTGTATCTGAATTGTTTGTGAGGGAAGTTGTACGGCTGCATGGATTTCCGAAGTCCATAGTCTCAGATAGAGACAAGGTGTTCTTGAGTTCTTTTTGGAGAGAGTTGTTCAGATTGGCAGGTACGAGATTAAACCATAGCACTGCATATCATCCTCAGTCGGATGGGCAAACAGAAGTAGTTAATCGAGAAGTGGAAAGCTATTTACGATGCTTTTGTGGAGAAAAACTGAAGGAGTGGGTGAACTGGATACCATGGGCGGAATATTGGTATAACACTACTTATCAACGTTCGTTGGGAATTACACCATTTTAAGCAGTTTATGGCAGATTGCCCCTTCCGTTGATATATTATGGAGATAGGGCACAACGAATTCAACGTTAGATGAACAATTGAAAGAAAGGGATGTAGTACTGGGTGCTTTGAAGGAACATTTGCAGGTGGCACAAGACAAAATGAAGAAGTATGCTGATTTAAAGAGGAGAGACGTGCATTATCAGGTGGGGGACTTAGTTTTATTGAAAATAAGACCATACCGGCAAGTATCACTGAGAAGAAAGAGGAATGAGAAGCTTTCTCCTAAATTTTTTGGGTCTTACAGAGTGATTGAGAAGATTGGGCCAGTAGCGTATAAATTGGAGTTGCCCGAACAAGCCACCATACACCCAGTATTTCATGTGTCTCAACTGAAGAAAGTGTTTGGAGCACATGAGGCGAATCGTAATGATATTGCTTGTTTAACGGAGAATCATGAATGGAGAGCTGTGCTGGAAGAAGTGTATGGATATTTGAAGAATAAGGCTGGAAGCTGGGATGTGTTAGTAAGTAGGATGGGGCTACCTCGACATGAAGCAACATGGGAGTTCTATGAGGATATGCAACATCGATTTCCAGAATCACCTTAAGGACAAGGTGAATTTGGAGAAGGAATGTAATGATAGACCTCCGATATTGTATCAATATAGTAGAAGAGGGAAAAAGGGCAGTAGCACGTGTGTAGAGTAACACGTGTGGGGTATTATGATATAAATAAAGACAGATAGAGAGCGGGAAAGTTGGTTAGAGTTTTTGTTAAAAGAAAGTTTCTGTTCTACCTTGGGAGATAGGTTAACAGAAGAGAGTTCTTACTTCTTGAGATTGAGTCAGGGATTGTAACATAGATTCATCACTGAATCTAATATCAATAATACATACTATTCAAATAAGCTACTGGTTTCCATCAGAAGATTAATAGACAACAAGAGCCTAAGTTAAAAAGGAAAGAATAATTGGAGTTATATAAAATACAGCAGCTGTATAACAGAAATTATACTGCTGTCCCACATTGTTAAAATTCCTCCGGAGGCACCTACTGAAACCACAAATTCCCAGCCAATGTCTCTAGAGCTCCATATTGATTTTATAATGACAGAATTGATGACTTCCATTTTTTATTCTTGTATCAAGACAACTTCCGGATCATGATTTTTGTGAATTTCTTCAATGCTGCTCTTTTTGTGATGTCATTTAAACCACTAGTGTTCCAAGAGATTATCTTCATTAGGCTGAATGAGAGGGGAGACGGCTTATCAATCTTTCATTAAACCAAAGTGATGCCACAATCATTGACTAAGGGCAGCAGATCCATTGGCAATTCTGAGGGAACTTTAATTGGAACAACGCTTGCTTCATCAAATAGGGAAGATAGGTCAGCCCCTTCAATTTCTTCATTACTCTTGAAATCGAAACCATTTGGAAACCCCAAGGACTCCTCACTACTGACACTAAATGGAGACTCCAAGGTTTTGGAGGTCGACTTGTCAATGGCAGCACGACAAGGGGAGCCTCGCAACAAATTAACATTAGAGTTAATATTGGGGAGTTTTGGGTATTTGAAATGCTTGTTAGGAGAGCATGAGTTTACTAACCTGGAAAGACAATTAGAAGCTGAATTTTGGAGCTGAAACCTCCAAAAGGTCAGGATTGTTTGCTGAAATAGAAGGCTTTAAGTTGTGCTTCCGAGGGGGAGCTGAAGATGGAATTTTTATGTCACAACCTCCATTCAATTCAGACTTCAATAAGGCAGTCCATAAATTATTAAAAGAAGTATGCTTCCGAGAATAGTGCTTCAGAACTTTCGGACCTTGAACTTGGAGAGATTTGTCACCTTGGGAAGAATTAGTCTTGTTGCAAAAACCATAAACTGAAGGAGAAGGAACAGAGGAGGCCATATTATAAAACTGCCGTTGGTTGGAGGGAAAGTTGTTTTCTTTAATTACCTTCGAGGAAAATTCATAATTCTGCATGATATTAATTAAAGGGGATTTACCCTTTTTTCTCTCTGTACTTAGATTTACAGCTGCCAAATTAATTGGAATCTGATTACTATGCGTGGGCCCCAGTTTCTTTCTGATACAGCTGTGTTCATTAGGAGTTTCATTAATTAAAAGTGGAGACTGTTCAGGTTTCCCCCCAATGGAGTTGGCTGCCAACTGTGAATCGGAACCTTTCATCTTCTCCGGCGCCGGAGAGGTGGCCGAAAAATGTTGCAGAGATTGGAAAGGGTTTCTGCATTTTGGTAATGTAGCAAAAACTGAACTTGGCACATTTAATACCGGAGGGAAGGAGGATAGGTCACACCCTTCATCAAGCAAAGCTTCTCTTACCCTTAGCCTATCAACGGAATTTCTAAAAACATCTTGCACACTGGGGGATTTTTTGGAAAAATGAGGGCTTAGAAACTCAAAGTCTCCAAAATGTAGAAATATTTTTCCCCTATTTTGATCTGAAATTTTAATGGTTGATGGAACAAAACCACATTGATTCTTCTTGACCTTAATGTGAGCTTCACTACAATTGGTAAAATTAAGGGTTTCAATAGCTATTTCTATGAGTCCTCCAAAATGGTCTCCAATTACTTCGAAAATACTTCTACACTAGAAGTCAAGAGGAAGATTCTTCACTTTAATCCAACCTCCATAGCCTTTCAACATCAGTGGCCTACTATGTTTCAAGCTGTCCCATCTTTCGAATTTAAGGTGAAATTTGCCCCATGCCTGCCATTTACCTACTGCACCAATTAATTCACTAAGGGAGCCTTGATCAAGGCTGATAAGTGCATTGTCATCATAAAGGGGGTTTATAACAATGTTGGTTTGGAATTTTGATTCCAGGAATTTGCGAATCCATCTCCAATCATCAGAAGCAAAAAGTTTTGAGATAATCCAAAGGTTATCAAAGTTTAGCTTAGCCACCTCATGGTTTTTAATTAACCATTGTTTTTTGATAGAAGGGGAATGACGAACTGAGCCCTGAGAAGGATCTTGATGGATGGAATCCAAGCATGGTTCCATTTTTCCAGATTTAGGTACTGAATGGTTGGAGCTTTTGGATTTAACGGTAGTAGCATAACTTTGTTTTTCCATTGAAAGTTGGAAGGGAGCTTTAGTAGAAATGGTTGAGAACCAACAGGAGTAATCTACTATGTTACATACTTATCCAGCATTCTACAGAAGGAGGACCAACCTTGCATATTGATTCCGGAGCATATTCTAAGGGTAGAATGACCTCCTGAGTAAGGCCAAATGTCATAGCTAAGGATCCACCCCGAGTTGGCTTGGAACTTGAAGATTTTCATTCGCCCTCTGTCAATTTCACCATCTTTTTTGAAGAAGCGGTCTACTGGATTATTGAGGAGAGTTGAAATAGTGTGCAAAGTTCATCGGAGTTGAGCTTCGGAGATTGAAATAGATTTTTTAGCTTCCACATCTTTAATAATAAAGTCTTCTTTCTCCTTCCAAATATAGTAATGAGATTGATTAACTTTGCAGCTAGCAACTTCCTTGTTGAGGGGCTGGTCGGAGAGGCTTGGCTAAACCGCGGAGAATGGTGTAGGAGAGACGAGAGAGGAGAGAGGAGAGAGGGGAGAGGATTTTTTCTCTTTTCTCCTGTTGTCATTGTATTTGCTGGATTCTACTCTCATTGTAATAGGTCAGATTTCGTTCTCATTGTTGCAATAGGCTAGTTTTAATAGGATATGATGTTTTGATGCTAAGGGGGTGTCAACCTAGTTGAGATGTCCGGGTGCACCTTCTGATCCCTATTATTCTTCTTCTTTCGCTTGTTTGGACTTCTTTATTTAGCTCATTGTATAATTCTCTTGTCCATTGAGCCTTACTATTATTAATAAAGAAATTTGTCTCCGTTTTAAAAAAAAACAAAAGAACTCATGGGCTTTCAACACACAATAAGTATACTAATTTTAACACTTCCACTCAAGTTGGAACACAAATGTCAATAAGATCCAACTTGCTAACACAGGAATCAAAACTCCGTCTGGCTCCCCCTCAAGTTGAGACATAAATGTCAATAAGACTCAACTTGTTAACACAGGAATTAAAATTTTATCTGAGAAGCCCTTGGTGAGAATGTCAGCAACCTGTTGACTTGAGGGAATGTAAGGAATGTATATGCCACCATTGTCCAGTCTTTCTTTAATAAAGTGTCTATCAATCTCCACATGTTTGCTTTTGTCATGTTGAATTGGGTTATTAACGATCCTAATAGCAGCTTTATTATCACAGAATAATTTCATAAGATAATTTCTTTTTGAAACTTTTGAACTTTTGAGCTTTTTATCCTTTTTCAAGCCATGTCTCAATGATTCCCAATCGGTAACTTCTGAGATGGCTCAAGTTTTTCTTCTCGCGCAACTTGCTTAATAACATTATTCAAAATATCTTAGGGAGATTTAGAGTCAGAGATAGCCATATTTAATTACTGATTTGAAGAGGACAAAGAAGATGCCGATTCCAATGCAAGGAGAGCTTTTAATTTGCAGCTTGGAGAGAGAATACAAGGCAGATGGAACCCTTGACAGACACAAGGCGAGGTTAGTTGCAAAAGGGTTTACTCAAACCTATGGTGTTGATTATTCATAAACTTTTTCCCCAAATGCCAAACTAGATACTGTTAGAGTCCTGCTATCTGTTGGTGTGAACAAAAATTGACCTCTTTATCAGTTGGATGTTAAGAATGCGTTCCTGAATGGGGACCTAGAGGAGGAAGTCTACATGAGTCCTCTATCAGGGTTTGAAGCTTAGTTCGGTCATTAGATGTGTAAACTGAAAAAATCTATATATGGTCTGAAACAGTCATCTAGAACATGGTTTGATAGGTTTACTACCTTTGTCAAGTCCTTTGGGTACAGTCAGGGGCACTCTGACCATACTTTGTTTACAAAGATCTCCAAGGTTGGGAAGATTGCAGTATTGATTGTTTATGTTGATAACATTGTTCTATCTAGGGACGTCCACGCTGAAATCATCCAATTGAAAAAGGATGGGTGATGAGTTCAAAATCGAAGACGTGGGAAATTTGAAATATTTTCTTGGAAATGAGGTAGTTAGATCTAAAAAAAGTATCTTTGTATATAAGAGGAAGTATCCCTTGATTTGCTAATTGAGTCCTCCTGATACTCCCATTAAATTCAACTATAAACTGGGAAATTCAAATGATAAAGTTCTAGTTGATAAAGAATAATATCAGCGCCTTGTGGATAAGTCGATTTACTTGCCCCATACTCGACCAGATATTTCCTTTGTTGTGAGTGCTGTGAGCTAGTTCATGCTTGCTCCCTATGAGGAACACATGGAGGCTGTAAACAGAATACCGAGATACTTAATTAAAAACTGTTCCTGGTAAAGAATTGATGTTCAGAAAGACACACAGGAAACTATTGAGGCTTATATTGATTCAGACTGGGGCAGGATCTATTGTTGACAGGAAATCTACCTTCAGTTATTGTACCTTTGTATTGGATCTTGTAACTTGGAGGAGTAAAAAGCAAGGGGTCGTGGCCAGAAGTAGTGCTAAGGCTGAGTACTGGGCTATGAGTTTGGGAATATGTGAGGAAACTTGGCTCTAGAAAGTTTTGTCTGATCTTCATCCAAATTGTGAGATACCAATGAAATTATTTTGTGATAACAAGACAGCCATTAGCATCACCAACAATTCAGCTCAACATGATAGAACTAAATACGTTGAGATTGATTGACACGTCATCTAAGAAGAGTTGGACAACGGTAGCATATGCATTCTGTACATTCCTTCGAGCCAACAGGTTGTTGATGTACTCACCAAGGGACTTCTTAGACAGAACTTTGACTTTTGTGTAAGCAAATTGGCTCTCATTGATATCTTCATCCCAACTTGAGGTGGAATGTTAGAAATAGTGGGTTTGGGCCTTGATGAAAGCCTATAGGTACTTAAGATTTACTTTACCCTAATTTTTTATTCTTTTAATTAGGCTTTTGTTGCCTATAAATATTTCCTCTTTTGTACCTTTTTGAATATAAGAAAATAATAAGAACAAAATAATGTGGTTTTTCTCCCGATACTCAGGTTTCCACGTAAGTCTATGTTCAGGTTTCCACGTAAGTTTATGTCCTTTGTCTCTACTTGCAATAGTACGGTCTTAAATGGTCTCCTAAGCCTTGTTCGGACGTTTAGAAAAGCTGTCCTTGATTAATTACATTACCTGGTGCAAAGTCTTTGGATTAGTTAAGTTGATAATTATTGTCTGTATTTGGGGTACGATGGAGGTGTGAGTGAAGTTGTGTTTGGAGTGTAGAGTTGGTTTGGTTTGATTTTATAAGAAGTTTGTGTGGAGTGCAAAGTTGAGTTATAATATTTGATTCATTTTCTTGCAACCTAAAAAACATGTATATTGATTGGATAGTCAACCAGAGGTTAAAACCAAGACAAAACATTAGAAAAGAAAAACACACACATTTTCTTTTTTCTTTTTTTTTTTTTACTTATTAAACATTATATTGATTGGATAGTCACACATTCCTTTTATGACTTATGATCGATTCAGGAACTTTTTTTTTTTGAAAAAGATACAATGGATCAATGAGGTGCACCCAAGCATCTTCACTAGGTGGACACCCTCTTAGCACCCTCATCATTTCCGCTTCATTAATGATCAGAAAAAAGTATGAGAAGCCAGGAGAGTCCAAGGGCTAGAGATAAGCCCAAATGAGAGGAGTTATACAAAAGCATTGAAAAACCGGTCACAAGCTATGGACTTAGTCAAAGTCAAGTCGATCATACTATATTCTATAAACATATAGGAAATGACAAGGTTATGGTTTTGATAGTTTACGTTGATGATATCATTCTTATAGGCAATTATGAGACAAGATTGACTTTTGTGAAGAAAAAGTTAGCTGACAAAGACTTAAGAACTTTAAAATATTTCCTTGGCATGTTGTTTGTCAGGCCCAAAAGTGGCATTCTTGTGGGGAAACTTATATATCTCTCTCACACACATCCTGACATTGCTTTTCCAGTTAGTATGGTAAGTCAGTTAATACATGCTTCTGGACCAACTCACTTTGATTCGTTTTATAGAATCCTAAGATATTTGAAAGGTACTCCAAGAAACAGTATATTGTTTAAAAAACCTGACGACCTAAATGTCAAAGTGTACACTAATGCTGATTGGGCAGGTAGCACAGCTAATAGAAGATCCACTTCTGATTATTGCTCTTTCGTTGGAGAAAATCTAGTTACTTGGCGAAGTAAGAAAACAGAGCATGGTTGCAAGTAGTGTAGAAGCAGAATTTAGGGCTTTAGCCCAGGGTATTTGTGAGGGCATATGGATAAGAAGACTATTGAAAGAATTGAGATTCTCTCAGACAATGCCTATGTGCATATATTGTGACTACAAGGTAACAATTTCCATTGCCGACAATCCAATGCTCATAATAGAACGAAACATATTTAAGTTGATAAAAACTTCATAAAGGAAAACATATTGGGCTTCTTCTATTTAAGAAAACCATTTTCATTTTAAAGAAATAAGAGAAAAAAATTATTTTAGACGATGCATGGTCTTTTTTTTGTTCATTTTCCTTTTTTCTTTTTCTAGTTTGTTTCTGGATACTGTAGACAAAGCCTGTTAGCTTGGACGTTGTCAAAATCAATGTGTCATCTATGATGGATCATGGGATTCTGCCATTTGTGATTTGGCTTTCTTAACCCATGGGGTTAACAAATGGTAGGTTTGGATAAACAAACAGAAGCATAGTTGTGTTTGTTTTCATAAATTTCTCCACAGAATTTGGTAGGAATCCTTTGAAATGAAGATGTGTGTCATATTTGTAGAATTTGTTATGGGAAATGTTAAGAAGCACAGACACGGATACAGATATAGGTTACGAATATGATTGGATACGGCAATACACCAATTTCTAAAAAACTAAGATACGAATACGTTGAAGATATGTTATTATATATATATATATATTTATATATAAAATGTCAAATTAATTGTTATAATACCTATTTTAAGTTAAATTAAAAAGGTTCAAGAAGAGAGTAAAAATTTGAAGGAAAAATACTTCTTCGATTGATGGTTGAGCAACTAGAGCAGACAGTAAGAAAGAAGTAAAAGATGAAAGATTGAAGAATGAGGATAAAAGGGGTGTGAATCATGATTTAGATAGTAAGAGAACAAGAGAAGAATAAGGATCAAAATTCATTTCGGGATTTTTTCTTTTAGTTTTGATGTTTTGATGTTTTTATTCTTTATTGTTTTTATTATTTTCAAAATAAGATACGTCAAATCGTGTGTGAGATACGTCATCATAAAAACCAATACACTAAATCACGTGTCAGATACATATCTAAGAAGTATCTTGAAGTATTAGTATATGATACGTATCTACAGATTCTTTGCCTCGCATAAAGTACTTGTCCTTCACTGGGAAACCTTATAAAACATAGGTAACTTTTTCTTTCCTCCAAAACGATTGTTCTTCATATCCTACCAACTAATTATCTTTCAGGCAGTGTTGTTTATAATGATAACTGAATGGTGTTTGTCGAATGTCTTGATGTAGGTATATTCCCTCAATTCCTCCGAGGCGGTTTTTTGGGTCCATTCAAAGGGAAACATGCCTTGAAGGTGACCATATTTTCTTTTCAGAAGAAGACCCTATGAGTTGCTCAAACTTTGTTGACCTGGACTGGCTTTCATCCTCTGGAAATCCATGTGAGGAGGAGCCGTTTGAGAGGTAGTAATACAGCACTGTTGAATAGTTTATTACTAGAATATCCAAGAACATTCGACGGTAGGCTTAACAAACAAGAATAATTTAATTATGATCTTTTGTTTGCACTAGATTCTTGCATTTCTGAATTGATGAGTGAACTCAACTTCTTTTCACCTATCATGATTTTAGGTCCTTGGGCTTCAACTCTCCAAATGCTAGGGATTCATCTGAAAATGTTGTCACTGGAGAATCAACTCCTTCCCTGAGTGAATATGTTTCAAGCATGATGGTCAGTTATTTTTCTTTCCTAATTGGTTTCCTTTCACATGTTAGGAACTGCCCATTTACATTATTATATTTATTTCATATTGAAATAATTTGTTCTTCGAAGCTTGCTGAGCAGAGCATTGTGCACTCTACCTATGATTCCAAATTGAACTAATTGTATAGATTCTAAATGTACCAATTTATTTCAACCAAATAATTTTATTAAAAAAAGAAAAGGAGAGAGATAGTGTTGACATGTGTATATATATAGGAGCTTATCGATCTAGCCTAAGTAACCTCAAGGAGGAATCCTCCCAGAACCATGATTGTGGATCTTTTATTAGAATGAATAATGGGCTTCGTACAAGAGGAGAAGACTCCTATTTATAGATTTCTATTACAAGTGGAGGTAAAAAGGGAATTAACCTAGAATATTACCAAATTACCCAATTAACCCTTAGTCTTCTTACATCTTTTTTCAAATCAACATTTTCAAAGTTTTGTTTTTCAATTTTATTATCAAGATTTTCTATTTGAAAATTTTCCAACTGTGATTCCTTTGTTTTTTCTTCTATATATAAAACCAATCCATTCTTGAACTCTTGCAAATGAATTGATAGTTGATCTATATGCTGATTCATTTTCCCTGATGAACGTTGAATTTCTTTTGTTGTTTTCTTTATTTCCTCCAATGTTGTAGGATCAAAGTAGTCATTTTGTTGGATTCTTGAATATGTTGTAATCTCATACCATGTGTAAGACTCATCCATCGATTTTCTTGAATTAACCTTTCTTGATTGTGTTTCATAACCAAAAGAGTAATTTTGAGTCTTGAACGTTCTTCTTAGATGGTAAAAATCCATTTTTGATAATTCTTGATGATTCTTTAATTCACCCAACTCCTAATCTTTACGTTGATTTCTTGAAAAATGGGTTTGATTGGATCGTTGGGTCATTTTTCAATATTGTCGCCTTCTTATTTCGTCCCAAATTGCCTTAGAAACATCATCAGAGTCACTAGAGTCACTAGAATTAACTAGAATCAAATTTCCAATTTGGATAATGATAGGTTCTTTGAGAAAATTGAGCATGGCTAAAATTAGAATCTTGAAATTCTTCTCCTGAATCACTTGAATAAGAACTCCAGCATGTTTATGGAAGTAAAATTGATTTTCTTGTCTATACCAACTGCTGGTTTTTTTCTTAGACATCTTCTTTGATCGATAGTAGTTCATTCTTGCAAAATCTTGATAAATCATTGGTGTCTTCTTTCTTTCTTGGCATTTTAAGGGTTCCTCCTAATTATATGTGTGTTGTTTGGCAACAAGCACAACATTCAAAGCTTCCTCTCGTGATCGACGTCAACAAGAATTTTTCGGTCTTCCACTGGCAGTAGTCAACATTGGCCCAAATGGTTGCTCTGATACCAAATTGATGTAGCCTAAGTAACCTCAAGGAGAAATCCCTAAGAACCAAGATTGTGGATCGTTTATTAGAATGAATAATGTGCTTCATACAAGAGGAGAAGACTCCTATTTATAGAGTTCTATTGCAATTAGGATAATAATGGAATTAACGTAGAATATTACCTAATTATCCAATTAACCCTTAGTCTTCTTACATCATTATTAGTCTTTTGTCCTTTATTGTAATTTACTTGTCTTTAGTTAGGGTTCCCATGTTTGCCTATATATATTGAACTCTACTGTATAGAATGAATCAAGACAGTTATTTCATATTTCCTCTAACTTCAACATGGTATTAGAGCGTTAGAGAAAATTAGGATTTGAAAATTTAGAACCCTTTTGTAACATCTAGGGTTTTGTGGAGAAGTGGGGTTGTAGTTTTGCCTATCGCCACCATCATCGGTTTGTTTTTCGTCCGTCAGCTGCCACCGTCGGAAGATCGACTTGCTAGCGGGTGGGAGGTCCGTTTTGTGCTCTGTTGGTCGGGTTCGTCTCCATTTGTATTTTCCAATTGATCTGTGTATTTGGTTCCTTTGATATCTAATCGAATGTGAGGGTCTTTGGAAAAATACCCTTTTGTTCTTCAAATTTTTTGTTGTTTCGTTTCAATTCGGGCTGTCATTGGTTAGAAGCTTCTCAAATCTTGGTCTCGATCCCACAATGATATCTAATTTGGCTCAATTACGCGCGCCTTCTATCCATGGATTGTCAACTAAATCGTTGAAAGCATCTCCATCTTTAGCATGTGCCCCTATTACAACCATTGCTAATTCAGGTAATATGTATCATTCTCTTTTTCCTCTACACAATGGGTCCTAAACTCCGGTGATACTGCTCATATGACTGGTAATCCCAAGTTATTTTCTACAACTTTGTCATCTACATCAATTATCAGTGTTAGCATATGGATCAAAGTCTTCTGTTATTTGATTTGGCACTGTAAGTCTCACCCCATCTCTTTCTCTGTCATTTGTTCTCCATTTAACTTGCTCTCTATTAGTCAAATCACTCGTGACTTTAATTGTAGTTTCTCATTCTATCTTGGCTATTGCTTGTTTCATAATCTTGTAACAAAGAAGATTATTGGAGAAGGACATGAATCTAGAGGACTTTACAGTTTTGATCACCCAATATCGACGTCAACAATCAATGTGTGCTCTCGAATTGTTTCTCCTTTTGGTGCCCATTTTCATCTTGGTCATCCATCCCTTTCAACCTTAAGAAAGCTTTGTCCTTAGTTTCATAACTTGTCTTCATTGAATTGTGACTCATGTCAATTTGCCAAATGTCATCGTCTTAACTTTAGTGCTAGAGTTCATAAACGAGCAAATTCTCCCTTTAAGTTAGTTCATTTTGATATTTAGGTTCCCTGTCCAATGGTGTACAAAACTAGATTTCAATATTTTGTGACTTTTGTTGATGATCACTCTCGCACGACTTGGTATATTTTATGAAAAATTGTTCTGAGTTACTTTCTCATTTTGGCAAGTTCCATGTTGAAATTCGAACACACAGTATTGTGTGTGCCTTAATACCTTGAGAAGTGACAATGCTGGTGAGTATTTTTCTGAAGCACTAAATTTGTACCTGTGTACACATGGAGTGATTCACCAATCATCATGTGCTGATACTCCATCCCAAAATGGGATTGAGGAAAACGAAAGAATAGACATCTTCTTGAAACCGCACATACATTATCTTTTTAGATGCATGTTCCAAAGTCTTTTTGAATGGATGCAATTTCCACAACTTGTTTTCTTATAAACTGCATGCCTTCATCTGTTCTTTAAGGTCAGATTCCTTATCATGTTCTCTTTTCAACAAAACCATTGTTTCCTATTGAGCCTAGATTATTTGGTTGTACTTGATTTGTACGAGATGTTCATCCTAATTTGACAAAGTTAGACCCCAAGTCTTTGGCGTGCATTTTTTTAGGCTATTCTCGTGTTAAAAGGATACATATGTTAGTCCAAGTTTGAATAAATATTTTCTCTCGAAACGTACTTTCTTTGAGGATAGGCCTTTCACTACCTCTTTGCCTAGTATGAGTCGGGGGGGAGGAGGATGATCTTTTTCTTTATACTCTTAAGTCTCCAACTCCCTCCCTTGCGTTGTCTCCTCCGGCATCTGCCCTTAATCGTCCACCAATACCTAAAGTCTACTCTTGTCGGCAGCAACCTCTAGGTGAATATTCTATCCCGAAAGACTCTTTGTTATCAAATCCAGGATCAAGTGATGAGCTTCCCATTGCTCTTCATAAAGGTAAACATTCTTGCACTTATCCTATTGTGTCTTATGTATCTTATGACCAATTATCATCTCCTACATGTTCCTTTGTTAAATCTCTTGGCTCTGTGTCAATACCTAAGATCGTACGTGAAGCTTTGTCTCATTCTGGGTGGTGCAGTGCAATGATTAAAGAGGTGAATGCCTTAGATGATAATGGTACTTGAAATTTAATGTCTCTTCCTGCAGGAAAGAAGACTATTGGGTGCAAGTGGGTGTTTGCAATTAAAGCTAATCTTGATGGATCAATAGCTCGTTTAAAAGCTCACCTTGTGGCTAAAGGTCATGCTCAAATGTATGGGGTTGACTATTTTGATACATTCTCTTCTATTGTTAAGCTTACTTTTGTCTGGTTATTCATTTCCATGGTAGCATCTCAAGATTGGCCGTTACATCAACTTGACATTAAAAATGTCTTTCTCTGCGGTGGTCTTCAAGAGGAAGTCTATTATGGAGCAACCACCTGGGTTTGTTGCTTAGGAGATAATGATAAACTTTTTCGCCTTCACAAATCCTTGTATGGGTTGAAGCAGAGTCCACGTGCGTTGTTTGGAAAATTTTGTAACGCACTTGAGCAGTTTGGAATGAAGAAAAGCAAATCAGATCACTCGGTTTTCTACCAAACATCTATTAGTGGAATTATTCTACCTGTATATGTTGATATTGTTATAACCAGCAACATCAGTTATATTGTCTCTTAAATCTTTCCTCTAAAGTCAATTTCAATACTAAACATTTGGGAGTGTTGAAGTGCTTTTTGGGCATTGAAGTAATGAGAAGCAAGAAAGGTATTTTTATGTCAAAAAGAATATGTGTTTGATTTGCTATCTGAGACAAGGGAATTGGGAGCCAGACTATGCAATACCCTGATGATACTTGATCTACAACTATTAAAAGATGGAGAACCATTTGAGCATCCTTAGAAGATTGGTTGGGAAGTTATATTACCTTACACTAACACATCTAGCTATAGCTTATTCAGTAAGTCTTGTAAGTCAATTTATGACTTCACTCATAGTGAGCATTAGATGCAGTACAACAAATTCTATGTTGCCTTAAGGTTGCACGACGTGGGATCTTATATAAAGATCATGGTCATATAAACATTGAATATTTTTCAGATGCTATTTGGGCAGAATCAAAAGAAGACAGAAGATCGACTTCTTCTTGGTCGTGTTTTGCTGGAGGCAATTTGGTTTCGTGGAAGAGTAAAAGACAAAACATAGTTTCATGATTGATCAAGTGCTGAGTCAGATTACAGAGCAATGGCACAAGCAGTGTGTGAAATAATGTGGTTACATTAACTCTTGATTGAGTTAGGTTTTAATACTACAACTCCGACTATGTTGTGGTGTGACAATCAAGTTGCTCTCCATATTGCATCTAACCCAGTATTTCATGAGCATACTAAACACATTGAAATTGATTGTCATTTTATTCGAGAAAAAATATAGCAAGGTTTGAGGAGGAGTGTTATAATATATATGTAGGAGCTTATTAGTTTTTTGTCCTTTATTGTAGTTTATTAGTTTTTAGCCAGGGTTTCATGTATGTTTATATATATTGAACTCTATCGTATAGGATGAATCAAAGAGAGTTGTTTCATATTTCCTTTAACTTCAACAACATGCACAGTTCTTGGTGTCAAAAACTTTTAATTGGATTGGTCGGTTGGGTTTAGCATGGGTTCAAGCTTCTTCTAGATTGATTTTATTTCTCCTACTTGGTCATTTTCTCCTTTTTTTTTTTTTGTCTTGCCATTTTGGATACTTCTGTTCTTTGTTCCGTTGTATTTGAACATGAACATTTCTTTTTCTAGAGCAGTCTCTTTTCATTTTGTCAATGAAAATTTGTTTTCTGTAAGGAGAAAAAATGATGTTTTATCCAACAAAGTTGCTACGTTTTAACATTTTGTTGTGTCTATCATGTGTAGGCAAAGGAGCAGAACATAATGAAAACTTCCCAAGTGAGAATACCGAAACTTAACGTGCTTGAGGATTATTCAGAAAGCTTTGTGCAGTGGGTAAATTATGGAGAGACACTTTGCCATTGAACCTTTCCTTAAAATCCAATATCTTTCCACAGCTAAAATATTAGTGCCAAAATGAAAAAAAAACACCCATCTTGTTACCCACTTCAAAATAGCTTATAGTGAAAAGAATAACAATAATTCTTTGGGAGTACAAATTTTCGTCCGATGCTAGGTTACATGCATCTTTAGGTGAAATTATGTAAATATTTCCCTGTTAAAATCGAACTTAGAACACTGGAGAATATTGATTCTTTTTTATTCAATGTTATTTTACGATCTTCATTTTGTAACACCGTGCTCTAATTGATTCATGAAGCTTTTGCAATTTGTTGTAACCTACAAATAAACTTCTCAATTTGGAATTCTCCACCTACTTCTGTTACATCTCTCCAATGTCATTATTACAAACTAATTTGTCTCTTGTAGACATAATGATTATACTACTTTGTCTATCTTGTATACTTATTGCAGAACCACTGTAGAAAACAATATTCACATATATGTAAAATGTGACCATTTTAGGGGCACAAGCCCCAGCTCTTTCATAGATTTGCCTTTGATGAATTCAATCATGTGAGGTCTTTTTTCTTCCAAGATAATCTAATATTTGGCTGTTGAATAGAGTTCGTTTCTGTATTGGGTAATGATATGTAAAATATTATATAAGATTTTCATCTTTTCAATGACAGCCAATTTGAAATCCAAAGTAGGCTTCAATTGTTAGAGCTTTGCCCATTCTATCCATATTTTTCATTTATATCCATTCTTCAAATTTTCAAATCGAGATTTCATTTTGTGATTTTTCCTATGGAATTGTCTTAACGTAATGCATTCTCTGCATTTATTATATTGAATAAGTTTTTTCCCTATTAGATATAATTCACATAAATGAATTAATATTGTTAGTGAAGAAACCATTTTATTTAGGTTATTTACCTATATGGAAGAAAACTGAAAATATTTACAGTGTATAAAAAAAAAAAAAAAAAATCCATGAAGCCTATATAACTTTAGTTAATTTTTTTCATAAATTCTAAATTTGCTCTTCCATAATTTCTACCTGTCTATCTCGGATGTCTGTCTATGTCTATCTCGTATTTTGTGATTTTACATATGTCTATGTCTATATCTCGAATAGACATAGATGACTATCTATATATGTCTATCTAAAATATATTTATATATACTTATTATTTTTCTCTTAATTATTTTATCTCGACACTAAATTATTTACCATTAGTGAATTGTGGACAGAGATAAACAAAGATAAACATCTATTAATTTTGTCTATTTATGATAGATAAACATTCTAATGGCCCTGCATTGTGATTATGATCATCTATTTTTTCTTCTTTTATAATTAAACGTGGACAGGGATAGACATATATGTAGATGTATATCTCTGTTTATCTGTAGATGTATATCTCTATCTATTTTTTGTTATTTGTCTTGTATAATGAATTGTGAATATAGATAGACAGATAGACAGAAATAGAACTCTAGATGTATATCTTTGTCTTTCTCTTTTTATTTGTCTTCTATTATGAATTGTGTATAGAGATAGACAAAGATAGAAGTCTATTTCTTTCTATCAATATTGAATAGTTAATTTCTTTCTTACATAATCTTGTTTTCATTTTACAGAATACAATATAATGTTTATTCCTATATTTGTATTCAATTGAGATTATTTGTTAGAACAGAATTAGATAGACAGAGATAGTGGTCTATCACTGTCTATTCGAGATAAATAGCATGTAAATATATGTGTTGAATTAACATTGTATTGAATTTGGATTATTTGTTAGAATGGAATCAAATACATAGTGATAAAAGTGATAGTGTTCTATCATTGTCTATTTGGGATAGATAGAGATAGACAACTATCTTTGTTTATCCCAAAGGAAAGAAGCATAGATGAAAATGAAAAAGCGTGAAGGTTAATCACGTGGAATTGCAAGGGAATTTTTAATTACATGATTGGGTCTGGGCTTTTGTTGGGCTTCTAAAATGTTATATAGAAGGATAATTTAAAAAATATTTAAGGTCTGTGTAACAAAAAATTAAAGCCCATGAAACCATCTGATGTAATTCAAGTTGGACTTAATTTCTCAAAATGAATTCTCTGCCAATCTCAATTGGAGAATGGCTATTTATTGATGTGTGGGGTAGTTACAAATATAACTAATCAATTTTGACAGCTGATTAGTTATAAACAGATTTTTAACAAACTGACAAGCTAACCTCTTAACAACTAATAACAGGAAATAACAACTAACAAACTAACTGCCTTATCAAGCTAACAGCCTTATTGCATCATTCCACCCCCCTTGGATTGAACTCGCCCCGAGTGACTTCAATCTGCAAGGTTGAAAGTGTCTGGAGGTAGTATTGCTTTATGTTTGTCACATTAAAAAAGGGTGAATATGTAAATCTGGTGGCAACTCTATTTTGTAAGCGTTATCCCCAACTTTCTTTAGGATACAATTTATCTTTCAATTTATTGTATGTTCCAGTTGGGAACCGATTTTTTCTGAGGTGAATGATCACTAAGTCTCCTTCAGAATAGGTAATTTGTCTTCTTTTTCGATCTGCTGTCTGTTTATAGGATTGGGTTGTTTCTTTCAAATGGTTGTGGACTTCCTCATGTAATTTCTGGATTTTCTCTATCATTTTTTCTACTTCTGAACTAGTGTCGATGGTTGTAGGGAGTGATGCTAGATCAAAGGTTAGTCTTGGTTGTTTTGTATATACAACCTCAAATGGGCATCTGCCGGTTGATCTATTCTTCATATTATTGAATGCAAATTCTGCTTGAGCTAGAGCTAGATCCCACTGCTTTTTTGGTTTGGATCTACTGAGACAACGTATCAAGTTGCCTAGGGTTCTGTTTGTGACTTCTGTTTGGCCATCTGTTTGTGGGTGTGCTGTCGTACTATATTTCAAAGTTATGTCAAGTTTGTTCCATAGTGTTTTCCAAAAGTGACTTAGGAATTTGACATCCCGATCAGATATAATGGTTTTTGGTATCCCGTGCAGTCGAACTATCTCCCGAAAGAATAGGTTAGCTATGTAAGTGGCATTATTTGTCTTCTTACAAGCCACAAAGTGTGCCATTTTACTGAATCTGTCAACTACAACCATGACCGAGTCATACTGTCTTTGTGTTTTTGGTAACCCGAGTACGAAATCAATTGACAGGTCTTCCCAAATGGAAATTGGGGTAGGTAATGGTGAGTACAGGCCTGCATTTGTACTTAAACCTTTAGCTCGTTGGCAAACGGGGCACCTATTAACAAAGTTGTTACAGTCCTTTCTTAATTGTGGCCAGTAATATCTTTTGGAGACTATTTCGAAGGTTTTGTCTTGTCCAAAGTGTCCAGCCAATCCTCCTGAATGAGCCTCTTTTAGCAATGCCTCTCGAAGTGATGTGTGGGGGATACACAGTTGATCCCCTTTGAATAGGTACCCTTCCATTATATGGAAGTCTTCAGCTTTGGTGTAGTTGCTGCACTTGGCCCATGTCTTGGAGAAGTCAATGTCCTCCTCATATAGGTTGGGTAGGTGTTTGAATGCCTCGATCTCCATAGATAGAATAGCAAGTAGGGAGCTTTTCCTGGATAGTGCGTCTGCCACCTTGTTCTCCTTACCATCTTGGTGTTTAATAACAAAGTCGAATCTTTGTAGGAAGGTAATCCATCGTGCATGCATTCGACTAATGTTCTTTTGTGACTGGAGGATTTCAAAGAGAAGTGGTCCGTTAAGAGTACAAATTCCTTGCATAGTAGGTAATGCTCCCACTGCTTGAGGGCTCGGACAAGGGCATAAAGCTCTTGTTCGTACGTGCTCCAAGTCTATCTTGAAGTGCTTAGTTTCTCACTGAAATACTCAATAGGGTGACCCTGCTGTGATAAGACAGCTCCAACTCCAGTTCCACAAGCAACAATGGCTACTTCAAATGGTGATGCGAAATTTGGCAATTGTAGGATAGGGCTAGATGTGAGTCTTTTTAATTTCTTCAAAACTTTGCTGTTGCGGCTGCTCCCACTTGAAATTTCCTTTCTTTAGGCAGTCAGTCAGAGGTGCTACTATGGAACTAAAATTTCTGATGAACTTTCTTTAAAAGGAGGCTAGACCAAGGAAAGCCTGTACTCCCTTGACAGATACTGGTGTAGGCCAGGATTGTATGGCTTCTATTTTCTTAGGTTCCATTCCTACCTGTCCTTCCTCGATTAGGAAACCAAGAAAGATAATTTCTCGGGTGAGAAACGCGCACTTCTTGGGGTTGATTTACAGTTCCCCTTCAGTCAATACTTGGAACAATTTTCTTAAGTGTTGAAGATGGTCTTCGGTGTTACTACTGTACACAAGGATGTCGTCAAAGTAAACTACTATGAATTGGTTTAGGAATGGATGCAGCACCTGGTTCATTAGTCTCATGAAGGTACTCGGTGCATTGGATATGCCAAAGGGCATCACCAACCATTCCAATAGTCCTTCATTCGTTTTGAAGGCTGCCTTCCACTCGTCCCCAGGTCTGATTCTGATCTGATAACCGGTTCGTAGGTCAATCTTTGAGAAAATGGTAGCCTTGCTTAATTGATCCAATAAGTCTTCAATTCGAGGAATGGGGAATCGGTATTTCACAGTGATCCGGTTGATGGCCCTGCTATCTACACACATCCTCCAACTACCATCCTTCTTTGGTGAAAGGAGTGCAAGTACAGCACATGGGCTTAGGCTAGGCTTGATGTGGCCCCTCTTCAATAAGTCCTCGATGTGGTCTTGCGAGATTTTATACTCTTCTAGGCTCATTCTGTAGTGGGGAAGATTAGGTAGTGATGCTCCTAGGATGAGATCGATTTGGTGCTGGATATCACGGGTTGGTGGAAGACCTTGTGGTTCTTTCTGTAGTTAGGGGAAGTCAGTGAATAATTATTCTAGCCTCGGGTCAGTGGCTGCCGTTTCCTTTTCTTGGGCTTTGTCAGTGACTACCAGCCCCAGCAAGTCTTGTTCCCTTTCTCTCAACATGTCTTTCCCACTTACTGTGATGAAGAGCTGACCTTTCTTCTTCTACCTTATTCCTTCTGTGTTTTTTTTTTGTTAATGGGAGTAGGACTACCTTCCTTCCCATCCAATGGAATTCATAAGTGTTCTCCCTTCCCTTGTGTAGGGTTGGGTGTCATGTTGCCATGGCCTTCCTAATAGTAGGTGGCACACGTCCATCTCAATTACATCGCACACAATCTTGTCCTTGTAGTTGCTTCCAATGGAGAGTGGTACCGTGCACACCTCATTAATTAGGGCCTCTCCTTTCTTTACCCATCCTATTTTGTAAGGATCAAGGTGAGGGGTTGTCTTCAGGTTAAGGGTAGTCACAAGCTTCTTTGCTACAAAGTTTTCGCTGCTCCCACTATCTATTATAACATCACACACTTTGCCATTGATGGTGCACCTTGTCTTGAACAGGCTGTGGCGTTGGGGGTTCGTTTCTTCCTTAGGGGCAATGAGGACTCTTTGGACCAGTTCTGCATCTTCTTCTTCTTCTTCGACCAGTTCTGCATCTTCTTCTTCTTCTTCTTTATCTTCTTCACTCGTGTCGTTGTCTTCATCCTCAGCTAATGTTATCGTTCTCCTTTGTGGGCAGTTGTTGGATAAGTGGCCTCGTTCACCACATCGAAAACACTTCCCTAAGGATGGGCGAGTGTAGTTGTTTAGGTTCTTTCCTTTGGCTGCTCCTCTCTTCTTGCTCGTTTCTTGGGTATCAATGTCTTTACCCTTCTCAGCCACTAATGTTGTTGGTTCTTCTTCCGTCTTCCTGCTGTATGGTTGCTTCTTGGAGGTATTTGTTTCCCATGTGCCCCTCCTATTGGAACTCTTTAGGCGTGCAGTCATCATTTCCTCTACCATTTCTGCGAGGGAAATGGCTTCAGACAAGAAACGAAAGGGCTGCAACTTCACCTTTTCCTTAATATTGAATCGTAATCCGCCAATGAACCTTGCAATCTGATGCTGTTCGTTCTCACTCAGATTGGTTCTTGCACTCAGCCTGTGGAATTCTTCAATATATTCTGCCATAGTTCGACTCCCTTGGCGACAATTCTGATATTGGTTATACAATGTCTGTTCGTAATTCGGAGGCAGAAAGTGTGCCTTCAAAAGCTTCTTCATCTTCTACCACGATTGGATAGGTGGTTTGCCGAACTTCTGCCGGTTTATCTCTAGTTGGTCCCATCAAGCCGAGGCTCCTCCCCTCAACCTCAATGCCACCAAGTGTACCTTTTTCCTCTAGGGTGTATCCATATAGTTGAAGAAGTTCTCTGTGCTTTTAATCCAGTCCAGGAAAGACTCAATATCGAGCTTACCATTGTACGTTGGCAAGTCAATTTTCATCATGTAGTCATGATGAGCTTCTCGTCGTACCTCCTGTCCTCTGAAGCCTTGGGGCATTCGATATTCTTCGTGGTCATTCCAAATATTCCCTTGCTCAACTCCATTTGAGGATTCGCGGTCTTGCGCGTTTTGCCACTCGTCATAGTCTTCTTGGTCATCGTCGTCGGCGTATCGCGGTAGGACATCGGCTTGTCTCCTCCTTTGGTCGTTTCTTTGATTGGGCAGGTGTCTAAAATTCCTTCGTGCCCGTCGTCCTCCTCTGTTTCCTCCATTTTGATCGTAGTCTTCCATCCTCGTCGGTGCTGGCAGCCCATCTATTCTTCGGGTGAGGGTGTCCAAGTTGTCCATTACTCTATTCATCTTGTCGTGAAAATCTCCCAAGGAGTCTTCGACGGCCAGCAAGCGTATCGTGGTTGTCCTTGGAGAGAGGGTGACGGTCTCTTCCACCTCTTCTTGCTCGTAGTTATTCCCCGCGACAGGGATCCTTCCTCTCCGGCCAGCCATCCATCCAAGGATCGGGCTGCTCTGATACCACTTGATGTAATTCAAGTTGGACTTAATTTCTCAAAATGAATTCCCTGCCAATCTCAATTGGAGAATGGTTATTTATTGATGTGTGGGGTAGTTACAAGTATAACTAATCAGTTTTGATAGCTGATTAGTTATAAACAGATTTTTAACAAATTGACAAGCTAACCTCTTAACAACTAATAACAGGAAATAATAACTAACAAACTAACTGCCTTATCAAACTAACTGCCTTATTGCATCACCATCATTGTTTTTTTCATAAATATCATATTTGCCTTCGTTGGTTTTGAATATTACAGGACCATTCTTCATTCCACTTCTCAACAATATTGGTACAAGACCTAAATGGTCGTGTACTAATATCTAAATGATTAGTTATCTATCCCAAATAGACAAAGATAAACCACTATCGTATACCAATATCTAAATGATCAGTTATCTATCCCAGATAGACAAAGATAGACCACTATCACTAATAGATCATTTAGATTTGGTACAAGATCGCTTAGTCTGGATACAGGGATGCGAGATCGTTTAGACTAAGTACATGATTGTTTAGACTAGGTACAAGAGTACAAGATCGTTTAGGCTGGGTACAAGGGTACAATATCGTTTAGAATGGGTACAAGGGTACAAGATCGTGTAGCACGATCATTTAGATTTTGTACAAGGTCGTTTAGATTGGGTACAAGATTGTTTAGACTAGGTACAAGAGTACAAGATCGTTTAGGATGAGTACAAGGGTACGTACAAGATCATTTAGACTAAGTACATGCATCTTATGGATGTAGTCACATTAGATTTATATGGATCTCTTGATAATGATATTTATATGAAAAGTCCTAGAAGGATTTAAGATATCTGAAACATATAAAACAAGTTCTCGAGAACTTTGTTCAATAAAATTACAGAGATCATTATATTATATATTAAAACAATCATGACAAATGTGGTACAATCGCCTGAATGAATATATGTTGAAAGAAGGTGTTGTTGCAAATCACCTAGAAGGAGTGATGTGTTGAGAGGCCTTCGTGGTTGTCTCAATCTCTCTCTGTTTACACTAGGACTTAGTAGTGTCACATTTCTATAATGCACTTGCAATACATCACAAAGAAGGTTCATCGCATGGGAGATGCTCACTATACCTCTTTGTATTGCATGCTTAATTCTAGGCGATGAGTCATAGGTCACGATCATAGCATGTGAAATGCTCACTATGTACTTCTTCATCGCACAATACCTAAGTCCTTGTTGAGCACAAGTTTTCCTACTACTTGTCCAAGTACAAGCGAAGCAGTAGGTTTACTTGATTGATTGATAGCGCGTATAAACACCCGTTATTATACCATCTTCTATTATAATAATGAGGTCAAAACGCATAAGAAAAGGATCAAAGCATGTGATTCGCGTTGTAAATTCATAAATATTTAGAAATACAACTTACATAAGCATCATGCCTGTTTTACGTGATTACCATGTTTAAACGTAGGATAAGTGGGAAAAGGAGAAAAAAGCAACACACATAGAACATTTCACACAGAAACCCTATGATGGAAACTCGCTTGGCGATTAACAACTCAGGCGAGAAAACATGTTATCACGCGAGGAAAGCTCACTAGAAGACAAGAATGGTAGTTGGAATAAAGTGACCTTACAATGTCAAAGTCAGTGCTGACACGCTCAGAGGAATAGAAGTTTTCCATTGAAAAGATGCCTATAGAAGTACTTCATCTTCACCAAGAAGAAGGAGCGCCCGAATGTGTGCACGACCCAAATAGACCATTTCAAGCTTAGAGTTCAAGCAAGAGAAGAATCGTTCCCCCATTTTCCCTCTAATTTGTAGTATTTTTCCACTCTTCTTTCTCTCCATTTTTGCACTTCATTATAATAATGTGATGCTCATATTATACAATGATCGAAGACCTATATTCTTTATACATATATTGCATGTTTACACCATTTCAATTCATCATTTCTTGACTTCTCACCTGTCAATGTGAGTAGTTAAGGTTGTGATAGGTTCATGATAAGAAGTCTAGCTTATAACCCTTGTCGTATTAGTTGAGCTATACTCACCACTTGGCCAGTGCCAATTGCCAACTACCCGAGAGGGTAAGTATCAAGGATAAGGCTAATGCGCACAAGAAGGAGTTTGGCAACAAGCTCTTCCTTAGCGAGATAACTTCCAACATTTGTATCTCGAAAGGTGAACAAGTACAGACTTTAGGTTTCGAGAGGTTGTTGTCCTTAAACAAGAACTTCTATAAGTATTATAAGTCAAGTCTTTTAGATATAGTTCGCCTAATCAAGCACAGTCATTTGCACCCTGAAAGGTGAGCAAGTGTGGTCTAAACACTTCAAGAGAAGGTCGCCTTAATCATGGACTGATTATGTAATTGTATCGCATCAAGGCTCTAGCATTATGTAACGCCCCAAAAATAAGACAATTTTTAAATTGGATTATCTTAGTTAAATTATTAATGTTAAAATTATTTTGGGGTGAGTTGAGTTTTTGGTGAGGATTATGTGTTTGAGGAAATTAGGATTAATTAAATAATTATGGAAAGAATGTTTAATTAATCATTGGAATTGGAAACCTTTGGTATTGTTATGGATTGATATTGATTAATTATATATTAAACTATGGAAGATATTAATAATTATATTAAGGGTAATATGATTATTAAAATTTTATGTTGGTTTGTTAGGGAATTAAACGAGGAGGGAAGAGTTGGAGTTATTTTGGGGAAAATAAAAAGGAAAAAAAAGTGATTTGATTTGAGATGTTTAAGGAGGAGAGAGAATAAATTAATTTGAGTTATTATTTTGGAAAAGGAATAGGAAGAGGGAAGAGAAATAATAATAATATATATTTATTATTAAATAGGACTCCTTGGATAGTGTGCACTTCATCTTCTTCCCCAATCCTTCTCCTTTGAAATCCTAGCCGCCACCCACGATTCTACGATCACTGCCGGGCGACGTTCCATCTCCATTGTTTCTCGTCGTACCTCTCTCTCCGTTCATGCACAGGTGAAGCCGAGCCATATTGCCATCTTGTCTCCTCCTCGTTCACGGCCACAGCTTGTCATCCGTCACAGCAAAGCCATCGTAAAGCCCTGCCTCCCTCTATCAATTGTCCATGTCTTCACTTCACGCATCGCCGGTCTCGATGACTCACCAGATTCAAGCCGACAGCCTCTCAGTCGTGCGATAGTCTTCTCCACCAGCTCCAAGCTAGAGTCGCATCTCTTCTTGTGAGTCGTTCGAACCAAAGACACACGCTCTGTTGGACCCGAGCTGATCCTTAGTCCGAGCTGCGCATTCTAGCCGAAGCTTCTCCACCAAGCCGCACATGTGAGCCGCATTTTAGACCTGAGTCGTTACACAAGACATTCCTTCACGATCAAGCCGCACGCATGCAAGCATTTCGAGTCGGTCCTCTACCGCGAGCCGTGCGCTCGAGCCGACTGCCCTTGGCGAGCCATTCCCTGTTTTGAGCCACTTCTTGGTGAGATTTGCTTATTTTTTATTTGGTTTGGTACTCCCATCCAATAGCTATTTATCCCAAGTAATTTAGTGATGAGTTAAAATCAAGTAATTTGAGTTATGGATTTAAGTTAAAATGTTATTTTACTTGAAGGTTGATTATTTTGTTGGGAGATTGGAACTGTTCAATTTCCCATTCAAGGTTGTGTTGGATTCAACCTTAGTCTTAGGACTGTAATTTGGAAGTTTACTCTCAGGAAAGGACTGTATTTCAGCTAATCTCCAGGTAAGGGATTTTCCTATTGGATCCTCACGTTAAAGTTGCATGCATATTTTGTACCATGTATTAATGTAGTTAAGGGAAAACATATGACTGAGATGTTATGATTGTGATACATTGTATTTGAGGAAAGCTATGATTAAATACGATGTGTTAGAGTTATGTTTGACTGAGTTACGATATTTATGATATGATATATTTATATAGGCTATGATGTTATGTTAGATTTACTATTAGAGTTGTACCATATGGGTGTCCCTCGGGATCACCACCTATTTACGCCTGTGTGGCCAATTTTATATGTGATTTGACTGGATCACTTACAGGCCAACTCTTCTTTAGGGTGTTCCTTCGGGATCACCGAGAGCCCAGATGCTTCCCTAAGGGATCACTGGATAGCGTGCCTTCGGGAGCACAATGTTTAGACGGTACCTTCCTACAGGACTCTAACAGGAATTTAACAAACATCTAGCGGGACTAATAGTGGGTCCCTTACTGAGTATAAATTATACTCACCCTTTCTCTATGTTTAATTTTACAGGCCAAGGTAGAGATAAAGGCAAGTTGGCGAATGACAAGAAGATACCTTGGTTCACCATAGAAGGATAGTATATGTTCTATTCCGCATTTATTGTTTTCAGTATTCATTTTTTTGAAAATTATTCAGAACTCATGTTTACTTTTAGATATTTCTTTTATTTTAAAGAGGGCCCGAACTAGTATTTTAACTAATGTTTTTAATTATTATTTTCTTTACATACTTTACTTATATTTTATGAATTAATATTTGAAGCATTCTTTTAAAACTTAGTATTTTCTTTTATTTTAAATGAAAAGTTTTTATTTGTTTTACTGGTAATGACCTCAGCTCACTATAAAGAGTTGGGGCGTTACACATTACTCCTTCACTTAATAATATACGTAGACCTTCCTTCACCGTTTCTTGCATACAAGTTAGTTCGCTTAATCTTCCACCTTGTCATAATTTATTCTCTGTGCATGAGTCTCTAGGTGAAAGTAAATAGTTTTAGTCTTTTGCATTCTTTCAACTTAATTTTCATAACGCCTAAACGTTAAGTAAACTCTAGAATTACTGTCTGTAAATAATTCCATGTGTTCAACTCTAGATCACCCAGGTAAACCTACTATTTCACTTGCACTTGGGTAAGCAGTAGGAAAACTTGTACTCAACGAGAACTTAGGTATCACGCAATGAAGAGGTACATAATGAGCATCTTGCATGCTACGATCATGATCCATGACTCATCGCCTACAAGTGAAACACGCAATACAGAAAGTCATGATGAGCACATTACGCGCAATGACCTAACTTAGTGACATATTGCTGTTGCATTTCATACAAGCAAAATTTATTTAGACCATGCATCCAACGAGTCATTGATCCAGGGTCGAACATAGAGAATTGTTTCAAGACATTAGTTCTAGGCTTTACTTATTGATTAGGCAGTACGAAAGCTGAGTTAAAAGAATGTATATAAAAAGAACTAAAACTAGTTACTTTCACCTAGAGACTCATGCACAGAGGAATAAATTATGGCAATCTGGAAGATTAAGCAAACTAACTTGCATTAAGAAAAGTGGTGAAGGAAGGTCTCATGCTATTAGGCGAATAAGGAATATGACTGTCTCAATGCGATATAACTCACTAGGCTATCTCATGTCTATCCACCAACCTTCAGACACCCTAATCACATTAACTTCTGTGATCATAGCTACTAAATCCTTTTCTACCAGGTTCGCCTGTGCAGCAGGACGATTCTCGTTTCTACAGTTTCTAACTAACTGTTCAAGCTTATTACAGTTATAACAAACAATTTGTACCATACTTCTGGACTGGAAATTATGAGTGTTCTTTTGTTTGTTGGAACCTCATTTTTTTCCCTTTCGGATTCAGGTTTGATTTCAGAACTGCGGTAGACTGCTTCCTAGGAATCGCGCTCACTTCTTTTTTTTATCGTGTCTTCTCTCCCCCACCTCTATCTTTAAATGCATAATGAGGCTTTCCAACGAGAACTTATTGGTTTTATGCTTTAAAGTGTGCTTGAAATCCTTCCACAGTGGAGGTAGCTTATCAATAATAATAACAACTTGAAATTGATCATCAAGTGTGTTACCTTCGCTGAAAATTTTATGTGCTATATTCTGAATCTCATGCGATTGAACTTCCACGAATATGTCATCAGTCATTTGATACCGCATGTATCGGCTTACCATGTACTTCTTGGATCCAACTCCCTTAGTGTCATATTTCCTTTGTAACACATCTCATACTTCTTTCGCGGTAGACATGGTACTGCAATAATCGTATAATTCATCAGTAAGACCATTAAGAATTAAATTCTTATAGATGAAGTCCGTCTCTATCCATGTGATAAGACTGTTGATTTTCTCCTCCATTGGGTTAGTTTTTGGAACCTTTGGTTTTTCAGTGGAACATGCGGTGTCAACAGTCTTCAACGTGAGAAAGAACAATATCTTTTGCTTCCATCTCTTAAAACGTGCTCCTTCAAAGCAAAAGAGATGGTTGAGGTCAGAGAACATTAAATCGTCTTGGAATGGTCGACTATTGAAACAGAATTGATCATCTTAAAATTATTGTTGCAAATCGCCTAGAAGGAGTGATGCATTGAGAGGCCTCAACGCCTAGACAGAATGCTGATGGAACTAAGACATGCATAGCAGAAAAAGAATCAAAATTCTACTCTAATTGCCCCTAATTAACATGGAACCCTAAATTAAACAATTTAGGGTTTAGGGAATATTACCTTTGATGCTTTTCAAAAAATCTCAATATCTCCTCACGTACACAAACCAAGACAACCACTAGAATTGACCCACTAATCTCTAGACTTAGAACCGGGTTGTGGACCCAATTTAGTGAAGAAAATAAGGGAGATAAATGGAAAATGGAAGGTATAAGTTTGGTTGAGATTTTGGAGAGTAATAAAATAGTAATTTCTAAAATTACTTGAAAAAATGGCAAAAGTTTTTTAATAAAAAGAAAGCAACTCTATTTATAACCTAATTACATGCAAAAGTGCATGTAATTAATTTGCCACATCTCAACATCTAATATTCCACTAACAATTAGTGGAACTTAGTGGGCTAGGGGTCTACATCTCATGTAGCCACATAACCCACTAAATGTTGGTGGGATTATCCAACAAAATGTTGGATTTTCCCACTAACTTAGTCCAAGGGTAAAATGGTCATTTGACCTTACAAGTCAAAAGTCAATACTTTGGCTTTTTACCATTTTGTCCGTCTTGACTAACTCCGACCTCCCGAGCATGAATCTGCATTCATTTTTCCAAAATTCAAATCACATTTGAATATAAGGCTGGTCAAAGTTTGACTTTTCAAAGTCAAAAGTCAACATTTTGACTTTTTACAACTTTGACCATTTCCATCAATTTCGAGCTTCCTAGTATGAATTCGTATTCATATCTATAGTATTTAAATTTTATTTAAACATAAAGTTCTATTTCTAATCAAAAGACCGACTGTTATATCACATATAATTGTCGGTTTCTCTCTCTTATCTCAATTCGAACAATTCGACTTATTCCATCATACTGTTTTAAGTTTATTCCATATGAGCTAGCAGGGGAACCTAATGGACCTATAGATCATGGGCTCCAAAGATTCAAGATTAACTAGCTAAACTCTTTTAGACCGAGTTAATCAACATTCGTTAACTAATGGGTCATTCCACTAAAGTCTCCAAGTTGCACTCCCCTCACTATAGATATATTTGTGTCCATTTGATAAAACCATGATCAGTAAGTTAATCCTTCACAGGTTGTTCGTAACCTTGACTGGGTCAAAATACTGTTTTACCCCTAAGACTACATCTTGCTCCTTAAGTCTCACTGATCCACTATTGAACAATTGGTTTAAGGTCCAACCTATAAACTTAATCCCCCTAGGGCCAATGAGAGGGTGGGGCCTCTTGTTCAAGACTTGGATTCGGTGCTTCAGAGAACAACCTATCTACTAACCCTAAAGCAGGTAGGAGTGAATTCCATCTTGCATCCTATGTCCCTAGCTATCCATCCGATCTTACCCATGAAATGGGAGGCTCATTGGAACAACGTTGATGAGCTGTCCTCACCTATGCAAATCTAAGGATAATCTCGTGTGAACAGGAGTTCATAGTTAGCTCATGATTAAGATTAAGTTATCTAGGTTATCAATAATCGAGATAGTCAGTTTTAAACAGTAAACGGTGTTATAATATAAAAGTGACTATTTCATGGTTCAGTCTTATGTAAACACTTTACATAGGATGTCCCCCACTTTGATGTCTCTACATGAACAATTCAGGATCACCTCGTTTGTACTTACTACAAAGCAGGCCGCATCCATAGTTTCTCTAAATAAGGCGTCCAACCATTATTCATATACTATAGACTATTTAGGCTATATACTTGAACTTGATCCACGTTTATGTCTCCACATAAAGCTCAATACTCAAAAATAGCCTCGGGACTTAGTTTCTTAGATTTAAGATTATAAAATTTAATTTCTCAATAACAACTTTATTGAATAGAATATGATTACAAACTACGAGTTTTAGGACAAAAAATTCCAACAAATGCCTAGACAGAACGTGTGTTTCCTTGCCTTGTATCTCACGTAATGGGTTGGTATCTCGCCTAGTCAGAATGCCTTCTCTAATCAGCTAGCATAATGGTTAAGTCGCTTAACAATCAAAACACCAATCAGTCAAAATGCCTAGTGATCACTTTCCCTGTCGCTTGGTAAAAACGCCTACTGCAAAACAGAAACATGTTAGAAAGGGCTAAGTCGCGGATCTCGCTTTCTTTAAGACATTTCACGACTTTGCTCTTTTTGTGCAAACTGATTTGTGTTGCCTGTTCGTCTCCAGGATAAAACAATAGTGTTATTCAATTAGTTTTGCACTGAAACTAATCATAATCTTAACACTCAAATTGACATTCTAATGCTCGGAATACTTAAAACGAGAGAACTTTTGAGATAAAGAAATTGTTGATTGTTTTTCTGTGTATTAAGAAGAGAAGAATGAGACTCATATGTAGTGAGCGGGGAGAGAGTGTCCAATGGTCATAATATTAATGTCAAAAAGGAAAAATCGCTGATTGATAATTACCATTTCGATTTGGGAAAGTTTAATAACAAAAACGTTTATAATATAAGAAATAGTTTTAGCAAAAATATATATTATATTATTATTTTATTCCTTTCCTCGCCACGCCCGATGGACGGCAGCGGCGTGCATGGAGATATCGACAAACCTACTATTGCCTATCTTCTCACTCCTTCCAAAACTTGGGCGCCCTTAGGGCCCAAACCCAGGAATGTATAAGTTTATAAAGGAGACTTCCACATTGAGCAATGTGGGAATGCATGTTTAGAATAAAATAATAATAAATATTTTCTAACTCAAAATTTTCATTTAATAGAAGGGCATCAAAATAATTAATCCAATAGGTCCATGCTTTTTTATAAAAAAAATCACGGTATGGATTTGCTATTATAATTGTATATGTTGATGATTTAAATATAATTGGAACTCCTAAAGAACTTTCAAAAGCAATAGAGTATCTTAAGAATGAATTTGAAATAAAAGATCCCGAAAAAATAAAATTTTGCCTTGGTTTGTAAATTGAGCTTCCAATAGATGGAATATTCATCAATCAACTTATACAGGAAATTTTTTAAAAAGATTTTATATGGATAAAGCACATTCATTGAACATTCCAGCGCAAGTTCGTTCACTAGATGTGAAGAAAATATATTTTGACCTCGAGATAATAATGAAAAACTCCTTGGTCCAAAAATAGCATATCTTAGTGATAATGTGTCAAAACGCATAGCTTCTATCACAAACTCATAAACATAAGAGAATAGACTTAGCTTGCATAAGTCCATGCCTATTTTACCCTGCTTTTTAGCATTTGATCGCAAGATTATAAAGAAAAGAAGAGCCACAAGTGAATCATAAGAGAAGCGCATGCAAAAGCTTTGTGATAGGAAGGACGCCTGGCGATTAACATCCCTAAGCGAAGAACCACATCATCACGCAATGAAGATGTTGGGATTTATGTCCTAAAACTCGTAGATTGTAAATATAATCCATTGACCGTTTATAAAGTGTTATTATTGTAATAATTGTTATTGATTAAATTATTAGTTTTGTCTTAATAACCCAAATCCAATAAACTAACATCCTAAGCTGTTTAATGAGTCTTGAACAGTATGTAGAGACATACAGGGATCAATGTTCAAGATCAGCTTAAAGGGTCTATAGTATAGGGATAAGGTTGGGTACCTTACCCTGGTAACACTATTGATACGACTCACTTTGTATTTGATACAAACGCAATGATCCAACACATTCGTGTAGTTGACATGCGAGTGAGGGTATCCTATGCAATGAGTTTGCATAAGATCGGACCGCGAAATAGTAACCACTAGATGTAACTCCGTTAACTAGTTAGGTTTCTATTTCACTAGGATGACCTAGGTAACTTAGTCTTAATCCTGAGTGTGTTATGAACTCTTGTTCAAGAGGGATTGTCCTTTGATTTGTACTGGTGAGAGTGGCCAGATCGCTAACTCAATAAGCTTATCATTTTGGTGACAAGACCGAGTGGAGAGCTGGGAACATAATTACACAAGATGGAATTCACTTCTTTCCTACTTTAGGGTAAGTAGATGGGTGTTTCCTTAAATGATGTCTCCAGGTCTTGAACAAAGGGCCCTACCCTCTCTATGGCACAAGAGGGATTTATGTTTATTGGTAGGACCATAAACAGGTTGTTCATTAGAGGAGCACTGGTATTTAAGAATTAGAGGTAACCCAGAGGTAAAACGGTAAATTAACCCAGCTGGTGTTACGAACACTCGTGAAGGACTAATTTACTATTATTGGTCTATATCCATGGACACAGAAATATATCTACAATGAGAAGAGTTCAGCTGTGAGTCTTTAGTGGAGTGTACACACAGTTAACGAATATTGATTAATGTGGTTAATGAGTTTAGACAATTAATCTCAGATCGTTGTAGCATCTGATCTGTAGGTCCATTAGCTCCCCTTCCTAGCTCATAAAGGGTAATGAGATTTATTTATATTGGTTGTAATTTAAAATCTTCAAAATTACTTTGGGAATTAGTTTAATGTATAGTGATACATTATAATATAAAGTTTGCGAAACTTTATTATATAAATTTAATTTTGGATATAATTCAAAATTAATTTATGAGAGATAAAACATTTGAATAAGTTCAAATATTAATTTAATGTGAATTGGATTCATATTAAAATTATTGGTTATGAGAGAAACTTATATTTGAATATGATTCAAATTTAATTTAAGTTAAATATAAGATATTTAATTTAGCTATTAATTAATTAGAAAATTAATTAATATTTAGTTTTATTTAATTAAATTTGATTTAATTAAATTTATAAATACTGCAGAGATATTCATTCAAATAAGATTTGAATGAAATATTAATTAAATATGATTTAATTAATTATATTAATATAAATCTATAAGATATTGGAGAGATATTTATTCAAATAAGATTGGAATGGAATATTAATTAAATATGATTTCATTAATTATTAGTTAAATATGATTTAATTAATTATTAATTAATTATTAATTGTTAATTAATTAGTAGATTTGATAATAGAATCTCATAATTCTCTCCTACTTCTTTTCTTATTCCAAGAAGGAAAGAGAGTTATAAATATCTAGAAGAAAACAGTTTTCTTTAATGAATTTAATGAAGAAAAAAAAGGCAAGGCTTTTTCTCTCTACAAAAAGAAAAGAGTTTCTCTAAACCTTTTTCCCATCCTAATTGGTTCCCACAAACCAATCTCATCCCAGAGGATAGGAAGGTCTCCGACGGGTGGTGTCCCCAATTCGGTGATTTATAGATTCAGAGACATCATCGAAAGTAAGTTCTATGTATCCTTTAATTTAAAAGCATGCTTAGTTTTATTTAGAATTTAGATTCTAAAATTTTGCCAATATAATGGTATTTTAAGATTTCCAAATTAATTTGAGTAACGGTTCTTTAAATTCTTCCGCTGCCATAGGGCTTTCATCCCTTCAGAAGATTCACTAGTAGACAAGAATAAAAGCTTCCGCCTAAAGTAGTTTATAAAGCCTCATATTCTACTATGTAACGTTGCCTGGACCAAAACCTAGAGAGCTTCATAAGAGCCAACCTTTTCGTCTTATGTAAAAGTTCTTCCCTCTTCTTCGGTCAACCTTGTAAGTGAGAGTTTAGAGAAATATAGAGAGAGAAAAACTATCATCTTCTTCCCTTTAACTTGTAAAAGAGCCAAGGAATGCATTTCTATGCATTCTGCGGCTTGACTCCCTTCTTTACTTTACATTTTTGTATTTTATTTGTAATGTTTACTTTTATATTGCACGATGGTTGAAAGGCCTACGTTCTTCAATTGTAACTTTATTTCCTATCAATCCATCATTTCTTTACTGTTCATCCGTTGAAATGTTATAAATAGTTTAGACTTGTGATAAGATCTTGATAAGAGATATAACTTATAAGGTTCATCGCATTTAGCTTAGCTTTACTCCATTGCTTGGCAAGCATTTTTCACCAATTGCTCAAGAGGGTAAGTAACAAGGACATGACTAAATGCACACAAAAAGGAGTTTGGAGACAAACTCCATCTTGGCGATTAAACCTCCATTATTTGTATCCCGAAAGGAGAACAAGTGTGGTAACTTGGTGCCAAGAGGTTGTCACCCTTAAAAAAGAGGTAATGTTACCCTTACAAGTAATCAACTATTGATATCTATCGCTTAATTTATCTTTATCATTTACATCCCGAGAGGCAAGTAAGTGTGGCATTTAGGCATTGAGAAGTGTTCGCCTTAATTAGAAGATGATTAATTGATCTCTATCACATCAAGGACTACCGCTTGGCGTAATCGCCTACTGATAACTTGTAGAAATACAAGTTATTATGGCCTTTTAGGTAGAATAATGGAGCCAAAACACAGGATAATGTGTCAAAACGCGTAGCTTCTATCACAAATTCATAAACATAAGAGAATATAACTTACATAAGTCTCATGCCTGTTTTACCTTGTTTTTTTAGTGTTTTATGGCAAGATTATAAAGAAAGAAGAGTTACAGTGAATCACAAGAAGAGCGCGTGTAGAAGTTATGCGATAGGAAGCTTGTCTGAGGATTAAACATTCCTAGGCGAGAAACCACCTCATCACACGATGAAAATTCACTAGCAGACAAGAATGATAGTTGGAGATGATGTGACTTCATGACTACAATCGACACTAACATTATCAGAAGAATAAAAGTTGCTCACCTAAAGTAATTTATATAAAGCCTGCTTCCCTACCATGTAAACTTATCTAGCCTGAATGGACTAAAACCTAGAGAGCTCTATAAGAGCCTGTGGAAAGAACTAGCCTTTCTGGATTTTGTAAAAGATTTTTCACCTGTTCTCCAGTCAACCTTGTAAGTGAGAGCTTAGAGATAGATTAGAGAGAGAGAGACTATCATATTTTCCCCTCTAACTTGTAAAAGAGCCAATGAATGCTCAAGCATTATGCGACTCGACTCTCCTTTCTTGCTTTGAATTATCATAGTTTCATTGTAATGTTGACTTTAATATTGTACATTGCTGAAAGGCTTACACTCTTTAATACATTTCAACTTTATTCTCTTTCAATCTATCATTTCTTTACTGTTCATCTATTGAAGTGTTATAAGTAGTTTAAGCTTATGATAAGTTCTTGATAAGAGATCTAGCTTATAAGATTCATCGTGTTTAGCTGAGCTTTACTCCAACGCTTGGCCAATGTTTATCTTCAACTGCTCGAGAGAGTAAGTAGCAAGAACATAGCTAAACGTGTATAGGAAGGATTTTTGGAGACAAACTCCATTCTAACGATTAGACCTCCATTATTTGTGTCCCTAAAGGAGAAAAAGTGTAGCAAAAGAGACTGACATGCAACGTATGTGAGCAGCAATAGAGACACAATCTTGCTTAAAATCCATGTAAGTATTCTCTATTGTTATTTCAAGCACTAAAACAAGAAAATGTCTATTACTCACAAATCCATGGAAAACGATAACGTAAAAGGAAGTCAAGAACTTTGTGGAGTAGAAAACTATAGTGGATCAATTTACCCTACTGAAGCTGAAGAGTGGATCCATAGGGTGTGATGAGGATATTAAAGTAACATTGTTGAAACCAAGCTCATAGATGATGCAAAAGAATGGTGGTTCACATTGAAAGAAGATTTGGTCGAGGAAGCCAAACAGAATTGGGATGTATTCCAAGGTATGTTTGAAAAGGAATACTTTTTCCAAACACTATCGGAAGGTAAGATTAATGGAAATAAAGGAAGAAAGTAAACAAGAGTAAGTAGGATCTTGTTCAAAAGAAGGAGAAGTTACTTCAAAGTTAGAGAGAAAGAAGCAGTGTTATAAATGTAAGAAGTTCCACAGAGGAAAGTGTGATAGTGATAAAGTTGAATGTTATTTCTGCTGTAAAAAAGGACAACATACAAATAATTGTTTAACATTTTGTTTGGATAGACAAGTAGAGATGAGGGTAGTCTCTGCAGCTCCATCTATTAGACGTCAATTAGAGGCATCAATTAAGGGAAAAGATAAGCTTCCTTAGGTTATCTGAAAGAAAAAGAAGATGAAATAAACATAAAAAAAAAAGATGTAAAAGAGTATGTTTCTTGTTTGCTTATGTGAATCAACGATATATTGTGTGTGTCTATGTATATGAAGAAAGCTTATGAAGTTAAATAAATATAATTATTTTTTGTTTATTGAAGTATGATAGTTGGACTAAGATTGAAAGTTTAAAGTGTTATGCATAAGCTATAAACATATGTGTGTGTGTGTGGATGTTAAGGATATTTATGATTGTAGAAAAATAAGAATATCTCACCATACCAGAAAGGAAAAAGAAAAAGTACGGACAACACCCACGGAAGAGGATCAAACTTTAGAAAGTGAGTCAAGTACGAGGCACGACAAAAATGATGAACAAAGCTACCAGCAGATGTTCCAAAGATTTATGAAATCAATGGGAACAATGCAAATTAGGACTGACAAGAAACATAGCATCGAAAGATTAAAATCTTTAGGTGTTACGATTTTTTAAGGAACCACAGATTTGGCTGATGCAGAAGCATGGCTGAATCTATTGGAGAAATGTTTTAAGGTGATGGACTGTTCCGAGGAAAAGACGGTCAAGCTAGCAACCTTCCTACTGCAAAAGGAAGCAGAAGGATGGTGGATTTCAATTAAAGCTAGAAGAAGAGATACTTATACCATGAGTTGGATAATATTTCAAGGAATGTTTAAAGATAACTATTATCCCAAGGTCTATTGTGAAACAAAAGGGGATGGATTTCTAAGTTTAAGACAAAATTCATCGTTAGTGGCTGAGTACGAGGGGAAGTTCACATAACTCTCTAGATATGTTGGATCGATTGTGGCATCAGAAAGTGATAGATGCCAAAAATCGAGAAAGGACTTAGACAAGAAATTCAGACTCCAGTGCCAACAACATCGAAGTGGGAGGATTTTTCACAGTTGATTGAGACTGCTTTAAGAGTGGAACCAAGTTTATCATCAAGAAAGTCTGATGGTATGAATCACCAAACTAATTCAAAGATAAACTATAATGGAAGGAACAAGAAACCGAAAAGAGCTTCGGTTTGGAATATCAAAACGAAATAATTTTAAGAATGGAGACAGGAAAGGAAGCTCGTTCCAGTCCCGAAACTCAGAAAACAATTACTAGAGGTCGGTTGCAAGCAGCAAAAATAAACCTCTTTGTGGAGAATGTAATCTGTACCATCTTGGGCAATGTCTCAAAGGAGGAGATATTTGCTTTAGATGTAAGAGATCAGGACATATTGCAAAAAAAATTGTCCTTTAATGAATACAAGTCACTCAAGAGATCAAGGTACTATTTCTGTATCAGTAAATCAACCTAAGGTAATCCCAGGAGGAGAAGGACCCAACAATATGAAACAAAAGGGAATTATGAGAAGTTAAGAACTATTATGTTAAAGTTTTATGCTATGTAAATAAAAGTATTCTTTTATGAATATTGCTTGGTGTTTAAAATTTCAAGGATAAAATTTCTTAAGGGGGTAAGAATTGTGAAACTCCAAAATTTCTTAAACTTTTGGAATTTGTTAAGCTTAGTCAAGGACAAGAGAGAATGAAATTTATGGCAAAAGAAGGTAAAAATACTTGGAATTTGAGTTTAGAATTGAGAAAACGAGAAAAGTTGAAAAAATTGGTTAAGTGTCAAAAGGATGGTTTGGAGGTTATATGGGCGGAAAATGAAGGCCAAAGAACCTCTTAAAGTATGTGGTTGGGTATTTTATTTCATGGACTTAGATTCAATGGTTTCGTTCGTAAAAGTTACTATAGCAATACTTCACTAAGTCAGGTCATTGGGCTTAATACACTCATCATAACTTTGGGTATTGCTTGCTTTTAATTTTGGGTGATGAGTCATAAGTCATGATCATTGCATATTGAAGTGCTCCCATGTACTTCTTCATTGCATAGCTCTTAAGTCCTTGTTGAGTACAAGTTTTTCTATTGCTCGCCCAAGTGCAAGCGAGTGAACAGTAGGTTTACCTGGGTGATCCAAGGTCGAACACAGAAAATTGTTATAGATGTTAGTTCTGGATTCCACTTATCATTTAGGCTTTATGGCAATTGAATTTAAAGAATGTAACACTAACTACAACTACTTATTTAAGCTCAAGAATCATGCACAGAGAGTAAATTAAGCTAAGGGAGAATTAGTTGAACTAACTTGTATAATGGGCACATGATTAAGGCGACCTTCTCTCGAATTGTTTAAACACCACATTTGTTCACCTTTCGGGATATAAATGACTATGCTTACTTGGCAAATTATACCTAGAGATCATGATTCGTAATACTTATAGGACTTCTCGTTTAAGATGACAACCTCTCGGTGCCTATTGTCCACACTTGTTCACCTTTTGGAATATAAATGTTGGAAGCTACCTCGCTAAGGTGAATTTTGTCACCAAACTTCTCCCTGCGCGCATTAGTCTTATCCTTGCTACTTACCCTTCGGGGCAGTTGGTGATTTACATTGGCCAAGTGACGAACATAGCTCAACTAATGCGAGAAGGTTTATAAATTGAACTCCTTATCAAGAACTTATCATAACTCTTCTCATTTAATATCAAGAAGATAGATGAGACGTTAAGAAATGGTGGATTGAAAAGGTATGAACATGCAGTCTATGTATAAAGAATATAGGCCTCCGACCACTGTACAATATGAATAATACATACACTACAATGAAATAAAAAATGAAAAGATTGAAGATTGAAAAACGTTACTACAAGTTCAGAGATCAACAACAAATATTCTTTTCTTTTATCACGGCTGTATAATCTCCAGGTAGCTTGTTCAAGCTCTCTCTCTCTATATATAATTTTCTCCGGCCATTTAAGTCTCTCTTTCTCTCTAGACTATTCGGGCTTCGAGCCTATTCGGGCCTCCCCTTTTTCTTCGATGGGGATAAAGTGCTTGTATAGGCTTCTTTTTCGGAGGAAAAACTCTATTCCTCTAAGTGTGTCAACGCTGTCAGCAGCCCCTGTAAGGTCACATCATTCCAACTACCATTATTGTCTTTTTGTGAGCTTTCCTCGCGTGATGTTTAGGTTCATCTTCTAGAGTTGTTAATCGCTATGCGTGATCCATCACATTAACTTTATGTGAGATGTCATGTATGAGCTGCTCCTTTCTTCTTTTCCCACTTGTCTTCGTTTAAACATGATAACTGTGTAAAACAGGAACGGCATTTATGTAAGCCATATTTCTAAATATTTATGCTTTATGCTCATCTCCTTATGCGTTTTACATCATTATTCTAATAAAAATGACTATAATAATGGTCATTTCCGCACGTTATCAATATGTCATTAGGCAGCAAGAAGAGGCTTGAGAACCTCTAAGGTTAGGCATTGGATATGGAGTAGGCGCCAAAGTAGTGAAACTAATCTCTAAAGGGATGTGTCTAGGCGTTGGACACCCAGGCGAGAAGAGGTTTGTGGCCGTGAAGAACCTCCAAAGACAAGTTTATGCGTTAAGTTGTTAGGCTTTGGGCTTGAAGCTAGGCGAGATAACCAAAGAGGTTATCTAGGTTTGGGCTAGGCGAACAAGCAAGCTTGTAGGTGAGAAAGGACACGTGAGGAAGGCAAAGCTAAGCATTTGAGGCTTGTCATTGGACGGCCAAGAACCACACGAGGAAGGCTTTGAGAGGTTGTTGGGAGAAAGACATGGCCACGAGAGGAAGAATTAGAGGTTAGCAATGCTAGGCAAGGAGAGGCTAGGCGGCCAAGGGCTATGCGAGATGACTTGGAAGTTAGCCATATGAGTAAGACATGTACGTGGCTTGATGAGGGCATTCGATTAAAAGTAAGTCTAGGTGTCTTAACCATGTCATTATGCATTTTGTAGCAAAGGAGGACGTGGAGGAGTCCTGAGGTGTTAATACGAGTTGAAGAGGTGAGTCTAATCAAAGATGTGTCAACTTAATCTCATGGAAAGAACTCTATAAATAGGCAAACTTCAGCAATAAATATCTCACAACTCACTAGTGCAAAATTACTCAAATTAGTCTTAAAAGTTCTGAAATTGAGTCTAGTTTGTGAGAGAGGGTTGCTGTTCAATTTAGATTCAAGAAGATTTGTGATTGGATCAAGATTGGGAGAGGAGGTCATTTTCTAAGAGATTCTAAGCAAGGTGCACTTTCAGAGGGCTACAAGACGCATTACTTGGAATTTTCCTTCGCAAATTTTAGGTAAGAAATTTAAGACAATTTGGAGCAACTTTGTAGAGGGAAATTTTGAAAAAAAAGGTCTAAATTTTTAGTTATGATTTTTCAAATATGGGTCATGATTCTGGAAGTAAAATAGTGTTATGTGTAGTGGCCGAGAGGTTTGCATATGTGGACGAGATGGTCGTGCATTTTCTTTATAGAGGTTGTATTTAGTCAAGTTGCAAGCACATGATAAGGTCATGGCACAGCATAGCGGTAAGGCATGCGCTTAGACTTAGTGCAAGACCCTACCTTGAGATAAGCACGGCGTGCGGGGAGCACAACACGCGCCAAGCATGAGATGGGCGCTGGGTAGGAGATAATGATGCGCGTGACACCTCCATTGTGAGGTTAGCACGCGACAAGCCTCAGGCCATGCGTGTGCACCCAGCCACATCCACCATGTCAATAGGCGTCGTTGGGCTGTTTAGGGCTGTCGTGATCATTTTGGAAAATTTAAGGAAAGTTTTAGATATTTTCATGTTCAAGAGACTAAATAAGCTAAGGAATAATTATGAATTTTTCAGATCAAGGAAGCTTGAGAGAAATCTCACAATCAAGACTCTATTCAAGTGACTGTAACACCGTGTTTTCGAACTTACAAATAATAGCTTGTGAGTAACACGTTGATTTTAAAATGATTTATTAAACATACTTTCAAGCTCTACAAGTAATAGCTTATGGAATGATTTATGAACATGATTTTCAAGTTATTATTTCAAGTCATGATTTACGATAAATGTTTATTGAAATGAGGTTCCAAATTTTGCTATGATTTCATGTTCAAGGAAATATTTCAATACTTTCAAGGAAATATTTCAATATTTTCAAATGTTTTGTCCATACCCGAATATTTCATGAGACCTAATGTATATATATGGTTAACTCCATACTGATGGTACAGTTGACGAACCTATTTTTAACTATGGGTCGTCAGGAAGAGGGTATATTGTATGCCTTAAAGGAGGTGGTTAGCTACCCAACGACTATTCTATCTTCAGACGAAGGGGTAAATACTGTCCATGACTATGGAGGACTGTCTTCGAAAAGCTATGCAAATGTTTCAAGTTTCATGTTATGATTGTTTACTGATAAATGTATTTAAGCTTTGGTTTTATACTAAAATGTTTATGAAAATCTATTTTATAAAACTGTTGCTCACTAAGTCTTTTGACTTACATTTTCAAAATGTTTTACCACTTTCCAGGTTTAGATTATGGATCTCTGCGTGTTGAATATACTACTACCAGGCCAACTCCGTTTCGTTTCATGAAAGGAATAGTTTTACTCTAAAGCATTGTTGTGTTTATTCAAGAGTTTAAACTTTGATGATTAACATATTTTTCACTTGGTTTTTTCAAAAGGAATTTTAAATGGGTCACACTGCGATTTTAAGTATTTCAAGTTAAAAGACTTTTGTTATTGATTGTTTCACGTTTCCATGTCAGGTGTCAGTTGAGGTTGTTTCAGAGGCGAACGACTTTGATTGACATCACGCCACATTACGGAACGAGCAAGTAGGTGATCGGGGCGGGACGTGACAATAAATGTGTGAAATCATAATTTTTTAGAAGCATTTTTAATTGTATTTTGTGTAAAAATTAATAATTAAATGTATTGTTAATTCTTTTCATTTAGAAGATGGACTTTTTAATTTTCTTAGCTATAAAATTGTTCATTAGTTACAATTAGCATAATTAGAAGTTGAAAATACTTTTGGTTTTTCTTGAGTTATTAGAAGTTGGAAAAACTTTCAGTTTTTTTGAATTATTAGAAGGGAAAAACTTTCGATCCTCTTAAGCTACTAGTAAACAACACGTGCGATGCATGTGAAAATCACACACAAACAAAATTACAGTTTTAATTTAACTTTATAAAATTGAAACCGTTATTATAATATTTTCATATTTATATCCTTTTTATATTCATATCGTAATGAGTGAGAAATGAATTTATTTCGTAAAGAAAAAATGTTGTCATCTTTTGAATGTATCTTTGAATTTGATTTGTTTACACAATTCTTGAAAAAATAATGTTAACATATATCATTGTGTAATATCAATTATGGAAGATTGAAAAATTACATTATGGCCCTAATAACATAGAGCATTAACTAATATCAGTTATGGATCAAAACCTTTTTTTTTTCAAATAAGGAGATGAAAAGTTAACAAAGTGCAACTTCTATTTTGTTGAATGTAAAAATGATCACAAACATTAAATCTATGTGAATGATAAAATTGCCACTAAAGCAACATTAAAAAAAATTATAATGAAAGGGTAAAACATCCACCAAAATCATATTTCTTTTGAAACTATGAAATTATAAATGTGAAATCATAATTTTTTTTAATGATTTTATAGGTAAAAAATTAAAGAAAAGACTTTAATATTTCTTGTTTTACACATTTTATTACCTTTATTTATACTTAATAAATTTCAACGATATTTACATTGTTTTAACAAAATCAAAGCATAAGTCACCCAACCATTTCATTAATAAAATAGTTTTAAAAAAAATTAAATGAAGAAAAAAACATGAGCAAGATTCTCATGGTTACATTAAAAAAAAGATTCTCAATATTACATGATTTACACATGTACATGTCACCCACAACGTTGGTGGTTCAAACATACTTCTATATATAAAAAAATAAACAAAAAAAAAAGAATAAAAAAACATGATTTGATTTCTTCTTCATCCTTAGCATTTTGTTGTGACTTGTGAATATGAATGAAAAAAAAAAGAGATATTTATAACAAGATTTGGAAATGAGGAATTTGAAAGGTTGAAAGAGATAGAGAATATGAATAGTTGAGAGATAGAAGATTAAGGGAGAGAGGAGAATAGAAATGAATTTGGATAAATTTAAATGACATAATTAATTTGAGTGATTTTTTTTTAAAACAAAAGTTATAAGGACATGAAAAGTTAAAAAAAAAATCATTTCCACTCTCATTAAAAGTTATAATGAAAATGATACAAATATTAAATCCATATAAATGACAAAATTGCCACTAAAGCAAAACTAAAAAGTTATCTAATGAAAGGGTAAAATGGAGCTAAAAATTTCTCCACTTTCATCCTTTTATATATAGTATAGATATAGATATAGATATAGATTAATTATTTATAAGTTACAATTAACCTAATAATTAATTCATAAAATCATCTCATTTATTCTTCAAATAGCATAATTAAAATAGGAGAGGAAAAAGATAACATTGACATCTACCTAATTACATAAGCTACTCCTAAAGAAAGGTCAAGAATGGAAAAAAAAATTTCTCCTCATCCAAACTTTTATATATACTATAGATAGATATAGATATAGATATATGTATAAATATATATTATAGGTTAGAGATTTATATGTATTAAAAAAAGGAGCAATTGCAAAAATAACAAAATAATTTATGATAATAGGACTCATGTCACTACATTTTCTAAATTGCAAAAATAGCAAATTTAAAAGCCGATAATCTTCTGATAGTTTTTTAATAATCGTCTGATATCATTAATTATTTGTCATATTTGCTATATGCAAAAAAGAAATGTCGTGGAGTTTTTTTAAATGTTTTTGTCAATTTCCCTTGAAAAAAACATCAAAATGGAAAATAAAGTTATAATTTAGTTAGAAAAAAAAAAAAAAGTAACAAATAAGAGTGGTGGAGTGAAGAGTGAATGAAACGTCCCCGCTCCCTGGGTGAACGTGAGTAAGTGGAAACATTTCCTATTTCAAAATCACATGAAATGAAATATTATTATCATATAAAATTTAATGTAGCCGTTACTGATTATATATATTTTTTTTCTTTTCCTCTCTCTCTTCATTTGTTCTTGAAAATCCATTTCGAAGCGGCCACTCAACAAATACTCTCTCGTTTCCTTTCCCATGCTTTGCTCACACCATCTTCCGCTCCGCTTTCTTCATCACTTTTCTCCCTTTCTCTCTTCTGTAAGCCTTCTTTCTAACTCATTTTCACTTCAACTTAAAATGCACAATCACCTTAACTCTCTCTTATGCTTTTTTTTTTTTCTCTTTATTCCTACTTCATCTTTTCTCTCTCTCTCTCTATTCTTGTTTTTTCCTCCCCAATTTTGATCACACTTCAAGAATTTCCAAGATTTACTTCTAATAATCAATGCGGTTTACTCTGAATGATTGTTAAATATGCTGGAATATTCTTGGGGCCAATTCAAAATTTGAACTACACTACTTATTGCCCATTTGTTGTTGTTTTGTTTCTCTTAGCCATAGGGTTTCCTAGCAGCGAAGAGGATGGTCAGAACGCCGCCGTTGTCCAAAATTCAGAGGACCCCTTCAACCACTCCAGGAGGGTGTCCCAGAGCTCGTGAGGAGAACATAATTGTCACTGTGCGTATGAGACCACTCAACCGGAAAGAACAAGCCATGTACGATCTCATTGCTTGGGATTGCTTGGATCAACATACCCTTGTCTTCAAGAATCCCAATCATGAAAGGCCTCTAAATCCCTACTGCTTTGGTAATCTTTATTTATTATTTTTTTTGTTGACCTTCCAAGTGATCAAATCAAATGAGATATGAAAGTTTATTTTCGGTTTAAGTAATATATTTTACACAGAAAATTTGATTGTTTTATTTTTCTCCTTGCATGAAACAGATAAAGTTTTTTATCCTACATGCTCTACTCAGCGGGTATATGATGAGGGTGCCAAGGATGTTGCTTTATCTGCTCTGACAGGAATGAACGGTAACAATGCTCCTTTAAAAAATATATAACATTTTTAGAATAAGATTTTGTTCTGGATGTTATACCCACTGTTATTAAATTCTTATTTTCCTGCAGCCACAATCTTTGCATATGGACAGACCAGCAGTGGTAAGACATTTACCATGAGAGGCATTACTGAGTACGCTGTCAATGACATCTTTGAGCACATCAAGAATGTAATCTATCTGAACCTATTTGTATCTTTCTTCTTCTTTATCCTATACCGTTCACTGGATCAAATTATATTTCAATTCAACTCTACCATTTTATATTGTAGACGCCAGAGAGAAATTTTCTTCTGAAATTTTCAGCTCTGGAAATATATAACGAGACTGTTGTTGACCTTTTGAGTTGCAAATCTGGATCCCTTCGTCTCTTGGACGACCCTGAGGTATTTGTAACAAGTTCTCTTTATATGTCGTTAGATGATGTTGACCTTTACCCACAGACATTTAGTAGGCAGAGAACATTTATTTTTTTTTAAATACAGAAAGGAACCATTGTGGAAAAACTGGTTGAAGAAGTTGTCAAGGACAGCGAACACCTAAGGCAATTAATTGGAATATGTGAAGGTAATCATCATTCTTATTATTATTTTTCTTCATATTGTATCTTGTCTTCATTATAATCACTTTTGAAAGCAAATTCATGAATTTGGGAATTCTTTTGGGAGCCCTAAACCCACGCCTGAAAAAGCGACCAGTTTTACTGGATAAATGGCAGAAAATCGAGGGGAAAAATTAGTGCATCTTATAATGATCTTTAGTGAGCTATTCTACTAATAATTTTGCCTTTACAACGTTGTCTCTACAGCCCAAAGGCAAGTTGGAGAAACTGCACTTAATGATAAAAGCTCAAGATCACATCAGATAATTAGGCTGGTAAGCTCCAAAATATGTTAATGATGAGAATAATGTAATCTACCGGTTGAATGTGTAATCATATTTCTCCTTTATAGGGTTCTGTTAATCAGTTTTTATTTTTTACTTTAAAACAATAAAAAACCAGCTTTTAGAAAAATTGAAGTACAAAAGACTAAGAAAACCACCAAAAATGTGACGGTAGTGAAACAACCTCACACCTGTGTAATTGGTCCCACCCAACCGAAAAGGAAGGTCCTAGGATTTTGACATTTAGGGTAAGCTTAGATATGACAAAAGGAAGGGAAACAACCTCGTAGCTAATAAAACAAGCTCATCTTTTGAGTTTAACTCCATCCTAATTGATCTACAGCAGATCTCCTTGTTAAACTCTGCGGTTTAGACCACTTCAGAAATCAGGTTTTTTCATGAGGCGTTAATACCTGCAAAGAGTTTTAAGCTTCCTGCTCAACATCTCAATATAAGACATTTATTGATATGGTGGAGTATTGAAAGAGGTATAATAAGCATCGACACTTATGCCTCTTTGTTCTAGTCTTAAACTCTCTCTGAGATTAGAATAAGTGAGATTGATTCCCTTCCATGCCTGTCATATTATAAACACTGCTGAAGTTCTTCAAAACTGTTTTCTACCCTTCAGTATTTCAATTCTCTTGGGGTTGATTAATGTCCAGATTGCCTATGTATTATTTTCATGTCCATATGTGGCTAATCGCTGGTTTTCTTTAGACAAGTTATTTAAAATCCAGTGGGTCTTTCCCAAAGGTGCAAGTAGGAACAACTACCTATGAAAGTTGCTAGTCAGGCTGGTATTGTCTTCTCGTGCCAATCTATCATGCTCTGAAGTTCATAATTTTCATAAATTTTGTTTGAAAGAAATCAGTTGAGATTGGACGGCAAGTTTTGATTTAGCCATCTTCGAAGCTTAGCAATAGGCTTGTTTATAAGTTCTCCAATCATTTTCTCCGGGTGCACTTGCTTTAGAATTTGACAGGCTTTCACTTTCCCTCATTATTGATTTTATTTTATTTGCTCTGTTTTTCTCACTCCTAGGATTTTGTTTTCCTTTGAACATTTTTCTATCATTTCATTTCATTAACTTTGGCTAATTGCTACTCTATCTTATATATTTTGTTTAGCTTCATATGGTCTTGTCTTCTTGGTAACCCCACTTACTTTTCGTCTCTTTTCAGACCATTGAAAGTAGCCTTCGGGAAGTTACAAACTGTGTGAAATCTTTCGTAGCAAGTTTGGTATGTTGGCCAATATTTTTCACACTTTATTAACACATAAAGAACTATTTATGTTAGTTGGAACTATGATTTTCAGAACCTAGTGGACCTTGCTGGAAGTGAACGTGTTTCTCAAACTAGTGCAGATGGTACAAGATTGAAGGAAGGCAGCCACATCAACCGTAGTTTATTGACACTTACAACTGTCATTAGAAAGCTAAGGTAAAAAATCAATATAATGTAATTTCACTTCATTTCTTGAATAAGCTCAAAGGCTGAAGGTAAGGTTTTGACAATTTATTCCATCGTGATTCACATCCAACATGAACACTATTTGCGGAAGCTAGTTATAGAGTTTAACTTGTGTGCAACTGGAATTTTAGGGTTCTGATTTTTTCCTAATAGGAGTTGTTTGTAACTTATACCTTTTCATAATATCAATGGGAAGCTCTGTTTCCTTGAAAAAGAGAAAAATGTTTGGAATTAGTATTTATAGCGTCTGTCTCAGGTGTATACAACACAAGGTGCCTTCATTTTCTTTTCTTTTTTCGTATGTGTTCTGTTATGTGGGGGAGGGGTGGAATAAAAATCCAATAAGAAATCAAACAGTTTTTTCAGATTTTTATCTTCAAATCTTCTGGCTGGAACTGTATTAGGAAACAAAAAATTTTAAAGATTCTTTATTAAGGTAATGGAATTAATGGTTTTTTTTTTTTCTGTGGGGGGGGGGGGGGGGGGGGTGGTTGGGAAAAGTGACAATACTGTATGGGGATTTAAAAAAATGTGCACGAATAGTTCAGTCTTCACTTCGGGAGAGGGTGGACAAGTAGTAGGAGACTTTGTTCTTGGATTTCTATCTTTAAAATTTTCTCCATCGTGCATCAGAGGAAAAAAAAAATTCCAATATAGCCTAAGTAGTCTCAAGAGTTAAAGCTTGTGAATCTTTTATTAGAATGATAATGTGAATCATAATAGAGGGAAAAGACTCGTGTTTGTGGAGTTTATTATAAGTGGAGGTATAGAGGAATTAACCTAGAATATTACCCAATTAACCTTTTTCTTCTTTATTTATATTTATAAGGAGAAGTAAGTATCTAGTCCAATCCTTTTCTTTCTTTCTTTTTTTTTTTTTTTTTCTTTTGCAGTGGTGGGAAAAGAGGTGGCCACATACCATACAGGGATTCTAAACTTACACGAATATTGCAATCCTCACTCGGGGGAAATGCTCGAACAGCAATTATTTGTACCATGAGCCCTGCTTTAAGTCATGTGGAGCAAACAAGGAATACACTTTCGTTCGCAACTAGTGCAAAGGAAGTTACAAATAATGCCCAAGTAAACATGGTATGTTAAAATATTAAATTGTACTTCAAATATTGTAAGATATTGTAGTGGTTTTTGATAACAATGTAGTTAGTTATATTTGGTTTTTCTTATTACTTTATTTGGGGACTTCAGAGGTTTTTCTTAAAAAGTTTCGTTGCAATATTTAGCCTCCAGTTAAGACAAATACCCTTGCATATAAGATCCCATGTCCTTGTAATCAATTGAGTTTTTGTGAAGGAATCAAGAGCTACCTTTAATTTTTCAGGTTACTGTGTTGAGAGTCATATTTTTTTTCTTGAATGAGAAATAACTTTTTATTGAAAGTATGAAAAGAAAATGTTGAGGAGCATTACAACCATAAAATTATATAAAGAAAGCCAGCCAGGAAACTAAAGGCAGGAGCACCAAGAAACCACAATTCTATCAAAACAACCTAAAAGATGAAGAAAAAAATAAAATGGTTCAAACTGAGAACTCTCAGTCAATGAGGCGCACCCAAAAGATGAATAAGAGAGTGAAAGCAGTGTCACAAACTTTTGACTACATATAACCGTATTAGGTAGGCCACTGGTTAACTTTCAATATGAAAGTAGGAGTACAAAGAGAAACGCAGCGGTTAGTAGGAAGAGAGAGACGTACAATTGGGGGAGAGATGGGGCCAATACTTAGTTAGGGAGGTGAAAGGGAATGTGTATAGTGAGAGATTGAAGGTAGGGTGTCTTGTTTTTCATGTCAGTGTTGGTTTCTTCTCTCGAGAGTGGGAAGAAGAGTGTGTACTTGCCCAAGAGAATTTGCTTGAATTGAATGAGAGAGTTCTACCCGATTCCTATCAAATTGATGAAGAGATAATTCTACCATATTTGGAAGTGTAAGTGTTGAATAATGAAACTCTGGGTGTGCAGAACTAAAAGATCTCTAGAAGCCTTAGAGGCCCAAACACTATTAAAGATGAAATTGTCTAATTCAATCTATCTTTATATAAAATAAAAACTCTGTTCCCCTTGCATATCCTTTTTCTTTGTTTGAAAATTTTCCCTTTGCATATCCTTGTTTCTAAGGAAGCTACCTATATCTCTTTTATACTAGATCTTTGGTTTCTTTGTATAAAAGAACAATGTATTTTAATTAGAAATTGGAAGTGGAGTGGCTAGGTTGTAGAAGGCATTTTGTTAGTTACTAGATATTTAGTATGATGTTAGTTGAGAGGTAGAAGGGTAATTGGTTAAGATAGGAAGTTACTAGTAGTTATTGTCTAAGGTGGTTACTAGTAGTTATTGTATAAGTGTGGTTACATCTTGTTATAAATAGAGGGAGGGTAAGTGAGAGGAGGGGATTAGTGGAGTGATCTAGGTCTTGGGTGAGAGTACTCAAGAGGGAGGTTCCAAGTGCCTTATACTTGGTTTTATCTTGTATTTTCTTATCTTATAGTTACATTATAATAAATTCAGATCTTGTTCTCGTTAGGAAGTATCCTAACACATTCATGTAATAAAAATCTTAGAGATGAATTTGGCATGGTCGATTTACTACATGTTTCAACCTTCTTCTTTTCTAGGTTGTTTCAGACAACAGGTTATTGAAACAATTGCAAAGTGAAGTCGCCAGACTTGAAGCTGAGCTCAAAAGTCCAGAGGTGTCCTCTTCGTGTTTACAGTCTTTACTACTGGAAAAGGATAAAAAGATTCAGCAGGTATCACATTGGATAATCTTCACTTGAAGCTTATTAAATTTTTTAGTTTCCATGTGTATCCCATGCCCGTTTCCTGTCAGACTGTCATTGTGCTTGGTTGCTATAATTATACAGCCACCGAACTATGATAGGATTGAATTTTTTGTCTTTCCAAGTGAGCCCAGTTTTCAGGTTTCCATTGTAATAAAATAGCCCTAAACTTATCTGTTCTTTTCGTTGGGTCGAAATACCTGATTTCCTTCTTACATCTTTATAACAACTACTATAATAAGAGAATCTTTTTTGTAGATGGAGAGAGAAATAAAGGAGCTAAGGTGTCAACTTCAGCAAGAAAAAAAGATCTACAAGGAAATGAAGGTACTTCGATAATCGAGGTTTATAACAGTCACTTTTATTATTGATTGTTATAATTTTTTTTTCAGAGTATGGATGAATGTGGGCCGTCTCATGTAGTCAGGTGTCTATCTTTTCAAGGAGACAGTGATCGAACTCCCACTACGATTCTTCCACAATCCAAGCTAAGAAGCGTAGTAGGAGGACAGCAAGGAGCTGTGAGGCGATCAGCTACGTCAATAGATCCATCCATTATTGTGCATGAAATCCGAAAGCTAGAGCATAGTCAGAGGCAACTTGGTGAGGAAGCAAATCGTGCCCTGGAAGTGTTGCATAGAGAGGTTGCTGCCCATAAACTTGGGAGTCAGGAAGCTTCAGAAACCATAGCGAAGATGCTATCTGAAATCAAGGACATGCATGTTTTAAGTTCCATTCCTCAAGAAACCACTGCTGGAGATAAGACAAACCTAATGGAAGAAATAATTCGTTTTAAATCTGAAGGAACTTTAATTGAATCTCTTGAAAAGAAACTTGAGAATGTTCAGAAATCTATTGACAAGTTGGTCTCTTCCTATCGAAGTCCAGACGATGAGGATACACCAGTGTTGAAAAACCAGTACAAAAGGAAGAAAGTACTCCCTTTCACATTGAGTAACGCTACAAACATGCATCAAATTATTCGATCCCCATGTTCCCCTATGTCCTCTTCTCATAGCGTGATGAAGCATGAAACAGAGAACAAGGTTCCTGATAAAGTGATGATGGCTATTGACGAGTATTCAGGGATAGGTAAAGTTACACCAAAGTGTGATGTAAACTGCAGAAATGTATCAAGGGACAGTACTCCTCTGTCAAAGCAATCTAACTCAGTTAATGTGAGAAAAATGCAAAGAATGTTCAAGACTGCTGCTGAGGAGAATATACGGAGTATACGAGCTTATGTTATAGAGTTAAAAGAGCGGGTGGCAAAGCTACAATATCAGAAACAACTGCTGGTTTGCCAGGTGTATAAATTTCTCAATCATTTTTTCTCATTAATAAATCATGTACATTGCCATACCATGAGAATGCAGTATCAGTTGAGCGTGGAAAAAAATCTGTCAGTTAGGCTGCAAGGATTCACGCTCCTTTACAGTGATAAGATAGGAAAAACATAAGCAGTCATTAATCAAGGAGATAAGCATATGCCTATGCTGCTGCTAAGATAAATTATAGCAGGATAGTTCACGTATGAGGAAGATAATAATTGATAAAAGGAATATATAACCTACATTCTTTCTAACACAATTTTGATGTAGAATTTTGACTAAGCCAAAAATAAGTTAGGCAGTAGTTTATAAGATATCTACAGATTGGCATTGACAATTTAGAATCTCATTTCGTTCGTGTGATGTTTCCCTATGCAATTGGCTCTTGACAACATAAGTAGAAGTGTCCTATCATCATAAAAAATAACCTTGAGCCTGTTTGGAAGTATGCCACAACAACTCAGTCGTCTTATATTCTTTTATTAGTCAAAATGTACTAAAACTAATTTTGAGGTTTAACCTTACCTACCAGATGTCGTTTATATTCAATAAAAACTTAATGTGAGTGTGTTTATATGTTTCATTATTATATTTTGAAACCAGAAACGAGACTTTTATTTTTTCATCTTACATGTATTTATATTTTATTGAATACGTGTTTAGGTATTAGATCTGGAGAAAAATGGGAATGAAAGTGGTGCGCTAATGGATACAATTGAGCATACCCCAGCTTCTTGGCATACTATCTTCGAGGATCAGAGAAAGCAAATCATCGTGTTGTGGCATCTGTGCCATGTTTCCCTTATACATCGGACACAGTTTTACTTGCTATTTAAAGGGGATCCATCTGATCAAATTTATATGGACGTTGAATGGAGAAGATTGACATGGTTGGAGCAACACTTGGCGGAGCTTGGAAATGCCAGTCCAGCACTTTTAGGCGATGATCCTGCAAGCTCTGTTTATGCAAGGTATATAAACTGCCAACCATCTGTCACTTGAGAATGAGATATGTCTAAGGCCCATTTGGTAACCGGTTTTTTTGTTTTTAATTTTTGAAAATTAAGCTTATAAACACTCCACCCTTTGAACTTTTTGATTTTGCAATTAGGCCAAAGTTCAATTATTACTCCACCCTTTGAACTGTTTCATTTTTTTGTTTTTGTTTTTGGTTTTTTTTTGGAAGTTTTGTTTTCAAATTTGTGTATATTACAAACAAAAACCTTATCTATTTGGTAACTGACTTTGTTTTCTGTTTTTTAAAAACAAAATGTATTTTTGTGAAAGCTTCTTCCTTTCTTTCATTTTCAGTTTTCCTTCATAATTTAAAAAACAAGTTTCTTGTTAAAAAATCAAAAAGGTGAATTTGTTGCCAAACACACTTATTTTTTAAAAAACAAAAAACAGAAAACAAATGGGTTACCAAACAAGCCATAAGCTATCTGTTTTTCATTTTAGACAATAATACTGGCTTTCTGATGCTGCGCAGTGTCAAGGCTCTGAAGCAAGAAAGGGAGTATCTTGCAAAGAGGGTGAGCTCTAAGCTAACAGCAGAGGAAAGAGAAATGTTGTATGTGAAATGGGAAGTTCCACAAGTAGGAAAACAGAGAAGGCTACAACTAGTGAACAAGGTATGGACAGATCCTCTTAACATGAAACATATACAGGAAAGTGCAGAAGTTGTTGCAAAGCTGGTCGGATTCTGTGAATCAGGGGAACATGTGAGCAAGGGGATGTTTGAACTTAACTTTGTTTGTCCTTCTGATAGGAAAACTTGGATGGGGTGGAATCTAATCTCTAATCTGTTAAATCTATAATGATTTTTGTTGCACTCCACACTTTGTATATGCTAAGATTTAATGCTTTGACGAGCTCTCCACTTTGAAATGTTCAATCCTCTGAAATTTCTGGTGGGAGCTGTGGTAAGAAATGAACTAACCTTAGATTATATGTAAAATTGTTCTCTCAAGTTGTGCAAACGGCATGTTGAGTTTTTTTTGCTGTTGTCGATGTAATCAATGCAACGTAAAGAGCGAATTCTAATATCCTTTATAAACTTCTATATTTATATGTAATTGTAAATTAAATTCAAATACAAGGAAATGAAGTGTAAGGGTCTTCCTTATAAATAGGTTGGGAGATGAATTTTAGCCTATGCAAGAGAACCAATGAGAATGTCCAAGCAAGCTTTGCGGTAACTTGATGGACCTATGAGGTGAGCTTAAAGGAACCTAGGAATAGCTTGATGGACCCATAAAGGTGAGCTTAAGAGACGCTCACAGCCTAGAGAGATCTTAATAGGAGCACTGATGAGGGAGAGCTAGATAGCTCTATGGGGCCCATGAGGTAGGCAAAGCTCAAGAGGAGCACCAATGGAGAAGAGCTTGTGTCAAACCCTTCTCTAATACCTAACTTGACCTCAAAAGAGGGTGTGAGGGTTGACAAGCATTGTCGTAACTTGACAATACTTCACAACCAACCTAACTTGGCTCAACCAACAGTCACAACACTATTAATGCATGCTTAAAAGAAACAATGCAAGCTAAATGTTTTGCTAACAACTCGGACTACTAGCTGCAACATTTGATAGAAACTCAGCGAAAACATAGACTTGATAACAACTTACTAACTAGGCCTACAACTTGTAACTCAAGCTAAGACATAAACGTGCTAACTATAAAGATAAAATAATCACAGCTCACAAATAAGGAATAGTAGTTGTAGGGCAGGCTCAACACGATGATCACTACTTAGAAAGTGAGAAAAGATTTGAAAGAGTAAGTTGAAAGACTTGGAGAGTGATGGTTTGATTAAACATGCTTTTCAAAATAGTTATGCAAATCTTTGGCTTTTAGAAATATTCAAACAGTTAAATCACATTTCATAATCATGTAACTTGAACTTACAAACATTTGAAATACATATCATAAACTTTACTTGATCATTAATCAATAACCGGTTCATAAAATGAAACATGGATGTTGGTACACCTCATCGTCAATGACGTACTTCTCTCAACATAGGCACAATTCTAAGTGTAACCTTCTCCACATAGGTACAATGAATTGCACCTTCATTGATGTACAAGAAACATAGGCTTGTTAGCCTTTACATCAGTAACGGAAAACCACTGTGTGCACATAAACTGGTCTTAAAGAGTAACATAGAACATGCGTGCATAGATTCATGAAAACATATTTGAAATCTTAGCTTCAAACACATGCTTGCTTTAAATCTCTTTCAGACCTCATAATCATAAGACATGTTTGGAAATAGTTTATAAATCATGCTTTGCAAATTATTTACTAAATCAGTAAAGAAATATCACTCAGAATTTTCAATCACGCTTAGAAACATTTAGCTTTAAACTCATGTTTATAAATAAACATTGAAAATCATTTTGTCTCACAAACTAGTAGCTCAACTCCTTAGCTTAGAATTTCCTCCTTCATCTTCTGAAACATTTAGCTTTAAACTCATGTTTATAAATAAACATTGAAAATCATTTTGTCTCACAAACTAGTAGCTCAACTCCTTAGCTTAGAATTTCCTCCTTCATCTTCTTGGTCTAAAACAAAGGAATTAATATTCCATATCAACCTCCTCATACTTAGAAAATATCAAGAAATCAACTAAAATTCCCAAAAACTCCAAAAAAACCACTTTTGATCCAACACCACTGCACACTATCATGGGCATGCCACACATGCACAGAAGCAAGTGCTTGCAATGTAATTTAATTAAAGAATCATTTTGTGAATATGTCATGTTAGGCTCTAATTATGCGACTAGAGTTGCTAACGAGGCTAGGGTTTTGCGATAAAATGGACATACTACCTACGTGTTGCTAACTTCATTAATTCAATGTTTTAGTACAAGGTTTTCTCTCTTGCCAAGGTTTTCTCTCTCTTGCCCAAGTATAAGCGAAAAGAGAGGATTATTGGGTAAGCCAGGGTCGAACAAAGGGAATTGGCGATCCTAATGGGTTAATCATGCATTCTAAACTTATGCAGTATCTATGCAGTATATAGATATGAACAATATATTTCTATTCTATATATTTACACTAAGTATGAGGGAGTAGCAAGATAGAGATGGTGATGAAATGAAATGTAATGTGAACTCACGTATTAGACAATGAAATGCAAGAATATTTAAACAATTAAGTGTAAAGCAAAGATAATTAACGTGTTGAGGCGACATAAAGCATTCTTTAACTTCAGAATTAAGGTGAGGAAACTCTCGATGCCTTCGCCATACTTGCTTTCCATTCAGGATCCAAATACTTAAAGTTAAGAGATGATTTGTATCTAATCTTTATGAATGAATTATAAGCAAGTCATACTATATTAAGGCGAGCAACCTCTTGATGCCTTCGACGCACACACTCGCATTTTTTATATGTATGCTAAGGATAAGTTCGACGACAAGATTGCATTGCTACAATTCCTTCGCCACCTGCTTATCTAAATTTGAGTTATCACGCACAAGTAACAACAGTTAACACTTTGTCTTTTCTCTTGAATAAGACAAGGCGTTAATGGTCGCATTTAACTAAACAAGACAAACAACAAACACATCCAAATTCTCTAACATTAACTACTTCTTACTTATTTACTCATAATTAGTTAAACATAATTGTAGTGGAGAGATAAGAAAATGGGAGAATGAGAGTAGAAGTGCATTGCATTTATAACTACATCTTTAGGCCTTTCGGCCATGAAGTTTTCATTACAAACACATACAAAGAAATTGCAAATGGGAATACAAGGGAATGTGGTGAGCCGCGAAGTGATTTATCATACTCTTTGGCTCTGATTTTTTTCTTTTACATTAAGGAGAAGCGGTAAGGGGATCTCTCTCTCTGTTCTAAGCTCTCACTTAAAACAAAGGAAGGTAATGTAAGATGAAGAAGCTTTCTCTCCAGTGAAATTTGGCACTCTCTTCTCTTCTTGAAGAGGCAATCTCTATTTATAAGCGAGGTGTGATACAACGTAACATTGTCTAGGCTTCATTAATTCTCTAATAAAGCTGCTCTGTGTCATAAATGTCCTTTTTGTCCTTTTTTGACATTTGCGACAACCATTTTTTACTGCTAGTGCTTCAGAACGCCTAGCTTCATTCTTCTAGTCGCCTTGTTGGTTGTGTTGTCTCCTCGCCTGACGTTTTGTGGCTTGACTGCTTTTTTTTTCACCTAAAAACCTGCATAGGCACAAGAAAAATGCGATTAACAGTCATACAACTCTTTATAATATATAACGCATAACCTAGTCATTTTATCATTTTGTTACGCGTTTTCTTCCTATTTCATGCGTTAAGACTTCATTATTCTATCCAAAAGGCTACTATAACTTGTATTTCTAAAAGTTATCACACCCCCAAATTTAGAATAAGGCTTGTTCTTAAGCATTACTCCATAGTCCTAAAAATGCCTACCTTTTGCATGCTTGCTAAACTTCTCATAATGAAGTTCTAATTCACTTCACATTCCAAACGCCTCATACTTTTCTCGCATACTTCTTACTTATGAAAATATTTCTAGTTTCTAAATGTGGCAAGCGTAAGTCTCAAAATATCCTTGTTCATTTCCAAAAAATCTTATTTTCAATTTTTATGGAGTTTGTTCTGAAAATTCTTGGTTCCTTTTAGCGATAAAATTTTATTATTTATCTACGTTTGGCGTTGGGTGAAAAATCATTGGTATTTTATGAATTTGTTCCTCTCCTCAACTATAGCTCTTATCACCGCTTATTTACTTACTCAAAGTTTTTGAAGCTTTACTCCTTATTTTTGATTGAGAGATGACAACATTGGAGTTGTTATTTTAATTTGAATTTGAATGAAAGAATAAGTTAATTTTTTTTAATGGTTTTAACTTTGTTAAAACGCTAAATTTGTTAAAACGCCTAGAAAGGTTCTTTTGATTTTTCAAATGCTTTAGCTCGAACCTCGGACACCTCCAAATTTTTTAATGCAACTAGGTCCTCATTGCTAAAAAGTGAATGATAGGATGAACTTAGAAAAATTTTACAAAAGAGGTTTGAGGTAAAGCTTACTCGCCTAAAGGATCCTAGAAATATGTTCAAAGTAAGTTTCATCAACTGAAATATGTTCAAAGATAGTTAATATCATAGAAGTTATCCTTGCGAGAAGCGAAAAGCAAGAATTAAAAGAACTCATTAAGAAAATTTGTACTTAGATAAATAAATGACTGATTACAAGTATAAAATTACAAAAGAGCAAAATTACAAAAGGTAAAATAAAAGAAAATTACAAAAGTTAGAAGCACCCTCAAATTTAATTGTCTTGGCAGGGTTCAGGATCCCAAGGTTTGCTCGTTGAAGTGGTGGGAGTGGTGCTTCTAGGTCAAGTGGGATGATCGGGGCTGACACGTGTTGGACAAAGATTGCGTGGGTATACTCCATCATTGTTCGAAACCGTCGATCATGTTGCGTGGGCATCTATCACATCAATTTTGACAGCGAGATGACCAATGAAGTGAAAGTTGAGATTGTCAAAGATAATTGAGCTTGTTGTGCCCAAGAGATACCGGTTTGCGTTCCATGGCGTCCAATCTTCCTTGCGCATGTCTTGTAAACCTTAGATCCCCAAGGATTTTCTAAGCATTTTAGGGAACTTAAGAGATGAATACGAGTTGAGGTTTGTGAAACTCTAAATTTTCTAAGACTATTGGGATTGGCTAAGTGTTCAAAGGAAGAAGGAACTAGGCGTTTAGAGGTTAGGTGGGCATCCAAAGTGAGCATAAATAACCTCTAAATGACATTCATTGGGTGGCAAAATGAGGGTTGAAAACCTCCAAGCTAGGCCATTAGGATATGTTCTAGGCCACCAAAACTATGAAAATAACCTCTAAGGAAACTCTAGGCGTTTTAAGTGGCTTGGAAACCTTGGACTTGTTAGGCGAGAAGAATGATTTAGAAGTTAGCATAGGCATAAGTGTGATGGCTAGACGAGAGAGACTAAACTTATGTGCTTAGCAAGATGACCTAAGAGGTTAGCAAGCATATGTTGGGTGGTGAAGGCTATGCGAGAATGCTTGTAGTTATGAGGTTAGCATGGTTGTCATGTGCGAGGCGAGAAGGCACTATGAGGTTAGCAAACATGAGTTAGGCGGACAAGGCTATGCGAGAGAGGCTATAGAGGTTAACTGGCATCTTGACTAGGCTAGGCGTTTTAGGAAAGTACGTGGCAAACTAATGGTAAGCGATTTAAAGTTAATTCAGGATCTTAAGCTACATGCATTTTTTCAGCCAAGGTGGAGGTGGATTAAGGAGATTAAAATGTGGATTAATCAAGTACGAGGTGTCATTCAATTTTCATGCAAGGCTTCACTATAAATTGGCAACTTCACTCAAGAAATTCTCACAATCCATTCGTGCCATTTTCCTCAATTTATTCTCAAAAGTTTAGAAATTGTGTTTAGTTCATAGAACTGGGCTGCTGGGAAATTTAAAGGCGAGAAGATTGGCGTTTAAACCAAGGAAAGGTGTGAGATGGTCATCTTGGAGGAGAATCTGAACAAGGTAGGTGTTTGCTGTCCAGAAGATGCGTTAGAAGGATTTTGACTTTTAAATTTTGAGGTCAAGAAGACTTAGAAGGAAATTTCTGATTTAAGATCGAACTCAAGTATCGTGAGTGACACATTGATTTATAAAGCATCATTTCCAAGTTATTGTTCAAAGATATGATTTATGATAAATGTTTATTGAACTGATTTCTCAAAGTTATGCTACGTTTGAATGATTTATTGATGAATTATGAAAGCAAAGGAAATGTTTCAAAATTTTCACTATGTTTTATCCTAGCCCGAATATTCCATGAGACCTATTGTATACATGTGTTTTTAACTCGACCCTGATGGTAGGGTTGGCAAGCCTATAGTTTATGGGCAATCAGGAAAGGTATATTTTATGCCTTAAAGGAGGAGGGTTACAATGAATGTTGTTTCCTATCAACTATCCTGTCTTAGGACGAAGAGGTTTAATACTGCATGTGGATATGGATCGCATGCCTTCCAAAAGCTATGAAAAAGTTCAATGCTTCAAGTATCATGTTATTAAATGACTGTTATTGATAAATGTTATTTAAGCTTTAGTTTTATGTTAAACTATTTATGAAAACTTGTTTTATAAAATTGTTGCTCACTAAGTCTTTTGACTTACTCTTACAAAATGTTTTCCCTCTTTCCAGGTACAAATTATGAATCTCTGTGTGCTGAACTTATTGTCGCCAAGCCAATTTAGTTTTCAGTCATGAAAGGAAATGATTTGTTTTGTTTTAAAAAAATTGTTATTTACATGTCTTATACATTTTACATAGTATTTATAAAAAGTCATTTCCAAATGGGTTCCATTATGATTTTAAAGTTATTTCTAAGTTTAAACACTTTCGCTAAAAAATAAAGGTCAGTTGAATCGTTTCAAAGGTGAATAATTTTAGTTGACATCATGCCACCTTTCATATCTAGAACAGGTGATTCGGAAGGGGGTGTGACAAGGTTAGTAGTTAAGATTTATAATATAATGAAATTTGAAAGAAAATTTCAAATTAGTTAATGGTTATTAAACCTGGTTCATAAAACCCTTGAAACCTTTTAAAACAAGTATAATAGCCTTGGTTAAGAAAGAATTCTATTTCAAGAATTAGTTATAAAGGACCTTAGGAATTATGATTCAAGTGAAATAAAAAGTGCGTCATTATAGGAGTATTTTAGTACATTGGACTAAGAAAAGAATGAAGATTGACAAAGAAAATGGTTGTTGACAAGGAATGGGCATGTGAATACAAAACCTTTTCGTTGGTATTAAGAAAAAGGTGTGTGACATGCAAGGCCTTTGATTCATGCAAGGAGGTGGAGTTAAAAGGTTAGCAAGAGGTGTAAAGTGACCAAGTTGATGGTGTCAAGACTAAGTCATGCAAGCATGAGGTGGAAAATGTGAATAGGAGGTGTTATCACCAATGCATGCGAGGACCTCTATAAATAAGGAAACTTTGGAGAATGAATGCTACCAAACTATTCGTGTCATTTGCTTAATTACACTTGCAAAATATCTTAAATTGTATATAACATTAAGGGTAAGGCTGCTAGGTCAAAAAGAGATGAGGAAGAAGGCGAAAATCGGAACTGAAGCATAAAAGGTCAATTCTCGAGTAACCTTGAGTAGTGCTGAGTTTTTGGAGGCTACTAAACACATCACTTGTCATTTAAGTTTTGGATTTTGAGTTATTAACCTCCGAAGTTGAAAGAAAGATTCTGGCTGAGAACCCAGTTTCTGGCCATTACATCAAGTGGTTGAGCATCATGGCAGGGCTGTGAACAAAGGGTGTGATGGTGCCGAGAGACATGCCATGCATGTGGCACCAGGCACACAGCATCACAGTGTGCGGCACTAGGCACACGACACCTAGCGCATGGCCATACACATGCACGTGCAAGGTTAGCCTATGGCCCAGAGTCCTGGGCATGCTTTAACCTCCCTATCACCCATGCCTGAGTGCCAGCATATGCCAAAAAGCATTTTTAGGCCATTTTAAAAATATTTTTTCCATTTCTATGTGAAGTTTTGATATTTTCTTGGTCATGTAGATTAATTTGCACTTAAATATTATTATTTCAGGTTGAGAAAAAATCGGGCAAATCTATAGGCCAAGGATCTAAACTTGTATCTATGAGTGACAAAATGAATTTCTTAAGGGGTTTCTCACCATGTTTTACAAGTTATTTATAAAAGAAAGCTTTGAGCTAAATGTTTGAGTTATTTGATTTATGAATGATTTCTTAAGCATGTGATTTCTTTAAAGTATTAAATCAAGCATGACTGTTGAGAAATATTTATGGCTAAGAATGAAAAAATGAGTTTGACAGGACATGGTAATGGTTTATGGTTTACTTTATGCAACATGATTCTTTATATTTTTGAAACATTGTTTACAAGGTTTATGATCCTATATATGTTTTATCTAATCCAAGTTATCTCAAATAGCCCTACGAGGTAGGTTATGGGACTCTAAGGAATTTGAGGTAACAATACTTATCTCCAGAAACAGAGTTAGGGATGCCTACCTCTCAGGAATAAGGGATTGAGGATGCTCATCTTGTTAGGTTTTATGTCCTAAAATTCGTAGATAGTAAATGTAATTTGTTGACCATTATTAATAAAGTGTTATTATTATAATTTTAATAAGCGTTATTTATTATATTATTAGTTTTGTCTTAATAACCTAAATCCAATAAACTAACATCTTAAGTTGTTTAATTTAATGAGTCTTCAATAATATGTAGAGACATACATGGATCAATATTCGAGATCAGTTTAAAGGGTCTACAGTATAGGGATAAGGCTATGTACCTTATCCTAGTAACACTATAGATAAGTGATAACATTGTAGAAATACAAATTACTATGGCCTTTTATGTAAAAAAATGAAGCTTTATCGCATTGGAATGGAAGAAAACATAGGAAAAAGTAGAGAATTTGGTTAACTTGTGTATTGCATATTACAAAAGAACTTTATCCTTATTTTATCACGTTTTATATGTCTTATCGCAAGATATTAGGCAAAAAGAAGTAGAGCTTAGCGATAGAACGTCAGGTGGGGAGACACGTTCAACCAACAAGGCGATGATTAAACAAGGTAGGTGATTAGATGCATTAGCAAATAAATTTGGTTTGCGCGAATGTTAGAAAAAGAATAAAAGGACGTCTGTGTGGCGCTGATGCATCTTTAATCATAACCATTAATGAGGCCTAGAATGTTCTGTCAACGTCACTCCCCGCCTATAAATAGAAGCATCTACTTCAAAACAACGTGTGTGAAATTGGACTGGAGAGCAAGCTCATTCTATCTTTCATTTTTTATGTCTTGAGTTTTAGGTGAGAGCTTGGAACAAAAAGAGAGAGAGTTCTTCCCTTACCATTTTTCCCTCAACAAAATGGCAAAAATCAGAGCCAAGAAGTATGAGAAATCATACTATGAGGCTTGAATAATTTCTTTATATACCATTTATAGTTATTTTGTATTAAGTTGTAAAATGTACTCCATGGCCGAAATGCCTAAAATTATGTTTGTAATATTAATGCATTTCTTCTACCACTTTCCCATCTCTCTTTTTCTATCCACTTTTAATCCATTTAATTCGTTTATTAGCAATGCAATGTCTTATTGATATTAGAAAATCCAAATGTATATCATGTAAGTTTTGTTTAACTAAATGTGGACATCAAGCATTTTTTATTTGAGAGAAAAGACAATTTCATTAACAGCAATCACCTGACAAGTAAGAGCTCATATTTGACTAAGCAAGCGACAAAGCAATACACTCTCATCGTCGAGTTCATTCTTCGCATAAGTTACAGAAATGTTAACCTGTGCGACAAAAGTATCGAAAGGTTGCTCATCTTAAATTAGGATAAATTACTTGTGATGCATACAAACTGATTAGATACAAATCATAGCTTAACTTTAAGTACTTGGATACCGAGAGGCGAGTAAGTATGGTGAAGGCACCAAAAGGATGCTCACCTTAATTCTGAAGTTAATAGATGCTTTGTATCACATCAAAATATTAATGCACAATACATTGTGGTTAGTTAAATAAATATTCCTTCATGCCATGCTTGCAATATTAGTTCATTTTCCATCACACTAAATTGTCATGACCTTGCACCACCAATTGCACCTTAGTGTGTAATTAGGATAAAATATAACGTTCATATCCATACTATATAGATTATACCACATGGGTTTAGCTGTGCGATAGATTCAATTGGAACATTAATTCCCTGAGTTCGACCATGGAGTTACCAAGAAACCTCTCTATGCTTGCACTTGGACGATAGAGAGGAAAACGTGTATTACATGCATACCATGAGAAAGTAGCAATGCATAGATAGGAATTGCATCTTTTGTCGCATCATCCTATTCTAGCCACCTACTACGTTGCTTAATTAGAGCTTAACATGGCATGTCCAAACAAACATTGCATTCACACGAACAAGCAATACGACTCACTATGTATTTGATACAAACACAATAATCCAACGCGTTCGTGTAGGTGACATGCGAGTGAGGCTATCCTATGCAATGAGTTTGCATAAGACTGGACCACGAAATAGTAACCACGGTTGTGTAGGTGACATGAAATAGTGCACTAAATGTAACTTCGTTAACTAGTTAGATTTCTATTTCATTAGGATGACCTAGGTAACGTAGTCTTAATCCTGAGTGTATTATAAACTTCTGCTCGTGAGAAATTGTCCTTTGATTTATACAAGTTCTTAGCTAGATTGTCGACTCAATATGTTTATCATTCTAAGGACAAGACTGAGTGGGGAGCTGGGAACATAATCACACTAGATGAAATTCACTCATTCCTGACTTTAGGGTAAGTAGATGAGTGTTCTCTTAAATAGTGTCTCCGGGACTTGAACAAAGAACCCTACCCTCTTTATGGCACGAGAGGGATTTCTATTTACTGGTTGGACCATAAATAGGTTGTTCATTATAGGAGCACTGGTATTTAAGAACTAGAAGTAACCCCAGGGTAAAACAATAATTTGATCCAACTAGTGTTACAAACACTTGTGAAAGACTAACTTACTATTATTGGTCTATAACAGCAAACACAAAAAATATATCTACAGTGAGAAGAGTTCAACTGTGAGTCTTTAGTGGAGTGTACAAACAATTAACGAATACTAATTAATGTGGTAAATGAGTTTAGCCAATTAATCTAATATCATTGTAGCTTCTATCTGTACGTCCATTAAGTTCCCTTCCTAGCTCGTAAAGGATAATGAGGTCTATTTATATTGGTTGTAATTTGAAATGTTCAATTTACTTTGGGAATTAAGATAATGTATGGTGATACATTATAATATAAAGTTTATATTTTAATTAAACTTTAGGTTAATTTTCATAAATATAACAAACCAACAAAACATTTATGGCACGTGTAACAAAGTAAAAAAGCCAATGAAACTGTCAAATTTTTTTTAGATATTCCAGGTTTTCTCTTCCTTTTCATCGTCTTTCTTCTCTTCCTCTTATGTGAACTTTTTTCTTTCCATCATCTTTTTCTCTTTTTCTTCTGTGGTTTTTCTTTTATTTTTTCAAACTGTTATTTGGTTCAAGATCGTATACCAATTTTTTAAATTCTTTTTCAAACTGTTATTTGGTTGTTCCAAATATAAAAGATGGTAAAAAAAAATTGTTGGATATTAGATAGCCAAATCTAAATGATTGTATTCCAAAAATAGTCAAATCTAAATGATTGTGTGCAAAGAATCTTTAAAAAATCGTTTAGATTTAGGTAGCCAAATTTAAGAGATCAAATCTAAACGACTGTGTACCAAATATAAACGATTGTGTACCAAAAAATCTTGAAAAAAATCGTTAGATTTGGCTCCTTAAATTTAAATGATCAAATCATGTTTCAAATATAAACAATCGTGTACCAAAAAATCTTGAAAAAAAATCGTTGAGATTTGGCTATCCAAATTTAAACGATCAAATCTAAACGATTGTGTTCCAAATATAAATGATAGATCGTTTTTCAAATAGAAATGAGCGTGCCAAAAAATCTTGAAAAAAATCTTTGAGATTTGGCTACCTAAATCTAAACGATCAAATTTAAACAATCGTACAAGAAAGAATAGCCAAATCTAAATGATCGTTTCTCAAATATATTACGCATGTTGGATGCCAATTAATCCCAGTGCATTTTTGGAATTTATCATTGTGGGCTTGTGAGCTTTTTCCATTTTCAAAATTGTTCTATACCGTGTAAATATTTTGCTGTTTTATTATATTTTTTAAAAGACCTCTGAACTTTATTATATAAATTTAACTTTGGGTATGATTCAAATTAATTTATGAGAGAATTAATATTTGAATGAGTTCAAATATTAGTTTAATATGAATTAGATTCATATTGAAAGTATTGGTTAAAATTTAATATGTATATACACATTAAAACTATAGGTTATGAGAGAAATTTATATTTGAATATGATTAAAATTTGGATTAAATTAAATATAAGATGTTTAATTTATCAATTAATTAATTGGATAATTAATTAATAATTTAGTTTAATTTGATTTAATTAAATTAAAACTATAGGTTATGTGAGAGATATTTATTTAAATATGATTTAAATGAAATATTAATTAAATATGATTTAATTAGTGCTCTTTTAAAAAATATAACAAAGCAGTAAAATATTTACACTGTATAGAACAATTTCAAAAATGAAAAAAGCCCACAGGCCCACAATGGAAAATACAAAAAATGTCCCGCAATTAATTGGTACCCAGCGTGCGTAATATATTTGGTCAACGATCGTTTAGATTTGGTTATTCTTTCCTACATGATTGTTTAGATTTACTACCCAAATAAACGATTTTTTTCAAGATTCTTTGGTACACTATCGTTTAAATTTGGCTATTCTCTGTAAATGATCATTTAGATTTAATCGTTTAAATTTGGATCATTTAAATTTGGTACACAATCATTTAGATTTGACAGTTTAAATTTGGGTAGGTAAATCTAAACAATTTTTCAAAATTTTTTGTATACGATCATTTAGATTTGGTACATGATCGTTTATATTTGGTATACGATCATTTATATTTGATCATTTAAATTTAGGTAGCCAAATCTCAACGTTTTTTTTCAAGATTTTTTGGTACACAATCGTTTAGATTTGGTACACGATCATTTATATTTGGTATAAAATCGTTTAAATTTGGCTACCAAAATTTAAACAATTTTTTTAAAGATTATTTTGTACATTATATTTTATATTTTGCCGGTTTGTTATATTTATGAAAATTAACCATTTAATTAATTATTAATTTAATTAATTAATTAACTATTTTAATATTAATATTAATTTAATTAATTTAAGTTATTAAATTAATAGGGAATGTGGGTGGTTTTTCCACGTATCCCATATTCTCTCTAATTTCTCTTGAAGAAGAGGGAGATATTCGTACGACAAAAAGACAGAGGGCTTCTGGTACTCGGTATGCGTATTCTCTCAAAGAAAATTCTTCTCTAATTTCTTTTTTCCTTTTTTCAATTTTGTTTTCCACAAACCAAGATCTCTAGCTCAGAGAATATGAAAGTTTTCAAGTGGTGGTGTTGAAAATTGATGATTGGCATATACATAATCGACAATGTACGCAAGTACCTCTTTCCTCTTCTCTGTATTTTTTTATAGCATGCTTACTCATAGAAAGATTGTTTATTTTGTATATTTCCAATGTACTAGAATTTTTAGATTCAAATTAAATTTGAGTTATAGTTTTGTTTAAATTTATTTTGTTGCGTAGGGCTCTTATCCCTTCGCATCTATGCGGTTTGTAGTTAGTATTGAGTTAGCTCTGCCATCTTTTCCAAAGTAGATTCTTGGGTTATTAATGAGGAAAAAACTAGGATTTGAGTTACTAATTTCTAAGTGTTTGCCAAGTTAAAGTATTTACGATATCATTATAATTAATGTTTAAATGTTTATGAAATTTTGTTTAAAAACCTAGTCACTCACTAGGCTCGTTTAGCTCATATTCAAAATGTTTTACACTTTTCAGGTAGAGGTAGAGGTTGTGTTCTCCGAAGAAGAGAAGGAGGAGGTGGAGGAAGATCATTTGAAGAAGGGATTTGGATTTTGGGTTAAGGGTTTTGTTGGCGAGAAGGAGAAAAGTTTTGTTGGTGAAGAGAAGGAGGCTTTTTTTGGACTTTAGAAGGAGGAGGAGGACTTGTTGGCAAGGAGGATGGATGACCTATAGAGGGTTAGGGTCAATGGTCACGTTAACCCTTGGTTTCTTTTCAATGGGCTTAGAGCTTGATGCGCCCATGGTGGCCTTCTTTTTTTAGTGGTGGTGGGGGCGGAGAGGTTTCGTCTGCAGCTTTTGAGCCTTTTCTTTAGCCTCACATTTTCAAGCGACGTTCTTCTTCTTTATTTTGATGTAAAGTTATCATTTTATGCAGGACTGCCTGAGTGTAAACGCCACCTGATAGATTGGCTTAGGGGATGACGTCTAAAGATGGGATGACTTGCAGACATAAGGCCTTAACAATTGATGGGGGAAGGGCATGGCACCTTTAGGTATCTCCATCCAAGATAAGATGGCTTGAATCATCGGGCCGAGATTAAATGCCAACTTCTTCATTATACAGTAAATCAACATCACATACTCCAAGAATATGGTGCTATCATGACGCGTGGAAAGTATCTTTTTCTTAATAAAGAAAAGCCACACGCTTGCCTTCATTGTCAATTGGTGTGGATATAATTGGTACTTCCCAGTTGGCATTATCTTCCACTCCACTTCAAGTCATGCGATAGTTTGCAATGCCTCCTTGTTCTACCTCTTCAAAGGCTGAGATATTAACGCTTGCTTTGGAGTTTCCACATCATTGGGCAGGGCATATAGTGTGTTTATGGCCTGGTGTCGAAACACTCTCTTGCCTTCTACTATCGCATAATACTCGATTGGATTGTCTTTTGTGTCATAAAAATTCTTCACTACATCCAACTGAATCTTGACTCCTCAAAAGAATTTCCTCCATCCAAACGCCTTGATTGGAGTGTACAAGAAGTCCGAAAGGGCCCCATTGAAGGGGAAGAATCCTTTTTCTATCTTAACCTCTCTGGCGGTGCTGGCCCTATGAGCCTCTTTTTTTCCGCTGCCGGGTTGAACCTTCTCAAGTATTTATGATCCTTTTTTTTCTTCTTTTTTAGTGGCCCGTTAGCCTCCCTTCTATCAACTCTTTTGGGTGATGGCCTTGTTTCCAATAGGCTTATTGCCGCCAACTCAACTTCGAGCTCCTTCATGAGCTCAATATCTTCTCCTCAAATGGCTCTTCTCTTGGCCACTAATTCCTCAACTTGCTCGCTAATCTTGGCGAGCTCTACTTTCTTCTTCTCCTTCTTCTCTATGACGTAATGAATCATTTCCATCTTCTCCTTCGTCTCTGCAAATGATGATATGTTGTAGAAAGCTTTCCTGTGAATTCGTTGCTAAGACACGAAACGTCATCTTTGTGTTGCTTCTCTACCGCCATTGCCTTCTTCATTTCTTCTCCTTTTCTCTTTTGTCGTCACTCAACTAGTAACACAACGACAACACTTACATCCTCAACTTCTATTCACAATTCAACTTCCTTAGATTCCTGACGCATACAATCCTCACTACAAGAAATTCTGTATCTTTCTACGCCTACTTACACCATTAGGAGAAATAGTGTCTAGACAAAGGATATCTTCCGACGTAGAAAAAAGCGCATCGATAGATAGTATCTCTCTCGACACATCACGTCAAGCATCACCAATAGATGCCTACTCCCAACGCCGTTGGTCACCATGTCATGAGTGCCCCAACATCTCCTAACGTGCACATAAGGGTGTCAACAGAAATAATGCATCTCCCAACACGCTTCTATTGGGATTTATGTCTTAAAACTCGTAGATTGTAAATATAATCCATTGACCGTTGTTAATAAAGTGTTATTATTGTAATAATTGTTATTGATTAAATTATTAGTTTTGTCTTAATAACCCAAATCCAATAAACTAACATCCTAAGTTGTTGAATGAGTCTTGAACAGTATGTAGAGACATACATGGATCAATGTTCAAGATCAGCTTAAAAGGTCTATAGTATAGGGATAAGGTTGGGTACCTTATCCTGGTAACACTATGAATATGACTCACTTTGTATTTGATACAAACACAATGATCCAACACGTTCGTGTAGATGACATGTGAGTGAGGGTATCCTATACAATGAGTTTTCATAAGATCGAACTGTGAAATAGTAACCACTAGATGTAACTTCGTTAACTAGTTAGGTTTCTATTTCATTAGGATGACGGTAACTTAGTCTTAATCCTAATTGTATTATGAACTCTTGTTTGCAAGGGATTGTCCTTTGATTTTTACGGATGAGAGTGGCTAAATCTCCGACTCAATAAGCTTATCATTTTAGGGACAAGACCGAGTGGGGAGCTGGGAACATAATTACACAAGATGAAATTCACTCCTTTCCTACTTTAAGGTAAGTAGATGAGTGTTCTCTTAAATGGTGTCTCCGGGACTTGAACAAAGGGCTTTACCCTCTCAATGGCACGAGAGGAGTTTCTGTTTACTGGTTGAACCATAAACAAGTTGTTCATTAGTGGAGCACTCGGTATTTAAGGATTAGAGGTAACCTAGGGGTAAAATGATAATTTGACCCAATTGGTGTTACGAACACTCGTGAAGAACTAACTTATTGTTATTGGTCTATATCCGTGAACACAGAAATATATCTACAGTGAGAAGAGTTCAACTATGAGTTTTTAATAGAGTGTACACATAGTTAACGAATATTGATTAATATGGTTAATGAGTTCAGCCAATTAATCTCATATCGTTGTAGCTTTCGATTTGTAGGTCCATTAGGTTTCCTTCCTAGCTCGTAAAGGGTAATGAGATTTATTTATATTGGTTATAACTTGAAATGTTCAAATTTACTTTGGGAATTAATATAATGTATAGTGATACATTATAATATAAAGTTTATCAAACTTTATTATATAAATTTAATTTTGGATATGACTCAAAATTAATTTATGAGAGATAAAATATTTGAATGAGTTCAAATTTTAATTTAATGAGAATTGGATTCATATTAAAATTATTGGTTATGAGAGAAGCTTATATTTGAATATGATTTAAATTTAATTTAAGTTAAATATAAGATATTTAATTTAGCTATTAATTAATTGGAGAATTAATTAATAGTTTAGTTTTATATTATTTAATTAAATTTGATTTAATTCAATTAATATAAAACTATAAGATATTGGAGAGATATTCATTAAATAAGATTTAAATGGAATATTAATTAAATATAATTTAATTAATTATTAACTAATTGATTAATGGTTAATTAATTAGTTGATTTGAAATTTTTATTAATTTAATATTTTTTAAATTAATGGAATCTCATGATTTTCTCCTACTTCATTTCCTACTTTATGAAGAAAAGAGAGTTATAAATACGCAAAAGAAAATAGTTTTTCTAAAAAATCTCTCAAATTTTTTTCATCTCAATTGGTTCCCACAAACCAATCTCATCCTAGACATAAATTAGAAAGAATGCTTAGTATTTAAGTTTTTTTTTTTTATTTAGAATTTTGATTCTAAATATTGTCAATGTACTGGTATTTTGGGATTCCCAAATTAATTTTAGGAATGATTCTGTAAAATCTTCTATTTCCATGGGCTTTTATCCCTTCAGGTTCACGTATGCATCGGAAGATAATTGGGCACTCCCAATGCATATCGAAAAGCGTCAAGAGTGTCCCAATAAATCCCCAATATGTTCTTTACAAAACATATCTAAATGAAAGAGAAGAAGGAAAAGAACCAAGTGTCGTTGCCTCTGCCCTACCCAGATAGGAAACACAGATCACCACCGTCATTCATCGCCTGCCCTATCGTACCACCCCTGTCTGATGCTGCCACTTGCCCTCTCTTTATTCTTTGAACTTATTTAGGTATTATTATTTTAATTTTGCCTTAAAATTCTTTGTTCTTTGAACTTATTTAGGTATTATTATTTTAATTTTGCCCTAAAACTCTTTGTTCTTTGAAATTTCCCTAAAATTACTTTGTTTTGAAGACTTTGTTTGATGAAATGCTTATAATGTTTTGAGATTTGTTTGAATTCTTTAGAGTTTGTATATTTTTAGGGGCTTTTGCAAAAATAGCAAAAAGATTTATGATAATAGAGCCCATGTCACAACATTTTCTAAATTTGCAAAAGTAGCAAATTTAAAAGTGATGACCCTCTAATAGCCCTATGATTACCGTCTGATAACCCTCCGATAGTCCTATAATTATCGTTTGATATCACTAATTTTCCATATTCACAATATGCAAAAAATTGGTGTCATGAGCTATATTTTTCTAAATATTTTGTCATGATGAAATTTCCCTATTTTTTTTTTATTAATTGTGGATTGTAGATGTTGCCCTAAATAATATCTATGTTTTTTATGTTTAGTAATTTTAGGATTCGTTTTATGGATGAATGTAGTTGGTGAATGTTATTGTCATGTACATTTTAGTTAAGGTTTGGTTAAAAAGTGTTGCTTTGATAATTTAGAGTTAGTTTGTGGTTGAATTGGATTTATATTTGATTTTATAGGAGTGAACTAATGGATTGTAATGAATTAGTGTGCACTTCCTATAAACACACTTTTAGATTTGTATTTGTGGAATGTTGTTATTGTTGTCAAATGTTGTTGTATTTGTGGGATTTTGTTGTATCAATCTTTCGGATCAACTTACTACTAAGACTATTAGTTAGTTAAAGTACTTGATAAGTAATCTATAAGTGTTATTTGTGGAATGTTGTTGTATCAATCTCTGTGGATCAAAGAATGTTATAAACTTTTGAAGTCATCGGTTTTGTTTAGTAATAAACTTCCCAAGTTATAAGCATTTTAGTTGTTTTTCGTTTATGCATATCATTTATTTTTCGAGCTTCATATCTCCATGAATACTATCTCATTTTATGCATATGACCACTTGATTTGATGCATTTTTTCATGATATTTACATCTATTGTCATAAAGTTATCATTTTATTAACATATCTTGACATTGAACCCCCTTCAAAATTACATAAAACTATGTTGAAACTTTAGAAGTCCATAACTTTGAGCATAGTTGTCCGAATTGGGTTTTTTCACAATCTTTACATCTATTGTCATAATGTTTTTCATCAAAGTTTAATTGTATTGAAGTTTAAAACTACCACCTTGAAGTTTCTCTATGGTTCTAAATTGTGTATCTTCTTTCTTTTATATGTAGTAACAATACAAGAACATAAATAATTATGTGTGGCAGTAACCATATGTAGCTACATCCACGTTCCATTGTAGATAGGTCGTAGATACTTGATTTGAATTACTAATTGATTTTATATCATTATTTTTCAGGGCCAAAACAATGAGTTTTTTGTCATCTTTAACTTAGAATACTACAAAGTATGTTTTGTTTAGATTGTGGAGTTCATTTCTCTGACCTTGGTAACAAATATTTTAAAACCTCTTCTTTTTCTTTTGTGAATTATTTAATGAGCACACACATTTCTTATGATTATGTATTTTATTTCACATGCACATTGTTACAAACTAAGTGTTTGGAAATAAATGAAGATGTAGCAATAAGAAGGGTGTTGCAGGGTAAGCCATATATATATCTTCCATTTAATAATGGAATGTTTTTTTAAAAAAAAAGTATAGAGGATCTCCCGACGCACGACATGATGCATCGGGAGATCATGGAGAACTCCTGACGTCGTCCATACGTTCGGAGTTCTCTGTGATCTCCCACGCATCATATGTTGTGCGTCAAGAGATCCTCTTCTGACACATTTTTTCCGATCCCGATCTGAACGGGCTTTTATGCATCAAAAGATCCTTACCTTATGCATTTTTTCGTATATCTTTCTACGTGTTTGTGTGTCGAAAGATCACCTTTTTTGTAACACACCCTCAATCAACACTTTGTTTGTCCCATGCTTTAGTGTGACATAGCTTGGGATTGATTGGTTCACCACCCCTTCATCCACTCCGTGTGTCCTTACGCGGTCCAAATCACTCAACTCCCTGAAAATCTCCTCTTCAACTCGCTCACAGATGCAACTGGAATTTTAGTTTACCCAAATGGGTCTTGTGCAATTTCTGACTCAAGCATGTCAAAATGCACCTTTATTAAGATCTTGGTGGAGTTAGGTTTGGCTACTTCTTCATAGAGGCCTCAGGTCAGGCACTCGATGAGGTGGAAAGATAGAGTCTTTTGGAGGGAATGGTTGTAGGGTTGGTGATTGGGCATTTGGGTGTTAAGTTTGATAAAGAAACCACTGGCTTCTTTTTTATCAATTGAGGCATTTTGGTGAAGGCTGGAGTCAGTTTTCTTTGGTCATCCATGGATTTTGAGTTTGGGAAAAAGAAATGGATTATTTTTTCGGTAAAGGAAAGAACACGGCGAGAGCAAAAAAATGGTGATAATTCTTTGAAATGTCTAAGCTCAAGAACACAAATGAGTCGAATGAAGGAAATAAGCCACTATTTATAAGTGAAATATGGCATTGCAAGCACATTAAATGAGATCTAACAACTGGTGTAGCGTCCCTTCGATTTCTGAATTTGGTAGTCGCATTAAATCCAACGTTTCAGTTTCATTCGCACGATTACATTCATAGGCATTACTATTTAATGAGTGGGAAAACTAATTTGTGTCTTAACACTTAAGGCATGGGAGGCAGGCTGTACATGTGTGCATATGGACCCCACCAAGGCCTAGGCATTCGCCTCATGTCGCTTAGCCGTGCAGTGGACATGCTCTGAGACCTAAAAATCCCCCTTTTCCCAATTCACACGCCCATCTCACACTATCATCCTGACACTTGGCCTACCCTTGGCCTTGCCCACAAACTTTATTTTTTTACCATAAACTTACTTAATATTGAAGCTTAATAACTTAAATAAATAAATAAAAAAAACTTCCTTCTACAAACTTGTTTAAAAATGTCTTAACTGGCATACCTCAAAATTTCAATCAAAAATTCCAATTATTGACTTCTATAGCTCCAACATACTCAACACTGCTCAATGTTCCTTTGAAAATGATCGTTGTGGCTTTTTCACTTCAACGCCTCCTTTCTTGGTGTCTTTTCTTCTTGGAAGCCCTTTCTTTGATACTAGACTTAATTTAGGATATTTTCCAAATGGAATAACCCAATTGGCAAGAGTGAATTGTGAAATCACTCATCCAAAGTTGTCTTTATATAGTGATCCTTGCATGCTCCTTGATTGATCCCACCTTCTCACCTCTTACAGCCCATACCTGTCACTTTCCACCTCATGCTACTTACGTTACACCTCCTATATGGCATCCATCTTGTCCCCTTTACAAATTCTCCAAGTGTACATATGTAAGATTAGTTTTAGTTCTAATTCTTTTATACTTTATTCATTTAATTATTTTATTTACCCAATTGATGAGTAGATCCTATAACTGAGTTTTGATATCAAGGTCTTGTGTTCGACTTTGGATCACCCAGATAAATCTACTGTTTCGCTTATACTTGGTCAAGCAGTAGGAAAACTTGTATTCAACAAGAACTTAGTGGTTACGCGATAAAGAGGTACATAGTGAGTACTTCACATACAGTGATCATGATCGATGACTTATAGCATAAAATTAATTATGCATTTAGTTAGTAGAACAATACACAATACCACCCTAAGTCTGAACACCACACCAACCAAGTTTTTTTAAGGCATTGAGAGGTGCTCACCTTAATTACAAGCTAGTTAACTGAGTTGTATCGCATCAGGGCTAACACATAGCTTAATCGCTAATAATGCAGAGACCTTCTATCACCCTTTCTTATATACAAGTTAGTTTGCATGTCCATCTCACTTCCATTTTAATCCCCCTTTACAGATTCTCTAGTGTAGATAAGTAGATATACTTTAAACTTACACTTCATTACACTGTATAGATAGAAAAGATATACTACCTGAATGAAGAGTGAGCTCTAGAAGTAAGCTTTGATATCAATTTTATGTGTTCGACTCTAGATTATCCAAGAAACCTATTGTTTCGCTTATACTTGGGTAAGCAATAGGAAAACTTGTACTCAATGAGGACTTAGCATTTACATGCAGATGAGATATATAGTAAGCATTATGCATGCAATGATCATGATCAATGACTCACATGTAGATTCAGATATACACATACATAACATTACACACTCTAAGTTCGAACGAGGCAAATCTTAACAAGCAAGTTTTTGGCAACAACAAACCACCGAGTGACAAGGATGCGCTCAGGTTGCGCGTAGAGGTTAGCGCTTAAGATATCATGCACGTAAATGACAGTACACGCACAACACACGACGAGGATGCTCAAGATGTGACTATTGCCAGGTTAGCATGCCGCAAGGCCTCCCCATGCCATGCACCCTTACCAACCCCCTGTTGTTGTGCCACTGCACACCAACATGCCAAAATGGGTCCTTTTTTTTTGTTGTTGTTGTTTTGCCAATTTTAGAATTTTTTTAGCAATTGTTGGATATTTTCTTGGTCAAGGGATTAATTAGGACTTAAATATGAATTTTTTAGGTTAAGGAGAAGCTGAAGGAAATTTTAAGCAAAGGGGTTGAATCAAGTATTGTGAGTGAATTATTTCTACAATATTTCTTAAAACATGATTTGCAAGTTAATGTTTAATGCATATTCTGAGAAGTATATTGATCTTACTGATTTCTGTCGAACTTTCAAAGATGAATGTTTACGTATTTACAAGCTAGTTTTCCAAAATCTAGATTATATTTGAAAGTATGTTTATGACTACTGGTTATGAAAGCAAAAGTTTGTTATTAATTTTGGATTGGAACTATCTAGCAAAAGTGAAATAGACAGTGGCTTACCATCTAGCAAAAGCGTTTTTCTTTTTAATTCTTTTGTCAATCATGTTGAATTAGAGAGTTATTTTTAGTGGCAGAGAACTATTCTCAAGATTTGGTCAGCAAGAACTGTGGATGTTGAATCCAACTCAGAGTGAAAGTTTGAAATGTCCGAGATAAAACATATGGGCCTAATAAACATACGAAACATGCATAGAATCACTCTAGATGGCATGGGAGTGGTAGAAATTTGATTTTAAAAATCATTGTGAAGGTTTGGAATGTGTGCGAGATAGGTGTGAGATGTTGCGAGATAGGTGAGAAATATAACATAAGAGCCTAATAAACTTACTAAACATGTATAGAATCACTCTAAATGAGTTGGAAGGGGTAGCAATTTGATTTAGAAACTTAGACTGAAGTTTGAAATGTGTGCGAGATAGATGCGAGATATAACATATGCTGCGAGATAGATGCGAGATATAACATAAGGGCCTAATAAACTTACTAAACATGCATAAAATCACTCTAAATGGCCTGGGAGGGGTAGCAATTTGATTTAGAAACTCAGAGTGAAAGTTTGAAATGTGCGAGATGGTGCGAGATACGTGCGAGATGCATGTGAGATACGTTCGAGATAAAACATAAGGGTCTAATAAACTTACGAAACATGCATAGAATCAGTTTAAATGACTTGGGAGTGATAGCAATTTGATTTTGAAACTCAAGTGAAAGCTTGAAATGTGTGAGATATAAGCGCCCGAGAAAATTCAAAATTTTTGCCGAGGAGGAGAAGAACGCGAAGGGTTGTTTTTTCCTTTACGTTTTCTTTTTTACTTTGAAGAGAAGAGAAAGTAAAATTAAATAAGGATATTTTAGACAATTCATCTTCAATTTATCCTAAAAGTTACTTTTTTAAGATCAATCCCAAAACTCTTTTTTCCCTCTATTTTTGGATTATTTTTGGCAATTTCTCAAATATTTTCAGAAATTTTATCATTAAAAATAATTTTTCATTATTATATATGTAATTTTTTGCTCTGCGGCCAGGTTGATAAAGTTGGAATATTTGTTGAATAATTCCTTACTTTCTTGCTTTACAAGAATACAATGGTCACACTTAATTAGAAGAAAGAATTAGAACTAAAAAAATAAAAACACTTACATCCATGTAAGTACAATATAACTACAACGAATAATTATGAAATAAATCACCCATAGTTGGAACTAATTTAACACCTCATATGATCTTTCTCCCTCTTTTAGAGCATCATGAGTGAAAATCATGTTGAGTCTCTTACCCATATGTTTATGCATTGTTCTTTTGTTTCCCCCTCGTGATTGAACTTTAAGCGTATCTTAGATGGTTTTTGTCCTTTCCCAATAATATTCTTAACGGGTCATTCTTTTGGTGAGAACACTTTGTAGTTGGCTCATACATAGTTGTTTTTTCTAAAAGTATCCCAAGACAACCTTGTGGTTGAAACAATGTCCGCGCAACATATAAATAATAGATAAACATAAAATTGCAAACACTTTACAAATTTAATTCTAAAATCCAACATCATAGATAATCATAAATCTGATTAACATGATGGGCTAGTTAGAGAAAAATTAATAAATAATTACATGTAAAATATGGACATATAACTTCTTACAATTATCAAACACCAGAGTTTTTTCTACTCTTTTTTTTTTTTTTTATTCATTCAAATGACCAATATTCTTTGATTATGGTAGAATAAATACAGCTAATGCTTTACAAAACAATACGAACTGCAGTTGTACTGTGCGTGCACATATAAATATATATGAACTGCAGCATTCTAAATATAGATACAGGAAATGAACTGAACCACTACAAGCGGCAATGCCAACGTAAAGCCATCCTTACTTTGGACCACAATTTTGCAGAGTTTCATATAGGGGTGTCTCTTCCTTAGTACCCTCTGAAGCTCTCCAGCCATTTACACTCCCAAACCGTGAAGCTTCACAAAGAATGATCAGATGCTCGATCGATACAATCAATCTTCTACTCTCGAATCGTCCTCCTCAAATTCTTCTTCTCCATGGGATTTCTAGGGAAGAAAATGCAAGCCACCAACAAAGCAAATGCACAACCAGCCACCCCACTCAATGGTTGGTGTATGTCAATACGCATAATCCAAACAGGATGATGCGTAGGGATGGGCTTATAGCTTATGAATCCACCCTTTTGGAAAATAAAACTAGATGCCATTATACCTGCACGTAAGCCAATAGGAATCGACAGGCAGCCTTCCCTCCTTTGGCGAGCACCTGCCAAACCCAGAGACAACACCCATAAAACCGGTATCGCTTGCAGAGACCTGAAACCCGACACCAACAATTATCTCAGTTATTTAAATTCCATAAAGCAACCTGAGGTTGCATTAACAAGCAGAGCTCTTCCAAAGTTAAATATAGACAGCAGTTACACAAAAAATAGAACCTTGTAGCTTCAACTGTAACACATGAGATAAAGATCGGATATGCAGATCGAAATTCACAGAAAACACAGAAAGAAATAACTAAACAAGGAATTTTTTTTTAAAAAAATAATAAATATTTGAGGCAGGGAGGGGTAAGATGGAAAATGCAGGAGATACAAGTTCGTTGAGTGTGTGAAAGAGCTGAGTGAGGGAGGGAATTCTTGAAGTGGGGACCAGTTTGAGGGAGGGAGGATTATTATCTCAGTATATAGGAAGGACTCTAGAGGTCAGTGAGGGAATGTTTTTATAACAGGCTTTGTCTTTAGGAAACTCTTGCTGAGACAAGGGAGAGTTCTTCACCCTTCTCTAATAGGCTGGAAGTATTGTAAAGTCTTAGTGCTGTTTTGCATTTTCCAAATATTGATACATTGCAAGGAAGATACCTTACAAAATCTAGATTAAAAAATTAGTAGTGAGATTATTGAATTAATCAACCAAAGCACTTAATGAAAAATATACCGTTTTTGTTACTCTCAGAAGGAGCAAATACATAATATTTTGGGTTGAGCAAAATAATTAATAGGAAATCATTTCTCTAGATAGAATATTAAAGAAAATTTAGGCAATAAATTGTTTAAGAAAACACCTATCTCGTTTAATTGGGTTTCCACACACTCATCTAGCACCTTATGTTTTGTGAAAAATTCTAAGTTCTTAATATAGTTTCCATTTCATCTATAGATTTCAAAATGTTATATTTTAGCCCTAAGTTTTGGGTGTGCCCTAAGTTTCACACCATTGTATTTTTAACCTTGAACCTTGAGTTTAGTTTTCTTTTGATCTGGAAAATTAATAGAAAATTAGCCCAAATCACAAGAAGTGACCAGGAGTAAAATGCATTTACGAAGCTTATGGCCCAAATGAAAACTAAAAAACTCAGGAATAAAAGTAAAATTTTGAAACCTAAAGACCAAAAGAAAACAATACTCAAAACTAACTGGTTTAGAACCACAAACCAACCAAGAAAGAGCGGAAGGAAAATAATATCAAACAATAAATAAGTTACCTCTGTAATATTGCAAAAGCGAGCCCTGAAATGATAATTGCTGGATAGTATCCGAGATCCAAAGCAATTTCTTCAGTTAACCATGATCTAAAGTGCAATTCTTCCACAGCTGTAACAAATATTGATGATATAGTTCCAATAATAACCAGTAACAGACTACCCCCAAACACCTTCAACCATGAAACCAAGTTTTCTGAAGTTGGAATAGCTGGCCATGAAAGAGTTGTATAGCCAAGAAATCCGTTCACAAATTGTATTCCCAACAGAACCGCAACTCCTCCAAAGAAGGCCATAATAAAATCATAGAACTGCAGGCACGGAGCTAAGTATTATTAGTGGTGACGGAAAACTAAAGGTTTCTAAGAAAGAATAATTTTTCATATCTTGCATAAAAAGGCTGTTGCGAATCCTGAACCCTTAAAGACTGAAAGGTAATATCCAATCTAAATAATGATAAAATACTCTTCTGCATGGTGACTTGGAAAAAGAATTTTTTATTTAGATTCCACCTGGATATGGAAAACTTGAAACCTTGGTTCGTAAATTGAAAAACGGACTTCAGCAATCTCATACAATAGGGTTTGGTAGATTTTCTCAGGTAATGGGGAAGATAGGCTACAAGAAAAGACAAGGAGAACATATACTATTTATTAAACTTTGCTGAATGGGGAGTTGCAACACTAATTGTTTGTGTTGATAATATTATCGTCACATAAAATAATAGTAACGAACAAGATCAGCTGAGAAAATGTTAGATTAATCAACTTGAATTTGAAGCTAAGAGAACGTGAAATAAAGGATTTTGGTAAAGAAATTGTCACGCCCCACCTGGAAATGACTTGGGTAGTTCTAACACTCTTAAATAAAGTGCCTGAACGCCTCGACTTAAACATTAAACTCAAAACTTTAATTGAACATGCTACACAACATTAACACAATACTTCAAGTTTAACAACTTTTATTCATTCCTTAACACAACTTAGTACAAATACAAGGCAAACTTTAGAAATTTAAAGACTAAATTTAATCTTCAACGCCTTGACCAGCTCTTAAGACCTGTCACTATGCATCAGGTAACCTTCACAATACGGCCTCAACACCTCGCTTACAAAGCCTAAGCTCTTCCTTTCTTCTACTTTCCTCCTATCGCCTAACTTCAAGATTTCCTATTCTTGCCTAATGTTCCTTTGACAGAGTTCCAACACTTGAACTTTCTTATGGCTTTCTCTGAACTCTCAAGACCTATTTATACTGACCCAAAGCCGGATTAGTCATCTTTAAGCTCTTTTTAGCTTGTTAGCCAATTTCCACATGTAGGTTTTATATTTCCTTTTAAGCATGCTTAATTTTAACCTTACACGTAACCTGCTGACTAATTTGGATTTGTAAGTTAACTTAATTTTCCATACTTTCTCCCTCACTTGACCCTTCCTCACCTTGCTCGAAATACAAACTTCCCTCCGTCACTTAGCTAGAACGCACAGCTCTTCCTCAAAACGCATCATTCACATACTTGCTTATTTTAATAGAACGCGTAATACTTAGCTTCCTTCTTCACAACCTTTTCCTCACAATCTTCTATTCCAGAACTCGGGTTTCACATATTTGCTCTTTATTTCAAGCAGAGATTTCACAAGTAGCTGGAAAAACAGGAAACTTTTAGGTAATCCTTGGTGGCCAATGATCGATATGTCTTGAGACTCTTACTCTGGCTCTTCCTCAATTTCTGATGATTGTTTTTTATTTGTTTGGAGTTACCTATCTAGATTCTTCCACTCTTTCGTTCATCTCCCAAATTTATCTGCTTAGTTTTGGAAATGGAATAGTTGGCTAGCTTCGAAGTTGCTTGACTGCTCGTTTCTATTTGGTGCTCTTTGTCCAATCTGTTTGAAGACGTTCAATTCTGAGTCATTAGTGGTCTCTGACTTATTTTTCCTTTTTAAGGCTTTAAGTGTGTTGGATTATCTTAGTTGGTAATTGTGGTTTCTTTTTTGTTCTTGTTCTGCAATGACTCGTCCTGCTATTCTTTAGTTTCTATCACTTTTGTTGCTTTCCTTTATCACTTATAGTCCCATTGTACCTAGAGATTTAATCTCTTTTCATTTTTTCAATAAAAATTTTTGTTTCCTTCTCAAAAAAGTGTTAAAAGATAACGTGGAAAGTTGAAAATGTTTCTGGCTATTGTACTTTTCTGACTGGAAATTTGGTTACATGGAGCCATAGAGGAATAAAAAGCAAAATGTAGTTCCAAAATCAAGTTTAGAGACAGGATTTCATTGTTGAGAACTTGTGAATTGCTCTAGATAAAAATTACCTTAGAATATTTGAAGATTTTACGGGAGGAACTATGGAACTTCGCTGTGAAAATGATAGAACCAAGTGTTTAGAGGTTGATGGACAGTTTACAAAAGGGTAGTTGGATAGTGGTCTCATTTGTACTCCATCTGTGCGAACCAATAATCAAATGGCAGATATCCTTACCAAGGATTGACCAACAACAACACTTAGTGTCAAATTATAATTTACCGCTATTTTCTTCATATTTTATTTCCTTATTTGTAATTAGTTTGATATTTTCGTTCCATGTTTCTTTTCCTTGTAAACTCTGTTTAGACTAACCTTGTACTCATTCCTCATCAGTAAGAAAGAATTATCTTCCCCAATATAAAAAATTTTCATATCTTGAAAATATCTCATCTAGATAGAGAAAAAATCAGTCCAAATAGTACAAGAAACATTGGCAGATATCTCCACTCCAAAAAGGCAGAGACGTAAGCAAAGTTGGTCCTTAACAACATATTTATCAAATGCCAAGCTCAAAATGGTACCTTCAACCACGATGTCAAATCCAGCCCATATTCTTTCGCTGGATTTTCATACCCGCGTATTCTTTTTCCCCACATCATAACAAGAATCGTGAGAGCAATATAAAGACCAAAACCACAAGCAAGATTAACCATTTTTGAGGGAGTCCGAGAAGTCCAGCTATCAACAAGTTTGGGAAGCAGTGGAAGAGTAATTGGTGACCATAAAACAAGCACCAAGCCGACAGACCAAAGAATCCTACAGAACAGTTGAAAAAAAGAGTAAATCAATAACCATTAGACCGAAGATAGGAATACTTAGTCATCTAGTAAATAACTATAAATTATAAGAAACTTCCCCATATAGAGGGTCCAAAAGAAAAGGTACTAATAAAATTCAAGTATTTTAGATTCTCAAGCCAACAAAGTAAGAAAAATGGCAAACGACACCTTCAATTATATGATTATCCTCGAAATTATATCTCTCGTTAAATTACCGATTGACCCAAAAGTTCAATCTGATTTTATTATATGAACACTTTTTTACTCAATATTTTAGAGAGATTATTTTTAATATTAAATCAGAGTAAAGTTACATATACATACATATAAAAGAACATAGAAACCAGTGGCGGATCCAGAAATTTTACACAGGTGGGCACCGGGCACTATATAATAAACACACTAAAAATGTTAAAAAAATATCTCGACGTTTCACTGATGCTCCAATAACATTCACTACATTTGTAGTTATAAAGAAAGACCGGCAATTTTCACATGATTTTTTTTAATGTAAATATGTGAATTTAAAATTTGCATACAAAAAAAAAAAAAAAAAAAGAATAATACATTTTTCATAGAATATTGTTGAGGGAGTGGAAGTTTGGATCACCGATTTTGTTACATTTTTTTTAATTTTTTTTTGTTAGATAACAAATGAGGTCTAGGAAATAAGTTCGGGTTATATATGAGTTTTTTTTCCTCTTTTTAAAAAAATTGTCTTCCTTTTAGGAAATCAAATTATCTTCCTTTCGGGAAATCGTTGAAATTTAGGAAGAAATTTTATATATTCCTTTTAGGAAATCATTAAAATTTAGGAAGAAATTTGATATTTAGGAAAAGAAAACTATTGATATTTGAGAAAAGAAATTGATTGATGTTTTGAATAAAATCTATTTTGTAATAATTTAGGAAGAAATTTGATATTGAGGAAAAATATTATTGATATTTGGAAGAAAAACTATTTCGTAAAAATAATTGTAGTAGATGAGATTTGAACTCACAACCAAGGGATTGTGCCCCTTGTGCAGGAGGCACAACCACTACAGCAGAAGCAAAATTTAGGCAAAATGAAGCTAAATTTAATATATATTGTAATCTAACACTTCAAAAGTAATATTAAAATACAAAAACCGATAATGTGAGGGGGGCGCCCCTTAATAAATCCGCCCTTGATAGAAACCCTAGATAATATGTACAAATACGATAAAGGACAAATATGATATAAATATATATTAGAACACTTCTCTCAAGCTAAACCAAATATATCAATCATGCCCAGCTTGTTGTAGAGATAACTTATTCATGCTCCATTTATAGCTTTGGTAAGAATATCTCCAAATTATTCTCCAATCTTCACATATCTTGTGGACATTAACCCTTCTTGTATTTCCTCGCGAATAAAGTGAGAATCCACCTCAATATGTTTAGTTCGTTAATGAAATACAGGGTTAGATGCAATATGGAGTGCAACTTGATTATCACACCATAGTTTAGCTGGCACAATAACACTGAAGCCTATCTCAGATAATAGTTGTTGTATCCACACTATTTTGCGCACAGACTGTGCCATAGCCCCATATTTTGACTCAACACTTGAATGAGAAACAACATTTTGTTTCTTACTCTTCTACGATACCAAGTTTCATACAAAGACACAATATCCAGAGGTCGACCTCCTATCCTCTCGAGATCCAGCCTAATCAGTATTAGAAAAATATTCAACTCTCATATGTCCATGTTCTTTATATAAGATCCCACGTCTAAGAGAAGCTTTCATCCACGTCCAGGAGAAGCTTTCAGATAATAGACTTTGTTCTACTATAGCCCAATGATCCACGATAGGAGAAGACATGAACTGACTTACACACTTACAAAATAAGTAATGTTTGGTCGTGTCACTATTAAATAGTTCAACTTCCCAACTAATCTTCTATTATCTCTCATGATCTTTAAATAATTCTCCTTTAGCAAGTTGCTGATTTGGTATCATCGGAGTACTGCTTGGTTTGGCTTCTAGTTTTCCTGTCTCATACAACAAATCGAGTACATATTTTTGTTGAGATAAATAAATACCTTTCTTGCTTCTCATCACTTCAATACCCAAAAAATAATTCAATTGTTCCAAATCTTTCATATGAAATTGACCCTGAAGGAAAGTCTTGAGAGACGAAATACCCAATGCATCATTTCTAGTAATAACAATATCATCAACATACACAACTAGTAAAACAATACCATTATCAGATTGTTGATAGAAAATAGAATGATCAGATGTACTCCTCTACATATTAAAGTGCATGAGAGCTTAACTAAACTTACCAAACCTCACACGTAGACTCTGTTTCAAACCATACAAAGACTTTCGAAGGCGACATACTTTATCACTCTCCCCCTAAGAAACAAACCCAGGTGGCTACTCCATATAAACCTCCTCCTGAAGATCACCATGTAGAAAAGCATTCTTGATGTCAAGCTCATGTAAAGGCCAATCATGGGTAGCAGCCATGAAAAAAAAAGTCTGGAGAAAATGTATTTGAATAATCAATTTCATAGATTTGGGCATAACCTTTGGCAACAAGACGAACACTCAACCAAGCCACTGCTCCATCAGGATCAACCTTGATAGCAAACACCCATTTACATCCAATGGCCTTCTTTTCTGCAAAACGAGATACTAAATCCCAAGTACCATTATCATCTAAAACAGTCATCTCCTCAATCATTGCACTACGCTAGCCAGGATGAGATAAAGTTTCCTAAACAGTGTTAGGAATAGATGTGGAAGCAAGAGACGTAATAAAAGAATATGGGGGAGAAGACAACTAATGATATGAAACAAAGGAAGAAATAGGGTAAGTATATTTGTGTTTACCTTTTCAAAAAGCAATGAAAAGATCATCAATCAGTCCCGGATCGCATGATGAAGAAGGCATTGGTGGAGGACATGAGCCTAAAGGATGTTGTGGAGGTCGTTGGGAGTGGACTCGAGAAAGCAATGGGGGAGAAGGAGGCACAGAGGAAGATGGAGTAGATGACGATGTGGGAGAGGTAATCTCATATATAAAGAGATCGTCAGCCTCCCCGACACGTACTCGATGGTGATAAAGGTATATTCTAAAAAAAACAAGATACCTGTTAAGGGTAGGACAATAACAACGATACCCCTTTTGAACAGACGAATAACCCAAGAAAGATGTATTTTAAGGATTTTGGATCTAACTTAGTACAATGAGGACGAACATCCCGAACAAAGCAAACACAACCAAATATCTTAGGAGCAATAGGAAATAAAGACTTGGCAGGGAGAAGAACACGATGAGGGATCTCACCATTAAGAATAAAGGAAGACATTCTATTCATCAGAAAACAAGCCGTGGAAACAGCATCCGCCCCCAAAGATTTCGGGACATGCATTCGAAACGATAAAGCGCTTGCAGTTTCAAGTACGTGCCTATTTTTTTGTTCAGGAACTACATTTTGAGATGGAGTGTCAGCAGACGAAGATTGATGAATATGTCATGTTCTCACAAGTAAGAGTCAAGCTAGAAAGCACAAATTCCGATACGTAACCCAGCGACACGCCATTTTTCAAAAAAGTAGGACACCACATGTCGAGGACACGTCAATTTTTAGTAAAAAATTTGAATATATGTGTTTATATGCAAAATATTACCATTAAAAATATCAAAATAACAAATTTAGAGTCATGAGATATTACAAGTTTTAGTAGTTTGTTCAACACAACAAAAGGTACAAAACTACAAAACCACAAAATAACATCAAGAACATGTCTTCGTTCTTCTCTAAATTTAAAAACAGAAAAATAACCAAATAAGATTTAATTTAAAATTATTGGAAGTAGTGGCAAAGAACACACAGATTTATGGAACCTGAATACCGGGAGAAAAACCACGACATTTTGATCTTATTATTTTATGATAATCATAAAGGTACAAAAGGGGGAAAATTTATAGGTAACACGAGCCTAATTAAAAGAATAAAAAATTAAAGCAAAGAAAATCTTAACTACCCATGGGCTTTCATCAAGGCCCAAGCCCACTATTTATAACACTCCCCCTCAAGTTGGAACATAGATATCAACGAGACCCAACTTGCTAACACAAGTCAAAGTTCTGTCTGAGAAGTCCCTTGGTGAGGACATCAACAACCTGTTGGCGTGAAGGAATGTACGGAACGCATATGCTACCATTGTCCAGCCTTGGAGACCTTTGTAAACAAAGTATGGTCAGAGTGCCCTGACTATACCCTAGGGACTTGACAAAGGTAGTAAACCTATCAAACCATGCTCTAGGTGGCTATTTTAGACCATATAAAGATTTTTGAAGTTTACACACTGATGACCAAACTGAGCTTCAAACCCTGGGGAGGACTCATGTAGACTTCCTCCTCTAGGTCCCTATTCAGGAACGCATTCTTAATATCCAGCTAATAAAGAGGCCACTCTTTGTTCACAGCAACAGATAGCAAGACTCTAACAGTATTTAGTTTGGCAACTGGGGAAAAAGTTTTTGAATACTCAACACTATAGGTTTGAGTAAATGCTTTTGCAACTAACCTCGCCTTGTGTCTGTCAAGGGTTCCATCTACCTTGTATTTGAGAGTGAACACTTGCTTGCATCCCACGGTTTTATGTCCCTTGGATAGAGCGCAGATCTCCCAAGTCTTGTTCTTCTCAAGGGCCTTCATCCCTTCCATGACAACATTTTTCCACTCAGGACATTCTAAAGCAATGTGGATATTTTTTGGTATGACAATAGAGTCAAGACTAGCTGTGAAGGTTCTGAACTGAGGAGATAAAAAGTGCTTAGTGCAGGACCTAGTACCCTTCTTTAGTGCAATAGGCAAATCAAAAGACGGATCATACTTACTGGTATTTTCTGAACGATCCTCCCTAATTTCATTTTTAGTAACTCTTGTACTAACCGCATTTTCATCATTACTGCCCTTTCCATCTAGGACAACCTTAGTATCAACATTACCCTATTCAACTATATTTTCAAGAATAGTTGTTTCGAAACTGTGACTTTCACTTATTTTACTGTTAATATATGAGTCATAGAATCAGTCACACCTTGATCTCGTAAAGGTTCAGAATCTTGGACCGGAGCCGGTTGGTTCGTAGCTAAGACTATTTAGTGAGGATTTGGGTTTGGTATGGTAATGTGAGTAGGACTGGTAGACTCTAAAGATATCACCCTGTTAGAGTTAAGACTCTTCACTTTCACTCACTCTCCCCTAAAGAAGCTTAACAAGAAAGAAAAGGACGATTCTCAAGAAAGCTAACATTCATGGAGACAAAGTACTTACGAGAAGATGGATGAAAGCATTTTAGCCTCGTTGACGTAGAGGGTAACCAACAAAAACACAAAACTGAGCTCGAGAGGTAAACTTAGATGGGTTAGGGCCATGGTTATGAACATAGCCGGTGCACCCGTACCTGAAGAGGAACATCAGAAATGAGGCGGGTGAAAACACTTTAAAAGGGTCTAAAGATCTAAGCCACAAGAAGGCATTTGGTTTATAAGATGAGCTGCAATAAGAACCGCAACGCCCCAAAGATAGGAAGAGAAGTAGACAACATAAGAGAACGAGCGACTTCCAAAAGGTGACGATTTTTTAGCTCGACTACCCCTGTTAGAGGTAGGCATGGACAATGCCTATGGAGGACAAAAAATCATTGAGAGTGGTTTTAGAACTCACGACCATTGTTACTTCGGAAAATAGCAATCTTTGTATTGAACTGCGTTTCTACGGTATTATAAAAGTCCCAGAAGATAGAGATGACCTCAGATTTGTCGGAGGCGAGAAAGACCCAGGTAAGACGAGTATGGTCATCAATAAAGGTTACGAACCACCGTTTCCCAGATGAGGTAGTTCTTGGATGGTCCCCAGAGATCACTCTGAACAAGAGTGAAAGGGTGGGTTGGTTTGTATGGTTGTGAAGGAAAAGGAACCCAATATTGTTTAGCCCGAATGCATACATCACAAGTTAAGGTAGACACATATTTTAGAGAAGAGACGAGGAAATAAATGTTTCATATATTGGAAGTTAGGGTGCCCTAAACAAAAATGTCATAGCATACAATTTTATTCAAAAGAAGTAAAATAGGAAGATAAAAGACAAGTCCTAGAAATGCTACTAGAAGAGGTGTCACATCAATGAGGTAGAATCCTGATGGAACACTAAGATGTGTTCGATTAATGGAACTTTATTGAAGATAAAATCTATGTCGAATACAATATTAATGAAAGAAGAACAAGGCGAATTGAGGAAATCTCAATTCGGTTACAATTTCTCTTTGTTACCTTATCTCTCAAAGGTGCACAGATTTCCTGACTAAACTCAAAAACTAACTGCCCTTCCCTCCAAGATTACCACTCTATTTATAATAATTTAAAATGCATATCCTAACTAACTCACTCAACCTACTCACACGTGCCAACACTAACACTCTCTTTCTTCTTCTTCCTTCTACTATATTGGTGAATGATGGTGGTCTATCATTACATTCCTTCTCCAAATACACCTTGTCCTCAAGGTGAAACTCTTGAGACAGCCGCTTCATTTCTTCATAGTCTTCCCAGGTAGCCTCATGCATAGGTAGTCCTTTCCCGCTGACCAACACATCCCGCCCCCCGGTTTTATTCTTTAAGTAGCCATAGATCTCATCAAGTACTGCTCACCATTCATAGGTCTCAGTCATGTAAGGCATATTGGACGGCTCGGCTTGATGATTTTCCAACATTTTCTTCAACTGGGAAACATGAAGACGGGATGAATGGATGATGATTCTGTAACTCTATCTTGTATGCAATCGGGCCTATCCGTTCTATGGTCTTATAAGGACCAAAGAACTTAGCTGATAACTTCTCATTTTTTCTTTTTTGTAATGGGACTTGCCAATATGGCCATATTTTAAGGAAACCAGATCTCCCACCCCATATTCCACATCTCTACGCTTCAAATCAGCATCTCTTTTCATCTTCTCTTGAGCCACCCGTAGATGCTCCTTCAATGCTCCCAACATTATGTCCCTCCTCTTAAGCTGCTCATCTAGTGCTGAGTTAGGAGTGTCCCGATCCCCATAGTACACCAGAGGTGGAGGTAGACGCCCATACGGCCTGAAAGGGTGTGATCCCTAATGCCCTTTTTGATACGTGGTATTGTACCAGTACTATACTCAATGCAACCACTTTGTCCACTCTCTCGGTCTCTCTCCACAAAAACAACATAGGTATGTCTCCACTCCTCTATTGACCATCTCAGTTTGGCCGTCCATCTGAGGATGATAGGATGAACTCCAGTTCAACTTAGTATCAGCCAACCGAAATAACTCCCTCCAAAAGCTACTTAGGAACACCTTATCTCGATCTGACACTATAGACTTAGGATATCCATGTAGGTGAACAACTTCTTTGACAAACAAATCAGCCACGGTCTTGGCAGTATACGGGTGTTTCAATGCTAGGAAGTGTGCATATTTGCTGAATCTATCTACTACCACAAAAATTACCTCATAGCCATTAGATTTCGGCAACCCCTCCACAAAATCCATAGAAATGTTGCTTCAAACACTATTAGGAATCTCTACGGGTACCAACAATCCGGTAGGCTATAGTGACGTGGTTTTATTCTTTTGGAAAATTAGACACCCCTCACAATACTTCTTCACATCCTGTTTCATGCCTTCCCAATACAGCTCACCAGCCAATCGTTTATAGGTTCTAAGGAACCCGGAATGCCCCCCAAACACGGAGTCATGGTAAGTATGAAGTAGTGTTGGGATTAATACGGAAGACTTGGACACAACTAATCTGTCTTTATACCGCAACATTCCTTGCTGAATGGAATACTTGCAATTGCTATCTCTGTTTCCATCCTCTTCTTCTAGTTCTTTCATTATCTGTGTAAGTCGATCATCATTTTCAACTTCCTCCTTGATCTTCGTTAAATCAATCAGATTTGGGGCTGTGAGGTTACAAAGATGAGCAACAAGAGGTACCTACAACAGAGCATCCACAGCCTCATTCTCTAAACCAGGCTTGTATGTACTACTTCAAAGGAATATCCCAAAAGCTTGGCAATCCACTTTTGGTATTGTGGTTGAATAACTCTCTACTCCAATAAGAACTTGAATGAATGTTGACCTGTCTTCACTATAAACTTCCTCCCAAGCAAATAAGGTCTCCATCGTTGCACCACAAGGACAACTGCCATAAGCTCCCTTTCGTACACTGGTTTAGTTCTGTCTCCAATAGCCAAGGTATGGCTGAAATAGGCAATGGAGAGTTTGGATTGGATGAGCACTGCTCCTATTCCATAGCCAGAAGCATCCGTCTTTGTTTCAAAGATAGCATCGAAGTCTGGTAGGGCTAAAACAGGGAGTGTCATCATGGCGTTTTGCAAATTCAAAAATGCCTCTAGGGACTTCATTCCACTTAAATCCACCATTTTTCAGTAGCTACGTTAGAGGAGCTGCTTAGAGCCATAGTGTTGGATGAACTTCCTATAATAACCCGTTAATCCCAAAAACCCACGAACTTCGCGGACATTCTTAGGAATGGGCCATTCTTTGATTGCTCTAATCTTTTTCAGATCAACCTCAACTCCTTGGCCTGAAATTATGTGCCCCAAATAATCCACACATGTTTTTGCAAAGCTACAGTTCTTCTGATTAGCATACAGTTCATTTTTTCGCAGCACCTCTAGAGCCTTCCCCAAGTGTAACAAATGTTCCTCGAAGTCTTTGCTGTAGAATAGTATATCATAAAAAAATATGAGTATAAACTTCCTCAGATAGGGCCTGAATATGAAATTCATCAACGACTGAAAAGTAGAGGGGGCATTGGTTAAGCTGAACGGCATAACCATGAACTCATAATGGCCCTCATGCGTTCTAAACGTTATTTTCTCAATATCCTCCCCACACATACGGATCTGATGGTAGCCTGCCTTTAAATCGATCATAGTGAACCACATAGCTCTATTCAGTTCATTGAAAAGCTCCTCAATTATTGGAATTGGAAATTTGTCCAGTATAGTTACGTTATTCAGAGCTCGATAATCTACACAGAAACTCCAACTCTCATCCTTCTTCTGAACTAACAAAACAGGGCTATAGTATGGACTGTTACTTGGACGGATGACCCCTGATGCTAACATCCCATCTCACCCTTTTGTTGAAAAGCATACCTATAAGGCCTTACATTTACTGGGTCAGTCCCCTATTTTAGGTGTATATGATGTTCAATACTTCTTCTTGGTGGCAATTGTTCAGGCCAATTGAAGACATCTTCAAACTTCTTCAAAACAACAGACACGGATTCTTCCTCGGTCAACACCTCTTCTAACTCTTCCCCATCCGTAGAGGATCCTTCCCACTCCATGGCACGATACTCCACCAGAAAACCTTGATCTGATCTGATCTGTCCCAAGACTTCATCATATTCTTCAAGCTCACTCTAGTTCTAGTTAAACTAGGATCTCCCTTAATTATCACTCTTCTGTCCTAGTGCATAAAAGTAGTCAAATTTCGCCAATCAACTTCAGTTATACCAAGCGAATATAGTCACTGCATTCCCAATACATCATCTACACCTCCTAACTCCAATGGTAGAAAATTTGCCACTACCTTCCCTTCATTCAATGTCAACTCAGCAGCTTCACAAATTCCTTTACCTTGAATGGTTGTACTCGATCCCAAAATCACCCCATAGTGAGAGGTGTCTTTTGTTGCTATCTGTAGATCCTTCACCAGCTTCTCAGAAATAAAGTTGTGGGTAGCACCACAATCCACTAAAATCACCACTTCTTTCTCTTGGATTTTCCCTCTAACCTTCATAGTACCCGGGTTCGACAACCCTACAACAGAATTAATGGATAATTCTACAATTGCTTGATCGTCCTCAGCTATCCTTACCATTTTTAATTTTTTCTCCTTGTTCTCCCTATCTTCTACAATCTCAAACTCCTCTTTGTCTTTTGTGGCTACATAAATTCGAAGTTCTCTTTGCTCCTTCATTTTGCATTTATGGTCATGGGAGTACTTCTCATTATATCGGAAACAAAAGCCCTTCTCCTTCCTGGCCTGAAACTCCGCATCAAACAATCTCCTAATAGGTCCCTCCTTATTTTCCCCATTTGCCACTCCTCTTAAGCTGCTTGTTCTCATGGAAAACGTAGTATTACCTTTATTCTCATTAGAGCTGGAAATTACACTAGATTTATTACCAGTCGAAGAGTGAGGTGTATCCTTTAAGGTTAGATTTTCCCCGGATAATTTCTCAATTTCTACCAACTGAGCAATTTGCATCATCTAAGCCAATCCGGTTGGTCGACAAAAATCCACTTCAGCCTTGATCCACGGCAGTAAGTCATTCATGAAAGTTTCTTCAATCACTCTATCTTGCACATCCGATAATGGTGCCATTAGTTTATCAAATAGGTTTCGATATTCTTCCACAGTCGTTTTTTGCCTAATCCTAAAAAATTGACCACATATTGAACCTCCGCGGACCGATCGAAATCGTACCAGCAATCGTTCCTTCAAATTCGGCCAATCCACGAATTTTTCTCTTTCTTTCTGCGCTCTATACCAATTCAGTGTCGGACCTTCAAAGTTAATCGTCACTACCAGTAACTTCTCAGCATCAGTCAATTTGTGAATCTGGAAATATCTGTTGGCTCGAAAGAGCCAAGAATCGGGGTCTTCGCCATTGAATACTAGCATCTCAACCTTTTTAAATTTATTTCGCTCTGTATTTCCATCTTCTTTTTCTAATTTTTCTTCCCACGTTTCATCTCCGTCGTCCTTGCCTGATGATCCTTCTCCTACTTTGGTCTTCGTCGTTAAAGTTTCACACACACTTGACTTGATCATCTTTTCACTCATGGAGGCTCGTTCCTTTGTGATCAAATCCATAACCATCAGCATCATTTGATGAGTTTTCACCGTATGCGCACTCAGGTTTTCCATTCTGGATGTGATTGTCGTTAATTTCTCTTCCATTGTCGGCAATTTGCTTAGTTCCTTCTTCATTCCGAGCAATTCTTGATCATATGCTTCTAATTTCTCTTCCATGTGTGTCTCTACTATCTTGATCTCTGTTTTTTTTTTTCTGAATCGACGGCTCTAATACCAATATGATGGAAGACTAAGATGTGTTCAATCAATGGAATTTTATTGACGATAAAATTTAAGACGAATTGAGGAAATCTCAATTCGGTTATACAATTTCTCTCTGTTACCTTATCTCTTAAAGGTGCACAGATTTCTTGACTAAACTCAAAACCTAATTGCCCTTCCCTCCAAGATTACAACTCTATTTATAGTAATTTAAAATGCATATCCTAACTAACTCACTCAACCTGCTCACACGTGCCAACATTAACACTCTCTTTCTTCTTCTTCCTTCTACTATATTGGTGAATGATAGGGGGTCTATCAAATCCCCTACTATGTTGGGCAGTGTCAATCATCTTCCCCGAGCTCAAGTCCTGAAGGAAGACAGAATCAGATAAGAATATTGCTTTGCAGTTTAACTCAAGAATAATCTTGCTTATAGAAAGCAAATTATAAGAAATTTTGGACACATGCAAAACATTATGTAGGGAGAGCCTTGCACAAGGAGAAATCTTTTCCTTCCCAGCAATGGGGGCTAAGAAGCCATCTGCAATTCTAATTAGTTTGTTGCCAGCACATGGAATATAAAACACAAAGTGTTCAGAGGAACCAGTCAAATGATATGTGGTGCCAAAATCTAGAATCCAGGGGTTCTTCCCATCAACACTAATAAGATCAAAGGACTAAAGTATACCTGATTGGATAATGGCACCTAAAGTAAGAGGACTAGGATCGGTTTGGTTTCGATGTGGATCAGTTGGTTGTGAAGGTCCAACAGATTCACTCATATACGCCCGCCCTGTGTTTTATTTGCATTGGGAGAGCATTTCTTACCTACTGGGGGACGACCATGTAACTTCCAACACAACTCTTTGGTATGTCATTATTTTTTGCAATGCTCATAGACAGAAATTGGTTTTCCATTGTGCTTGTCATTGTCACTAGTAGTGTACCTCGCACTAAAAATAGCGGAGTCAATAGTAGGAGTTAGACGAATACTCATAACACTTGTGTGATCCTCTTCGAGGCGGATTTCAGAACAAACTTCCATTAGAGAGGGAATCGATCTATGGCCTAGTATTTTCCCTCGAATTACATCAAACTTAAGATTAAGACCAACAAGAAAGTCATAAATCCTGTCAATCTCTTCAATTCTATAATATGTAAACCATCACTAGGACTGCTCCAGACTAGTTCTCTGCATAAGTCCATTTCCTATCAGACGAGAGAAAGCTTATTAAAAAAGGATGTGACATCCATGGTTCCTTGCTTGCATTCAGGAACCTGCTTCCTTAGCGTGTATAGGAAAGAGGAATTCTGACGTTTGGAGTAGAGTGTCTGGGCCGTGTCCCAAATATCTTTGGTTGTCGCAGCATACAGTAATGGCTTGCCAATCTGAGGTTCTATATTGTTGATAAATATGGATCGATGAAGAGAGTCTCTCCCTTCCAGTATCGTTCATGTGAGTTGCTCGGTGGAGGAGGAGGAATTTCTCTTGTCAGAAAACCAAATTTATGTCATCCTTCAAGGACCATTTTCACTAACTGATACCATGAGAAATAGTTACTGTCATTCAACTTTTCCTCTAAAAGATGATATTCTGTAGAATGTGTCATTATATTAGTCACATAAGAAGAGGATAAAGTGGGGAACGAGGTTACCAGATTCTCAGAATACTTGGTATAGGAGTGTTGGATGTCGTCCCTAAGGTAGCCTCAATGGCTGCAATCTGTTGTCGAAGCCCTTCTAGTTGCTGTTGAGCTATTCCCCAGGAAGCTTGCACATTAGGGTTGGAATGTGCCGAAGATTCACTAACCACAAATGTTGAGTGAATTTAAGGATTCTTAACATCGGGATGATAACTTAGGTCAATGGATGGCAGGACATACAGATTTGACGGCAGAAGCGATGGTGAACGGCCAAAATTAGGTGGGAGTACATAAATTGGGGCGTGTGGAGCAATATAGGCATAGATGAAGAAGAGGGTTGCACAGATGGGATGGTTAGCACTATCTGAGGAGGAAGGACCGGCGCATGTAGCTTCGGCGGCAGCGCGTGCATCGATGCGTGGGCGGCATATGGCGGCACGTAAGGGGTCTTTAGCGGCGCGGTTGAGGACTGAATCAACTAGATCACATTTTCCAGCATTGTCGAAAGGCGACAGAACCATTCGTCCATGGCAGCCCTGATCCGAGCATCGACGGCCGCGACGGCAGCGGCACTAAAACTGACAGTTGTCTCCTCTATTTGATTTCCATCACTAGTTGTGTCTTTCAGGGTTTCTAGGGTGTGTTCAATGTTCCGCTCTGATACCATATTGAAATTAGAGACAAAGAAGTGAAGAACACACAAATTTACGTGAAAACCCGAGTAACCAAGAGAAAAACTCCGATATTTTTCTTCTTATTATTTTCTGAATAATTACAAAGGTACAATGAGGGAGATTGAATAGAATACACAAGGGCATAAGAAAAAAGGAAAAAAAAGGTTTATGGTAAACTTTTCATAAATAACTTTTCCATAGCCCAACAAATTCCAATAGTTAACTTTAAAGATAAATTTTAATTTTAAAAATGTCTGTTGGGCTCACCAATTGGATGCTTTCAGTTTTCGAGTTGTTTGGGTTGGCTTGACTCTTCGTATCTAAAGAGTGGGTATCATTTGTCTGATAATTTTAGGGTTTCAGTTCAAATGGTTGTGGGTTTGAAGTAGGCTTTAGTGGTTAAAGTTTTATACATTGCTTCAGCATTCATTTGATAGCTCTCATCATCCGTTAGGTGCAATTGTAAGATAGTTCTTTGATCTTTAATGTTTATTTACCTTCATTGTTGATCCTTGTTTTGCTATATTTTCTATTGTTGTTTTTTCTTTTCTTTTCACTATCTTGGAAATGTGTTTTTTGCCCAAGCATTTTGGAGGACAGCTCAGCGGATTCATTGCAAAAACCGTTGCAAAATGTTTCAGTTTCTGATTCTTTTCTTTATGCTAGAACAGGGGGCCATCTTTCATCAGAAGTGGGTATTTTCAACCATTCCAAGTGTGAAAAAGGTAGTAAGTCCTCTCTTACTCCAAAAATTCTTAAACACTATATCCGCAAGCAAACCTCCTTCAACAACGTGTGGACTGCCCTGATAAAATCTGAATTAAATGGGATTTGTGACCTTAAAATTTCCCCTTTGGACTCTTTTCGGAATAATACCATCAAACATTCAGTTTCTGTCAATAACCCAGATCTTTTGGAAGTTTACAGCTCTAAAATCCAAGTCCCTGAGCGTTTTTCCAAGTCAGTAAATAGCACTTCTCCTTCAAAGTGTCTCAACACTTCAAAATCCTCCACCTCCATTGCAAAGACAACTTGTCAGCAAGGCTCTTCATGAAAGCTGACTTAAGTCCTAAAGAACAGCCCGAAAATTTCTCTCCTATCAGTGTTAGTAGTGAAGAATCAGTTGATCTTAGCGAGTTTGACCCTAAATCAGATTCAGAAATTGAAGGGAGGGACTTAAATGTTTTGTTTAATGAGGAGGGTTTTCTCCCAAATAATTTTCCACCAGATTTGCCTAAAGAGTTGATGTCAATAGTCAGTGAATGTGGAATTATTCTGGCCTAATTTAAAACTGCAGCCATCCTGATCCTTCTCTTAGCCATAATGAAGATTGTCTCATGGAACACTAGGGGCTTAAATGATTTCTCTAAACGTGCAGCACTCAAAAAGTTCATCAGAAACTGTAATCCAGACGTGATCATGATTCAAGAATCTAAGAAAGAAAGTTTGAATTCAGTTTTCATTAAATCACTGTGGAGCTCCAAGGATATTGGCTGGGAATTTGTGGCATCTGTTGGGTCATCCGGAGGAATCCTTAACATGTGAGATTGAAGCAAGATCTTGGTTACTGAAGTTATTAAAAGAAGGTTCTCTCTATCTATCAAATGCCTCTCCTTGTGTAAAAAGGTATGTTGGATTACAAATGCCTATGGCCCTTGTGGATACAGAGAAAGAATATTGGTTTGGCCAGAATTGTCTTACTCAGATGTTTGTGCGGCAGCGACTTGGTGTGTTGCTGGGTTTTTTAATATAACTCGTTGGGCACATGAAAGATTTCCCTTTGGCAGGAGCACTAGAGATGTGGTTTCCACCAAGAAGCAAGCAGATTTAGAGACAGACTCTTCCTTCTATGTTAGTTGTGAAGAGTCAACAAACTTGAGGTGACCTAATCACAAGGCTGTTGCGGAGATTGTAGGGATGGATTTTAACGCACTTTTTGAGGCTGATTGTGCCCTGCTAGTCAATGCCCCTTGGTCCTCCCCCTAAAATCCTCAGCTTTTCCGAAGGACTTGGTGTCCATAGTCAAAGATTGTGGTATTATTCTGGACTCAGCAATTTAGGTCATTGGCTGGTTCTTCATGGAATCGGTAGGTTTTTCTCGAGGGTTTCTTGCATACATGTGGGTTAGAAGAAGGATCTTGCTGGTGCTTTTTGTCTGGATTCTAAAGATCACTCCTTTCACGTTCTATCGTTTAAATTAGGCTGTCTTTCTCCAAGTTTTATGATTAATCAGCTGCTGTTCCTCCTGCATCTTCCTCATTCCCTAGTTCTGCCAGTCTGTTGTTTTCGGTTCATTTCTTGTATTGTTTTTTCTTGAGTTTTATTTCTTACATGTTTGGCTGCTTCGCACTGTTGTAATTGTTGTACTTGGATTTTCTTTTGGTCTTCGGTTTTTCCTTGGTTCCCCTTCCCCTCTTTTTGGCTTCTCTATTTTTCTCATTGTATAATTCTCTTGTACTTTGAGATTTACATTAATAAAGAAGCTTGTCTACGTTTCAAAAAAAATATATTTTTTTAAAAAATATAGTAAGTTGTTATGGTGCTTTTACTTCAAAACAACTTTCCTCACAATCTTTTCTCTCGAGTATCCATGCTCCTAATATGATGAATAAATATATACCCTTTCTAGTACATATAATAAAGCTTTGCAGCATTCAATTCACCATTTTATGGTAAATAATAAATGATAGACTAACTAAATGTGTTGAGTCAAAATTGATATTATGTCATCTCACATGTTCATTCAAATTCCAATGGAAGATAATGATCCTTCAGTACAAGAAGATAATAAATCAAATTTTTAAGAATTCCACGTAAATAGTACATTGTGATATATCTCTCTATTAACTTTTTATTTTTAATAACTTGATATATGAAAAAGAATAATTAAAGGAGACATAAGGAGGCTACCCAAACAAAAGAACATCCATCCTTACCTAAAAGAATAGAACATCAAAGTAGTCACTGGCTAGCTACAACAACAGCATTCAATGACTTGGAGAAATGCAGTAGAGTTTTGCAAGAAAAACTTACCTCTGAAACAAAGGACGTTCCGCTATTCGAAGAATTGAGATAAGTTTTTCAGTCACACTCATTGCAGTACGTATACCACCCCAGAGTAAAGCCATTCTACCTATTAGCTTCAATATGCCACCCTTCTCTCCTAATTCAGCTAACATAGAGACTAGCCTGTTTGGGAAGGGAAGAAATACTTAGAAAAAAAGAGAAAATGACAATGAAAGTTGTGTACAGAATGCATATAAAGCCAAAACCTTTCTTCATCCACTTCACCATCTTCCTTCTTTGGCACCACCGGACTAGCAACTGACATTGCCTTCTCAGCAAAAGAACTGACAATGTTATGATTCTTATCAGATATTATCTGCTCCTCATTTCTTTCTGGCTCTTTCTGAAGATTATCATTCTCCTTGCACTTCAATGAGCTTTCAGTAGTTCCGTTCGTTTCACATAAACTCTACGTGCATAAGTTTACAAACACATAAACCATGAAAATATAAACAGAACACTATTGACATTTACTTTAAAATAAACAAATGTAAAGGAAAGTAAATAAACATTAGTCCAAGGAAAATATGTTGAACTACTAACCAATGTCAATTTTAAAATTACAGAACAAATTGAACTTGAAACAACATGAAGCGAAGAATTAAGTGCAACGATGAATACTTTCAGAGTTTTTTGGTTTGAAAGTGCTTAATATATTGCTTTCTCGCTTATTTTATTGGAAAAAGGAGAGGGTTTTTAAATAAAAGAAACCCTCGATATAAATAAGGGGAAAATAAAAAAGCAAAAGTAAATACAATAAATGTATTTAACGTAAAAGGAAATAATCAACAGAAAGTGAATGCCAGAAAAAACTGCCACAAAGGACAAACCACAAAGTACACACTGACCACAATATTTCTAAAGCCTGAAAAGATATGTGAAAAGGATGGTGTTTTATTACTGGATCAAAGTATTCTTAATCCTCGAGGTTATTATTCCGTGATTTAAAACATGTGATTCAGAAAGGCTTCATCAAATCTAACTGGTTCTCTTTGTGTTGAAATTGCATATATTTGGGGTTTAATCATGCCAAGGTACAAAAAGCAATGCGTAAAAAACAAAAATTTCAAAGTATGTATACCTGCTGATGTACTAGTAATGCAGATGCCCCAAGAGCAGCTGTGACAGCGCCTACCACAACAGTATCTTTATCTAAATTTCTTATTTTAGAACATCCTCCTTCCTCACACACTGTATCGGTCAGTGTAACATTTTGAGAGGGCTCTCTCCCATTATTAGCTTCACCGTGGTTTCTTTCACCAGATTTTTTATCTTGATCAATGAACAAGCATTGGCCCTGGTTATCATCATGCAGTGTAGTCACATGGAAATGTTTTCTTAAAGCTGCCAAGCTAGAGCCAATAATGACACCTAGAGGAAGAATTTTTTTCAAATAAACAGTTTCCTGAACAGAAGATGAAATTGATCTAATAATCTGCTCGCCACAAAGGGTGCCCGTTTTCTCTGCACTGGAATCAATGCTGTCACTTTGACTACCTAAACATTGGCTACACCCACAACCGTATCCAACAGCCACTGACAACAAATTTGCAACATGTTCGATGTCTCTGTCAACACCCAGTTTAAAGTCTTTGTTAACTGCACTAAATCTACGTCCAACTTCAATCTGCAAACTATCCTGTATAATACTTCTAACAAAGTATTTGAAATCCTTTTGTCCACCATTAAATTCAAACTCTTCCTTTCCGTTTATCGTGGTTTGATACTCCCCAACTGGCTCTGGCTGATTTTTGATGTCCAAGGTCACATAAAGTGGCTCAATAACATCATCAGTATTCTTCACTTTTGCATGTGCATAGGCATTCACTTGTCCATGAACTCTTTGGGATGCTGAAATAGCACCATTTTCATTTCCCTGTTGTTCAAAAAACCTCCACTGGCCTTCTTCTGGAATATAATCAAGCAATAAAGCTGTAGTTGTATCCTTATCAAGTGATTCAGTAGGCATATTTGAGGTAATGTAGTTCAAGAGAAAGTTATCGTGAACAGAACCTAAATACGCAGTTGAAGTCATGTCCACGTTGCCATCCAAATCATCGAGGAGTTTGTCCTTGTTATTACCATCCTGGCCTGCTTGGGCTGACTGAGATTTAATCAAATAGCTTCTATTAATTGAAACCAGGTCTGAAGTGAACTCCTCCTCTTCCTGTCCACTTCTAACATTATGCTCTGTATCTCCTCTCCTCTCTGGTATATTAATAATATGACAACCACTTTCTATCTTCCCCGATGACGTTTCATCATTATTACCTGAGCAATGATTGTCAACTAAGGAATCAGTCTTCTTGTCCTCAACTTCATTTTCTGAACCCTCTAACTGTGAGATTATATTTTCAATTACATTAAACACACTATTAACTGCTACCTGAGTGGAATCATCAATCCCGTCCAAAGCATCCAAAGCCTGAGAAACGCTAAAGTTGTTATCATTAGATTCAGAAATGACAGGTTTAGTAGGTTCTACAACAGGTGGTATATGATTATTATCCTTCTGATCATTGTTGTATTTGTGTTCTACACGTATTGCCTCGGCCTCTGAAGTAGACCTTGGTGATGAAAGTGCTTCCTCTATTGTCAAAGAGGAAACAGCCTTATCATCACTTGAAGGATCTACAGCTTTCTCTTCATTTTTCTTGGGTTTATTCTCTTCCTCCTTATCTGATTGAGCAATTTCTCCACCCCGGTTTTTGTGATTATCGCCAATGGTTACTTTGTGGTTACTTATCTGTTCCTTGCTCGAAAGTTCAGACTTCAAACCCAGTTCTTTCTCATCATCAACAAGATACTGAGAAGTATTTTCCCTAGAAAATTCATCACCTGACTCAGTATTACCAGAGCCACTTGTCTCCTTCCCTATAGAACTGATAGTATCATCATCATGAATGCCAAGTGCTTGAGAACCATTTTGGTCAATTGACTTGTGGAGTTTATCAGAGGAAGGAGGCTCAGATTCTAGTTCCTCAACAAATTTGTCCTTTGTAGGTTGATAGCTATCAGAACCATCTGAAACATCATTAACATCTCCCATCTCGTGCAAAGGGGCAGAAATTTGTGAGGAACCTTCAGCATCTGCCGCATGTCTGACCTTCTCGTCAGTCTTTCTCTTTAATTCTAATGTGGCATTAGATATTTTAAAACTACGAATTAGATCATTAACCTTTAAGTTCGATCCTTGCGCATGCAATATCCCAGCTAGAGCAGTTGTAAGCTTTCCACGAACTTCTTCCGGAACAGCATCTTGCAGAGCTTTCATCAATGTCTCTCCTTTACCCACAGCATTCAAGACCTGAACAAGGAAGCAGCAGAACAACTTAAATGGACATCTGTCCTTGGTAAAGAAATTGACGTACAGATCTTACAGAACAAAGATATTGGAAGCAGAAGCTACCAGCTTCCTTTCGTTATCACTACACCCCTCCATGTTCGTATTCTCTGCTTTCTTCTTCATAAGTTAATCATGGTTTGACAAGTAGAAAAAAGAAGAAAAGAGATATAAAGGTTTTTTTAAAAAAGTACATGTTATTATATTGACTAAAACAGAAAAATCTTAGATAACTAGCAGCTCCTGGCTTGAAACAAGGAGGGGGAGAGAGAGAGAAAAGAGAGCAAAACTGAACACGATGGAGAAAGAAGGGAAGAACAAAACCTTGTAAAATATCAAAATAAAATTAAAGACACCATGAACTTTTGTTGGAATGCCTCCTCCATCCAATGAAGGACTAGTGCCTACTGGCACTAAGAAAAGGAGAGAATGAATGAAGGAAAACAGTGACAAAGAAGCCTGGAACTCTAAGAAGCACGGACAACGACACGCGACACGACACAGAGATACGCCCAATTTTCAGAAAAATAGGACACGACACGTTAGGGACATGATAATACTTGTAGATAAATTACTCAGACATGTTAGAACATAACAATACTTCTTTAAAACATAAATAAAGTGTATATTAGTTGTTGGAGTTCATTAAAAAGTTCCAAACTACAATACAAATCCAAAATCCCAACTAGAGATCACACTTTCATCCAAAACTTGTACAAGTGGTATGTTTCTTTGGAACCATAAATCAAGAGTTCTCCAATTTTATTATTTTTCATGCATTAAAAATTATTTACGGGCTAGTTGGAAAGAACTCTGGGTAAGTTTGAATCTAAAGTATCATTCAGGAGATGTATGCTAAATGGAAGAGGGTGAGTGGCTGTCGCCGACGTCGTTTAATTTGAGGGAAGGGGCAGATCGTTGAAGATTGAAGAGGACTAGAGGAGAGTGAAAACAAGTGCTTAGGGTTTGTTTTTACGAAAGGGGTTGAAGTTAAACAATAAAAGGGGTGTGTTTTACTTTTTAAAAATATTTTTTAATGATAATTAAAAAAATTCCAGCGTGTCCCTTCCAACGTGTCCTCCAGCGAGTCGAAATAAAAAAAATAACCGACCCTCTCTCCAAAAAAGAGTATCCGTGCTTCATAGCTGGAACTTCTCCCATTTCCCCCCTTTTTCATGTACAAGAGATCTAAAAGAAAAAATAGATAGATAAATAGAGTAAATGCACAAGGACATTATTCACTCAACAGAAAGTGTAAAGAAAAGATGAAGCTTATCATAATTTGTAACATTAGAAAATTGAAGAAATCTGCAACTTTATAAGAATGAATGAGATGGTCAAGTATTACCTTTTTCTTCTCTTCCTCTGTCAGAGTGCCAGGGTTAGTCATATCAAGAATGTTCATGACCACTTCAGCTGTCAGTAACACTTGACCTTTTTCAGTATTTTCCGAACGAACTTCGTGCTTTTCCCCCATGTCTTCACTAATAGAGTTGGTTTGGTTCAAAACCCCAACTTCAATTTCTAGAGATCCTTTATCCTCAAGTTGTGATTTGCTCTGCGAGTTACTTTGAGATATTAGGTCGGTATGGAAACTACTGTGACTCTCTTCAAGTTTCTTCTTGATAAACCTTGTTGATTGGTACCCACTTGAAGCATCTGACCAGTTATAACCTAGTTGTCTGATGACTTTTCCTCTTTCTTCGACTGTTTTGCCTTCCACAAGGGCTAAGCCTTTGGAAGAGTTGAGGGTAATATCAACATCCTTGAGAAGAGGGTGCCGACCTTTCAATAGTCCAAGCTCTACCGCTGTAAGCCACTATGTGTATTACATGCATACTAATTAGAATATGGCTAGGAGAGAGGCACCGTAACTCGACATTTTTCCTACCAAAAGGGTTTTGGTAGAATTAAATTGTGGAAAAGACATTTAAAAATCCAAGTCCTATGAGTCAAGAGAAAGAGAGAGCTAACAGTGCTAACTATCATATGTTGTTTGAATAGTAAGAAATTACTGAAATGTAACGAATGTCTTCAATTTTATAGAATAAAAACTGGAAGGAAAACAAGAACAGTTTCACTCTATTCGTCAGAGAAAATGATGTATCCTGCTCCTTAATAAATGAAAATTTCCAGTTATAACAACTCTTATTCCAGCGCAAAACCATGATCTTTTTAGTTATCAGCAACCTTGACGTGAAATATGGAAAAGTCTGAGATTAGGTAGGAAGATGTCAATTAATGTTGACCCATACATATAATATAAGGATTCCTTGCATTCAGATGGTTTCGAACTGACCCATACATAGAATAACCATTCATCTGCTTCAAGTGAGATGCTTTTCATTTAAGCTGGGGAATTAATAAAATTCCTAGATGAATCTAAAGTTTTAGAAAAAAGTTATTAAGATTTAACATCTACATTTTAATCCCCCAAAATTGAAATAAGCTTAATCAAACAAATACGAAAGCAAACGCCACATTTGATTCGCTATAGATTAGCAGATTATGAAATAACTTAACTTGTTACAAGATCATAGGGAAAGAAAACAATTCATTACCTCAATTGATAACTGCTGGCACCAAGATAGAACAGGTTTCATGCTAGATATAATACTAGAGGGCGAATAAGAACACAGAAGAAGACTTGTAAATGGATTTTCTACAATTAAACTGCGTGGAATTGAGAACACTGGAGCTGATCCATTGTCATTCTGATAATTTCAGACAGTTCAACAAGTTAGAAAACTGATTTATTTGTGTATGAAAAGGTGATGTCAACTATCAAACAAACATAATTCATTGAAAACAATACTTTAACATAAGATGAGATGTCTGAGAGCATACAAACTTGATGCATTACAATCAATATTAACGCATCCAATTTTATGGCTAGCCCAGCTATTTAGAATGCCTTGATTAATGAGGTGAATTAACATAACCCCGTAGATACAACCTTTCTCCGAAAAAGGAAGAAAACTGGCTATTACATATTCTTGTTATTTGGCATACATACAGAGAGTAAATTAAGTAAACTTTAATTGCTACATTTTAAAAATGATTCCACTTTCCAAAGTCCAATTAAATGTGTTGTTTCAATTTTAACATCAAGAAATAACTGATATTAATACATTACAAAGGGCTGGACTTGAATTTTATGGGTATGTACACATAAATACACAAATAGAATATGGAACTGAAAGAACCCAATCTACCATATCTTTTCAGTAGTTTAATAGAAAAACTCAAAGAAAATCTTTGAAGAAAACATGCACCTGGATATAGAGTACGGGGATTTTCACATTCCCAACCACACTTCCTGTGCTTGACTTTGAGTAGAAATCTTCAATAGAATTAAATCCATGAGAAACACTAGATATTAATTTTTCAAAATCACGCACAGATTTGGCTTCAAGAGCTTTTTCAATGTCAAAGCCTTTTGCTTTCCCTTGAAAAAGTTCCTGCAAATTAAAAAAGTCATCTAGCAACAGTTACTATCCAGTATCCAGTAACAAACTACAACTACAAAATCATAGATAGGGAGTGTTGCTACACCATGCGATAGCATAATTCATTAAGCAATGAGGCATTGGAAGCTTCAGCTTTTCTTCATAAACATTAAGCTATATTTAATAAGACAACAAGCAGATTCAGGAATCAAAAACCTTATTTGATCTCAGAATATTAATCAGTCCACCAGTGAGATCATGATCAATGGCCATGTGATATGGAGGGGTCTGGGTGGCCTCCTCCAAGTCAAAGGGATTGTCAATGCATGCTGCAGCGGTAAGTGGTGTTCTCTCACCAACTTCTGCCAGGTACTTGGTTAACATGTTTGCACCATATCCCCAGCCAATGGCCATCAATGCCGTCCAAGGCCTTGCCTTACTAACAAACTGAACGGCTGTGTAGATATCATCACTGTCAGCAGCTGAAAACAACCTGCATAAATACAGCAGACTTATCCTATCAGATACCACACATGAGGAAGTATGTCTTGAATTGAATGGAATAAGATATTTGCATTTCGATAATTTTAATGAAAAATATATGGCCTTTTTTGAACTGGAATGATCTTCCAGACTAGTAAGTCCTAGATAGTAGAAGGCTTCTCACTAACACTGTCGACTTACTGCCCACACACCTCTAGCCTGTCAAAGCTCAAAAGTCCTCCTGCCCCAGCTTCCTATTGATCTGAATTAGTTCCAACTTGTTGAAAGTTCTCTCTTCTTTCTAGACTTTGACAACAAACACGAACCTTCGACGGTACCACGAGCAAACTGGAGGTGAAATTGAGTGTTTTTGGCGGGTTCCTGAGTATTCTTCTCCAACCTTCGACAACAACTTAACCAACTAACTCAGAGATTCTCGGTAGGTATTGAGCACAACGGCTAGGGTTTCAGTCAATGAAATTTAGGTTCAATCTGAATGAGACGGTGGCAACGACAGCAGCTAGGGTTTGATGAAGAAAGAAAATAGCTAGGGTCTTGTATTTCTTAGCTCTGCTACCATCTTGAATTGAATGGAATATGATATTTGTATATCAATGATTTTAATTTAAGATACATACCCTTTTAAGAAAGGCTTGAAACATCAAAGGAAAGAATGACAAAATAAAGCTAATTAGCATGTTTACAGCAAACAATATGACATCAGATAGTCACTACATTTAGAAACTCAAATGCAATTTTTTGAAGATCGCAGTCATTTCTTCATGCTCTGCACACTTATTTTTCCTTTTTTTTTCTTTCTCTTTATTTTTGCTTTTTGGGTGTAGGAAGGGTCAGTAGGGGATCGAAATTGGTTTTTGGTTCTTGTTCAGCATCGCCCTAAATACCAATACCTCATTCAGATGGCGAGTTCTTTGTATGCAGAGGACAGAGAACTGTTAGAAGATGAAGGAGAAATAGTTTTTAAAAAGCATGCGCAGCTACAAGCTAAGAACGACGTCAATATGTGTCATGAAGCAATAGGTTGAAATAATAGCAAAGAAGAGAAAGGACATAAAGAACGACTAATTAATATCAAATAAAGGTCAAACAATCCCGAACGTAAATCCCCAACCTTCCTTGGTACTGGCTACAGGCTTTTCCTCAGACACCGATTGTAACATAAATCAGAAACACGTAGCATGCTATAGAAACATTCACGTAAACAGATTTAAAGTGGCAAAACTAAGCAGCAACCGAAGTATTAATCACAGCAATCACAGCACTATAGCAATAACACAAGCGATCAAAGGGTATTAGCTGTTGCCTTCCAGCAGTAGACATATCTACGACAAAGTGAAGCAAAGAAGTTACAAGACAGTGGTTATACCGTGCAGTGGTAAGAGGTGAACCAGCACAGCCTCTAGGATTCATGACTACGGGAAAAAGGCCTCGCCCAAGAGCCTCAATCACAGACAACCGCACATTCCTATCCATGCTCCCTTCTGGGGTTCCGGGCACTAACAATAACGTAGTGTCCAAACCATGTTCTTCCCTCAAGTTCAAATGAGACGGCCAGTCCAATGAAATTACCCCACCATCTTCGGTGCTTATACACAATCTTTGGTACGTCAATTTGTCTTCCTTTTCATCCTCACCAGTAGTGGCTTTCATTCTCCCACTGTTGAGCCTCACAAAGTGCCTGCCCTCCTTCACCAATCTCTCGCTCACATCCTCCACAAGGTTTGTGTCGCTTCCAGGGAAAGCTATTGAAGGACAGCGAAGAGACACGAATCTATTGAACGGCGTGGGGCTGCACAACAAAATCCATTCGCCAATATCCGAAAGTGCGGAATTTTTGGAAGAGACGACATTAGACAGGTAAAGTGCAACGCCAGAAGAGAATCCGAGCGCTGGAGCTATTAGCTCCAAGGAATTGACGGTGGTAACTTGGGAAACCAAGTTATGGAAAAGGCTTTGGAAGGGGTTGGACTGGCTTCGGATGGTGAAGGCGGTGCCATGGTGGCCATGGCGGTAATGTTTGAGTCTCCGGCGTCGAAAAACACGAAATTCTCGGACATGAAGGGGATTGATGGGTCCAGGATGGAGTTTTCCGGCGAGGGTGCTGTAGCAATCGAAGGTGGAAGTCATAATTTGAGATGAATAGTTGGATGAGAAAAAGAATTTGATGAAAAGCAACAAAAACAGAGTGGAAGAGAGGGCGGACACGGTGGCGCTGGCGCTGGCTATTGATAATTGGAGTTGATGTGTTAGGAGTACTGAAATTGGTTATTGGATCGGAAATGAAGGCCCAACGGTACATCTCCTTCGGCCACGTGTTTGGTTAACTTGCTTTCCAATTTCCCATTACACGTATCTTTAATAAATCCCATTTCCCAACAAATTCTTAATTATTTGGATAATTTTCATATTAACTAATGAAAAAGTGGAGGAAACTGGTCCTTCCTTTGCATTGTCTATATTGCTTGTCTATTTAGTAGGTGTAAGAATAGGATTTGTATGGAAGAATAGCAAATTATGACTTTTACTTTTGGAAAATAGTAAATTTATTTTTAAATTGTTAAAATAGCAAAATTAAAAAATCTGAAAAATAAATAAATGGAACAATGTCTCAAATGCCTCTAGCCAATTCAAAAATAATTCTAAATACAATTGTTCATCTAAAACTCAAATACCATGTAATTGTTGAAATTGTGCACGTTTAGGTATTCAAAGCCGAAAAAAATTCAGCTTCACTATCTTCCACTTTCCTAGATTCCACAAAATCTTCAAAGTCTTCGATCAATTGCAGAAAAGATTAGAGCTTCAAGCTTCATCCTCCTAAAAACATTCAAAGTCTTCATACATTCAGCGCAAATAAAAGGATTTTCTCCTCAAAACCTTAAAGGTCATAAAGAAAAATCTTTTTAGTTTTTAATTATAGTTTATATATAGATACAGTTGTGAATATCAAGCATCAACCACATACCAGTAGACGAATGGTGATGAAGGAGACCAGTGTGAATATCAAACATCAACCACATACCAGTGGACGAATGGTGATGAAGGAGACCGACGCGACTGGGCGTGCGATGCATGAAGGAACAAGCGACGCAAAGGCGCTCGGCTTCGAATGAAGTAAAAATGCAACTAGCGGCATGCAGCGGAGGAGACGTTTCCTTACAGCTTAATTCTCAGTCAACATAATGGAGGGGATGGCTACAAAGGTGGAGATCTCGACTGGAGGAAGAACACTCGAACAGAGATGGAGGTGTCGACGGCGGCTAGAGTTTGGTGAGAGTGAAGAAGATGATGAATAGTAATAATAATAATATTATTAATAATAAATATTATTATATTATTCTTTTCCCTTAAATATCTTCCTTTTCTTTTTTCTTTTCCAATTTAAATAAAACAAAACTTTTTTTCTCAATTAATTCATTCCAAAAATAAAATATTCAATTTTTTTTTATAAATTTTGGAATATAAATAATTTGAAAATATTAAATTTATGTTTGTCATTATTTTGGAGATATGAAGCAAATAACACGATTTTAGGGGTTGATAAAATTTTTAATAACATAAGTGGATAGTTTTAACACGATGTTAGGGATAATAAAATTTTAAATTCAAATTATTATTAACAATACCTATTTTTATAAATTTTTAAAGCAATTTTAATATTTTGGTGATTTCAAATCAAAATTTAAAATCTATTTTTAAAAAACAATTATGGAAAATAGATAAGGGATATTAACAAGATATTCCTAAAATTTTGAAATTATGTTTGACATCGTTTTAGGGAAATCAATCAAGTAGCACGATTATATGGGAGATCAAAATTTTCTTAGAATAATCCTATTAAATGTATCATAATTACAGGGGTAAGATACAATTTTAATTTTAATTTATTATTATGTTAAATAAATTGTTATTAGAAATATGAAAAGTTTAGGGAAATCAATCAAGTACCACGATTATAGGAGAAATATCAAAATTTTATTAGAATAATCATATATACATTAAGTGCATCATAATTATAAGGGTAAGATACACTCTTAATTTTAACAACCACAACTAAATAAATCGTTAATTACTTGATTTGAAACCTACAAACACAAAAATCTGGTATAAATTGCAGGCATAAATCTAGGGATCTCGAAAATAAATATTTATTTAATATTTTACACAACTGAATTATTTACAAATACACTGTATGTGTGATTATGGGTTATATTCCATCATTTTAACCTACACAAATACATTGTACTTATCGGATAAGAATTTTTCTCTATATAGGTAAAATCGGCTGAAAATATATAAAAAAAAGTGAAATCTTGTATTTTTTAGGTATTTAAATTTAAATTTTTATAAATATTTCGGAATATAAATAATCCGAAGATATTGAATTTATGTTTGCCATTATTTTAAGGATATCATCCAAACTAAATAGCACGAATTTAGGAGTGAATTTGCTTTAATAAAATAAGTGAATAATTGTAATTAGCACGATTTTAGAGAATGATAAAATTTTAAATTCAAATTGTTATTAAGCATTGTATTTTGGAGGTATTTAAATTTAAATTTTTTTATAAATATTTTAAAATATAAATAATTAAAAAACATTGAATTTATGTTTATGTTTGCCATTATTTTAGGGATATGATCGTTTAAAAGAATTCAAATTAACCATTTTATTGGATGTTATAAAATCTAACTTCAAATTGTTATTAGAAATATGAAAAATATGTATTGTGTATTATATAATAAAATATTAAAAGGAACTTTATAAAACTGAAAGTGATGAAATTATATTAACCATTATTTTAGAGGTAACAAAAAAAATTGAATTCAAATAGTCATTACTATATATATTATGAATTATAGAAATAAACTGTTAATTAATTGATTTTAAACCTAAAAATCTGAAAATCATGTATAAATTGTAGGCATAAGTCTAGTGGATATTGGTGTAATCTTATATAGCCCGAAAATAAAAATTTATTTAATATTTTTCAAAATTGATGGTTTTGGAAATACACTGTATCTGTGAATATATTATATCATGTATAATTTTTTACCTATACAAATATACTGTATCTGATGGAAAATAATTTTCGTATAAAAAGGGAATTGGTTAAAAAAAGTAAAAAAGAAGTCTACAACTCCAGTTTTGCTATAAATCTTAATATTTTATAAATTTGCTTTTTTCCAGTTTGTTATCCAATTTTTTGTCATTCTCACAGTTATCTCGTAAGAAGGATTGAACCCGAATAACTTCGACTAATCAACCCATAGTATAAGAGTTGGATTGGGTTAGATTAAAATATGGGTTGGATTAATTTTTTTTTTATTTTTTCGAGTTGGGTTGGGTCTCGGGTTGATGGTTGAAAAATTTGGTTTAACCCAACCCAGAATTAATATATATATATTATTTAATAGAAAAATTAATTAGGTATATAGACTTTAAATTTATCGTGTGAAATTTTGAATTATGTATGTTTGAAATTTAAATGTAACAATTTTGAACTTTTATAACCATTAGCAACATAGAGAAAGATTAGAAACTAAATTTGGGTTATTCGGGTTGCCAACCCAAATAACCCGAAAATATGGGTTGAGATATCTCAACCCAACCCAACCCGATTTCATCCTTACTCTCTGGTGCAATCTCTTTTATTTTTCATCGTCTTTTTTTTGTTGTGCTATTTTTTTTCTTCCCTTTCTCTTTTGCGATTTTTTTTCTCTCTTACCGTTTTCATCTCTTTTTCTCTTCTTAACGTTTTTCTTTTATATTTTTCAAACTCTTCTTTGGTTAAGATCTTATACCAAATATAAAATATCTATTTTTTAAAAACATTCAAATTGTTATTTGGTTGTTGCAAATGTAAAAAATCATGAAAAAATTATTGGAATATTGGATTGAATAGCGAAAAAAAGATTTGGGATATTGGATTGGATAGTCAAATCTGAACTACAAAAAATAACCAAATCCATCATGTGCAAAGTCTTTAATGATTAAATTTAAATCATCTTCTACCAAAAAATTTTGAAAAAAAAAATCTAAATGATGGCTGGCCAAATATAAATGATGAAATTTAAACGATTGTTCCCAAATTTTGTATTTCGGACTGTTGGCTTTTTCACACTAACATTTTTGGTATTTTTTATTATAAGACGATGGTTTTTTTTTCATTTTCGAAATTGTACTATACTGTGAAAATATCTTCACGCTTGGTTATATTTTTTAAAAAATCATTAATTATTTTAGATGAAAATATTTACTAATAGATCAAAAAAAAATATTAGAGGAAACCGAAAATTTTCCAATATTTATAATTATTTTCATTCATTTTAACACATTTATATAAGGCTGAAAATGAAAGGTAGTGAAAGATTAACCAAATGAATCAAAATAAAATTTATATTTGATCTTAAATCAAATATTAAATAGAAAAATTACACCAAAAATATTGAGTAAAATAAGATCCATCTCACCCCTTGTATTATAATTGCAAATATGACGATAATAATTAAAAATTATTCGGCAGCTAAAATAAAGTTAAAATAACGTTAATCAATTTTATTTAATTCCAAAATTACCCCAGAACCAAATTTAGATTCTCCCTCATCTTCTTCACCCAGTCAGTCCTCTCACCCGGCCAACCTCACTCTTAATTCCTCACTCATGTACGACGTCTCCACCAACTCCAACCAATACTTCGTCAACCTTCGTTCTGACAACCCTCCCCACGACCTCCTCCTCATCGTCGACATTGTAAAGACCTCGTCGAGGTCAAATGTTTCGCCCGCAACAACTACTTTTCCATCACCTTCCCTCCTTCGCCACTTCTCGTTCTTCTCCTCGTTCCAGTGCTACGACCGCCACTGCCACTCCTCATTCTTCTTCGCTATGTTTCCCCAATTTTTTTTCTTCTTTGTTTCTCAACCCTAGAACATTGACAAAGATTTTGACAAGCTCCAATATTTCGACTCATCTAACTCCAAGATTTCGAAGCATCCAACGCTTCAATATTTCACCAATTTTTTCTACTCCAAGATTTTTTTATTCTTCGACTTCATTCGCACAAAAATAAGGTTCTAATTTCAATTTTATTTGTTTCAGCTTTTTCCTTCTACACTAATTTAAGTTTCAACTTCATTCTAATTTCAATTTTTATGCTAAATTTAGTACATTTGAATTTTTGCTTTATCAACTTCATCCATGACTATGTATCTGGTATGTTGGTGCTACCCTCTTTGTGATTCAATCGACGGATCATCCTGTAATTGATACAATTTGTAGCTGCTGTATCTCTATTCTTGAATAGTGCAAATAATTGGTAGGTGATGAAGGAATAAAGAATTTAAATTTAAGTGTTTCGATCAACTGTCACTAATATTCTAATATAAAGAATGAGATGTATATCATAAACCTTGTGAGGATTTTGATTTCGTAATATTTTCTTCTTTTTTTGTGTTCGATGATTTTGATTTCAGCATCTTCTTCTTCTTTTCGTTTACGATTTTGTATTCTATTTTGAGTGTTGGCTTTACTTTTCTTTGGGGAGATTTGTGTTTCTTTCCAATTTTCAAACCAATAATTTTCAAAGCAATAGCACTTGGGTGTTGGCTTTACTTTTCATTTTGGTCATTAATGTTCTACTGCTTCAGGTGGCTTATCTTCTTGCGAAGACTTTTTTTTGTCTGCTATCAACCACCTAAAACAAAATATAAAATAAATTAAAAATTGATATAAAATAGTAATTAAAAGGTAATTACATGGTAGTCAAAAAGTAAAAAATGGTATTGTAGAAGTAATAAAAAAGCAGAGGGCTACCCAAATTTACAAACATATATGTATCAGAGAGCTATCACGAACTAATTACATATATCATACGACTATCAGACATATTTAAAAAAATATTAGAGGGCTCCCAAATTTAAAACAACACATATGTATCCATCACAAACTAATTTGATATATCATAGTGCTATCAAACATATATATAAAAAATATCATAGTGCTATTAGACAGATATAAAAAACTATCAAAGGGCTACCCAAATTTAAAACAACGCATATATATTAGAGGTTATTGCAAACTAATTTGATATATTATATGACTGTCATCAGACAGATATCAAAAACTATCAAAGGGCTACCAAATTTAAAATAACATATATGTATCGGAGTCCATAGGCTAGGCATTTTGGCCTTGGTAAGCGGCCAAAAGAGGTGAAAATAACCTCTAAAGAGGTTATTTGGGCCAGAAGGAAGTGTGCTAGGTGTAACGGACATACTTGTCCAGGGTGTGTTTACCTATGGCCGTATGTTCCAAATACCCCCAATTTATCTTGTCTATATGTTTTGTACATAGTTTAGCTAGTTGCTTTCATTTTCAAGTCATAATGCTTGGGTGACATTTCGGCATTTTCATATGCTAGCCTACCAGAGTTGAAAATGTTCAAAATGTACTATAGGGGAGGCATACCTGTTGAATCCCTACCTAAGCTTTGTCATACTCTTTGCAATCTATGCTTTCTTATTGCAATTGACAGTCTTCAAAGCTTGTTTTAACAACGATTTCAATGAATTTATTTTTCTCACGTTTTCTAAAACATTTTCCCAAAACGTAGGTGGAGGTTGAATCGTACGTTGAGTTTGTCCGCAATTTTTGAATTTCGATCGGCTGACTTGTTGAGAGGATCGAACAAGTGTCGCACAATCGCTTGTCTCGTGTTTGAAAGGTTTCGATTGTGACAAGTGGTATCAGAGCCAAGTTGGCTAGTTGACAGTTTGAGACAGAAAGATGTCAGTGGCGAAACAGTCTAGCAAGACCCATAATGAACAACTTGTGGGAATCGAAGAGCAGATGCTCTACCTGGTGGAAGTTTCTAATTCCATCCGGTTTTTGGAAAAGCTGCTTGAGGATGTTTCCAAGAAAGCCGATGGCATTGAAGCGGTGTCCTATAATCTCGACGGATTACCCATACAGGAATTGCTGACTAGAGTTGACCCTCTGGAATCCCGAATTATGAGAACGGGAAACGTCACCTACGAGCATGAGGACAGTTCATCGAGCTCTGTCACCTAAATGGAAGAACGAGTTATGGAGTTCGATAACTCGCAAAAGAATATGTTGGAGATGATAAACGGCATGACGAAGGATTTTCGAGCAACCCTCGATGTCGTGAGGAATGAGATCGCAGAGGTGAACACGAGGGTGAACCTTACTATGCGAGCATTAGCAAACCAGGCTCCAGCTGGAGGAGCCATCCCTGTTGGCAGAATCAAGATTCCTGAACCCAAGCCCTTCTATGGGGCGAGGGATGCAAAGGCGTTGGAAAACTTGATTTTCAATATTGAACAGTATTTCAAAGCCACGAATACAGTTACTGAAGAGGCCAAAGTGACATTGGCGACCATGCATCTATCTGAAGATGCGAAGTTATGGTGGAAATCCTGGTACGTTGACATCCAAGAAGGGCGTTGCACAATCAACACATGGGACGCCCTAAAGAGAGAGCTTCGTTTGCAATTTTTCCTGAGAAAGTCGAAATTTTAGCCCAACGGAAGCTGTGTGAATTGAAGCACACGGGAAACATTTGAGACTATGTGAAACAGTTTGCGGGCCTGATGTTGAACATAAGCGATATATCAGAGAAAGACAAAGTTTTCTATTTTTTCGAGGGGTTGAAGCCGTGGGGTAGGACCAAGCTGTATGAGTAACGAATCCAAGACCTCACGTCGGCGTACGCAGTGGCTGAACGGTTATTTGACTTATCTAGTGAATCGCAAGATGCGAGACGACATCAAACTTCCTCTTCTGGGGGAAACAGAAACAACCGCCCAAGTTCCCCTAAATTTACAAGGGGGACAAGCATAAAGGTGGAGACCATAAGCCCTTCCAAGCAAATACAGGAAACAACTAGCGGGGACCAAACAATCAAAACACAACCGGTCGTCCCATCAGTTGTTTCATATGTAAAGGGCCCCATCTTGTCAGAGAGTGCCCTAACCGGACCGCCTTTAACGCTTTTCAAGCCACCCTAGCCTCAGACTCAGATGATAGAATGAGTCAGACTGAAGGTGAAGTTGAACATATAGAAGAGGGTGAGAATTTTAGAATGGGAGTCCTAAAGTTTCTGTCGTCGCTCTAGAAGAAAATGGGGGAGATGAGTGGGCAGACGAAGAATGGTCTAATGTATGTAGACTGTTGGGTTAACCAGAAGTTGCCCAAGAGCACTATGGTGGATTCTGATGCTACCCATAGTTTCATAGTAGAAACAGAAGTCAGACGGCTAAATCTCCATTGGGAGAAAGACACGGGAAAAATAAAGGTCTTGAACTCAGCTGCCTTACCTATTGTCGGGCTGGTAAAACGAACGACAATAAGGATGGAGCATGGAACGGTCTAATAGATTTGGTGGTCGTTAAGATGGATGACTTCGATGCAGTACTGGGTATGGAGTTTTTACTTGAACATCAGGGCATACCAATGCCGCTAGCCAAATGTCTAGTGATTACTGGAGCAACGCCCACTGTTGTACAAACGAAGATTCATCAGCCTGACGGGATAAAGATGATTTCAACTATGTAATTAAAAAGGGCCTTGCGTGAGACGAACCAACGTTTATGGCTATTCCGCTGGAGTCGTTGGAAAGTCCAGGGGAAACAGTCCCCAAAGACATCTTGTGTGTCTTAGAGAAGTACAAGGATTTGATGCCAGACAGTCTACCTAAGTCGTTGCCTCTGCGAAGAATGATTGATCATGAGATTGAATTACTGCCAGGGGCAAAACCGCCTGCCAAGAATGCTTATCGTATGGCGCCACCGGAGTTGGTTGAATTTCGAAAACAATTAGATGAACTATTGAGCGCAGGATTTGTTAGACCCGCAAAAGCTCCATATGAAGCCCCAGTCCTTTTCCATAAGAAGAAGGATGGAAGTCTGCGGTTGTGCATCGGCTACCGCGCCCTGAACAAGATCACGGTCCACAACAGATACCCGCTACCTATAATCACTGACTTGTTTGACCGCCTTCATGGGGCAAAATATTATCAAGTGAGAATTGTCGAAGGGGACGAGCCAAAAACGATATGCGTCACGAGATATGAGGCGTTCGAGTTCCTTGTTATGCCATATTTGGGCTTACCAATGCGCCTGCAACGTTCTGTACGCTAATGAACTAGGTCATCCATGAATACCTTGACAAGTTTGTCGTGGTCTATCTTGACGATATAGTGGTTTATAGCTTCACGATGGAAGAACACAAGGACCACCTCCAAAGAGTTTTTCAGAAGTTGAAGGAGAACCAGCAGTATGTCAAGAGGGAAAAGTGTTCCTTTGCTCATGAGCAAATAAATTTCCTGGGTCATGTGATTGAGTGTGGCCGAATCGGCATGAAGGAGGGGAAGATTGTTGCGATTCGTGATTGGGAAGTACCAAGGTCAGTCACTAACTTGCGCTCCTTTCTCGGATTAGCCAATTATTACAGGCGGTTCGTGGAAGGATTCTCCAAAAGAGCAAGCCCGCTGACTGACTTACTGAAAAAAGACAAGAATTGAGGTTGGACACCAGAATGCCAGGCCGCCTTTGATGAGTTGAAGCAAGCTATGATCAAGGGGCCAGTTCTTGGGATCGCCGATGTGACCCAACCATTTGAAGTCTACTTACCCTAAAGTCAGAAATGATTGAATTCCATATTGTGTGATTATGTTCCCACCTCCCCATTCGTTTTGTTCTTAAAGTGATAAGCATATTGATAAAAAAATCTGGCCACTCCCACCTATAAAAATCAAAGGACAATCCCTCGTGAACTGGAGTTCATAATACACTCAGGATTAAGACTAAGTTACCTAGGTTATCCTGATGAAATAGAAACCTGACTAGTGCACGAAGTTACATCTAGTGGCTACTATTTCATGATCCGGTCTTATGCAAACTCATTGCCTAGGATACCTTCACTCGCATGTCACCTACATGAACGCGTTGGATCATTGAATTTGTATCAAATACAAAGTGAGTCGTATCCATAATGTTACCATGATAAGGTACCCAGTCTAAGCTCTATACTATAAACCCTTTAAGTTGATCTCGAACATTGATCCTTGTATGTCTATACATACTGTTGAAGACTCATCAAACAACTTAGAATGTTTGTGTATTTGATTTAGGTTATTGAGACAAAACTAATAATATAATCAATAGCGCTTATTGCAATTATAATAATAGCACTTTATTAATAACGATCAACAAATTACATTTACTATTTACGAGTTTTAGGACATAAAACCCAACACCCAAATTCCAAGGAGTTTGCCTATCTCTTCACCCCATCCCTCAACGTCAACGGGAAGAGTGTAAACTGCAACTTCTCTTGCGAGATGCCATACATATGAAATTATGCACAGTTATAGTAGAAGCTTCGAATGTGTTGGTGTGGATCTTCACCCTGATAATGGCCAAATTAACCGTTATTTTGAATCATTTGCAACATTACAGGTTTAATCTCGAAACGTGTGTTCTCGCCAAATACAGGGTAGGCGATTTCAGGATTGAAGTCATAAATATTTGGTGAAGCATACGACTGAATTGGTCTGTTTAAATTAGGGGCTATGTAGGTGGGGTTTTGTTCTTGGGTAGCAACATTGTGTAGAGGGACTCCGTTGTCTCCTCTATCTTCTTTTGTTTCGTTGAAAGGTTTGCTCCATCTTAGGGCCAAGTAGGAATTCAGGTTGTTCACCTTTACTCATAAACTTGTTCACGTGCTCTTCAGCTTAAACACTCTATTAAGCTAAAATAAGACTTCTGCATAAGATTAAATCCACAATAAAATCTATTAATTCCCCGACAATGACACCAATAACTTGCTCTCTTTGTTGCATGATTGCAACTTTAATTCCTGAATATGTCATGTTAGGCTTTAATTATGCTACTAGAGTTGGCGACTAGGCTAGGGTCATGCAATAAAAGGGACACAATCCTACCTATGTGTTGCTAACTTCAGTAATTCAGTGTTTGAGTATAAGTTTTCCCCTCTCTTGCCCAAGTGTAAGAGAAGAGAGAGGTTACCTTGTTAAGCCAGGGTTGAACACAGAGAATTGGTGATCCTAATAGATTAAACATGCGTTCTAAACTCATGCGGTATCTATACATTATGTTGATATGCAAAGTATATTTTTTTCCTATGTATTTACACTAAGCACGAGGGAGCCGTAAGATGGAGATGGCGATGAAATGAAATGAAATATGAACTTAGGTATTTGGCGATGAGATGCAGAAATATTTAAATAATTAAGTGTAAAGCAAGGATAATTAACGCGTCGAGTCAATACAAATCATTTGTTAACTTTATATTTAACGCGAGCAATCTCTTGATGCCTTCACAATACTGCTTGACTTTTGGGATATAAATACTTAAATTTAAGAGAAGATTTGTAACTAATCTTTCTGAATTAATTATAAGCAACTCATCTTATATTAAGGCAAGCGACCTCTCGATGCTTTCACCGCACACATTTGCATTTCTGATATGCATGCTAAGAATCAACTCAACGACCAGATTGCATTGCTACAATCCTTTTGCTGTATGCTTAGCTAAATTCGGGTCATTACATGTGAAGTCACAATAGTTAACACTTTATCTTTTCTTTAGAATATTACAAGGCATTAATGGCTGCATTTAACTTAATAAGACAAATAACGCAGACATCTAGATTCACCAACATTAACTATGCCTTACATTATACCCACAATTACTTAAACGTAAATGAAATGGTGAGATAAGAAAATGGGAGAATGAAAGTAGAAATGCATTGTATTTATAACTAAATCTTTAAGCCTTTTGGCCATGAGGTTTACATTGTAAACACACACAAAGAAGTTACAAATGGAAATACAAGAAAATGAGTCGAGCCGTTGAGTATGATTTTTCATACTCATTGCCTTTGATTTTTGCCTTTTACACTGGGGGAAGCAGAAGGAAGAAATTTCTCTCTCTGTTCTAAGCTCTCACCTAAAACAAATGAAGGGAATGTAGGATGAAAAAGCTTGCTCTCCGGTGGAATTTTTGCATTTGATACTCTTCTTGAAGATGCAGCCTCTATTTATAGGCGAGGTGTGATACGACGTAACATTGTTTGGTCTTCATTAATTCTCTGATAAAGCTGCTCTACATCGCAGATGTCTTTTTCATCATTTTTTGACATTTGCTCTAATGATAACTTGTAGAAATACAAGTTATTGTAGTCTTTTGAGTAAAATAATGAGGTCTCATCGCATGGAAAGAGAAGAAAATAGAAGAAAAATTAGCGATTTGGTTATCTTGCTAATCACATAATACAAAAAAACCTTATCCCTGATTTATTAGTATTTAGTGTTTTTATCGCAGGCTTTTAGGCGAAGAAGAGTAAAGCTTGGCGAGAATATGTTTAAGCGAGAGGTCCAGCGCAACCTTCACGAAAATAGAAGTATAAGCTATGTAATTAAGGCAATAGTAGATAACATCGGTTGGAGGGAAATTCAGAGAAAGGACAAAGGATGTCTGAACAGCGTCGAATACAACTTTTCAGAGGTTTTAATGGCTTGTGGCGGCCTGTCAACATCAGTCATCGTATATAAATAAAGTATCTCACTCTTCAGTCGATGCGCAAATTTTGGCTGGAAAAGCAAGTTCCTCTTTTAACCCATTCATCTCACTCCTTTGAGTTTTAAGTGAAAGACTGCAACAACGGAGAGAGAGATCCATCCCTTCTATTATCCTCAGATAGGCAAAAATCAGAGCCAAAGAGTATGAGAGATCAAACTCTTAGGCGTAACTCATCTGTTGTTTGCCCATTTTGTACTTTTTATATTGTATTGGTTTGTAAACTAAACTTCATGGATGAAAAGTTTAACATATTTTCTATGAAAGCAATGCATTTCTTCTTCCACTCTTCATATTTCTTGTCCACCCATATCTACATAGATGGTTGACTGAACAGTAATAGTTGAAGTCTGTGATATTATGAGAATCATAATGAGTGCAGTAAGAGTTATGCTTCGCTAAAGTGTGAGTATCTCAACCTTGTTCATTTTAAAGAAGGGCTTGAGTGGAGATCGTAATCACTAAATAAGTGATAACCACTTTAGTTGAGCAGGTGGCGGGGAGAATGCAACTGAGCATTCTTGTCGCCAAGTTTATCCTTTGCATACATCATTGAAAGTTTGGTGTGTGTGTTGAAAGCACTGAAAAGTGTATGACCTAAGTAAGGATTAACTACTGTTATTGTATTTGAGATGATTAGGTATAAATCATAGCTTAATTAGGAGTATTTGCATCTCAAGAGGCGAGTAAGTATGGCGAAAGCACTGAGAGGTTGCTCGTCTTAATTCTTAGTTAATACATGCTTTATATCACCTCGAAGTATCACAACATTAATCATTGCCTCTACTTAATTCAATTTTTCTTCCTTGCCACCTTACACCGCCTATGTTCACCTTGCACTGCCAAGCACCATAATGTAAATATCTAAGACCAATATCATACTATTCATATCTTTACTGTATAGTTTACACCGCATCATTTAGTGCATGATTAGATAAAATAGAAGCTTAAATTTCCTGTGTTAGACCCTGGACTTACTCAAAAATTTCTCTTCGCTTAAACTTGGGCGACAAAGGAGAAAACTTGAGTGACAATGTTTAACTTTCATGATAGCAACGCATGAATAGGAATGCATATTTTATCGCATACCCCTGTTTAGTTGCATAATTGTTGTAAACTTAGAACTAATCTTGTTAAACTTATGAGCTTGACAATTGAGAACTTTGAAAGCATGGATAAAATGTTAAACATAGTAGAAACACCAACACTAGCTAACCATTTTTGTATGCTAGTACTTCAGAACACCTAACTTCATCCTTTTAGCCCTTTTGTTGGTTGTGTTGTCTCTTCGCTTGACGTTTTGTTGTCTGGCTGCTCTTCTCTTTTTCTCCTAAAAACTTGCATCAGCACTACAAATTTGGGATACAATGACACATGAAATCAAGAAAAAGGGTATGGATGGATTAAAATGTGTTAATAAAAATAAAAAATCTGAAATTTTGGCGATAAAAAAATGTTACTTTCGGATGGGCATATTTCTTGACACAACTTTCGCGTCATTTATTAACGATAGAATTTAAATGTCATGAAAAAATTTCCCAAATATTTTCATTAAAAAGCCCTTAATCCCAATTTTTTGACCTTCAATCGTGAATTCACTCGACAAAAACCCTTCATCCCTTGGACAAAAACCCTCGTCACCCAAATCCATTCACCTAAAAATCTCTGCACCTATTCTTCCGTCGTGCCCTCTTTCATCACGGCGTGCTCCATCCCACCATCATATGTATCCGCCTTAATTTTTCGTTTGCTTAACTTCTTAATTTGAAGAACTATAACAAACATTCAACTAAATTTATTATGTATTGTTGTATAAGTGTATAAGAAAACATTTAATTTCTTTCGGTAAATTTAAATTGGGAGTAATTATGAAAAGCCTTTATCACCGGCTTTCTACGTCAAATTATTACTATGAAACTCCAAATTTCTAAGACCTCTAAAGCTTGTTAAGATTTGGTAAAGATAAGAGAAAATGAGATTAAACTCTTGGAAAAAAAATAAAGTATTGAGAATTGAGACAAAAGGGAAAAGTGGAGAATGGCTAAGTGTTAAAAGCAAAGAGTGCTACGCGTTAAGAGCAAAGGTAGGTGTCTGCTTGATATTTTATATGTATAAGTTTCTATTGTGGATTTGTCATGCTAAGCTCTAAGTGAGCGCCTACTTGGCGATTGAATAGGGTTATGCGATAAAATGTACATTCCTATTCATGAGTTTCTAACTTTCTAAAGATATGCATGTCATGTAAGTTTTCCTCTCATTGTCCAAATGCAAGCAAAGAGAGGTGTCCTAGTAAGTTCAGGGTCAAACTCAGGGAATTTAAGCTCCTAATGGTCTTATTGTGCAACTAAGTCATGCGGTATAAATTATACAGTAATGTTATGCACAGTATAATTTTATCCTAATTATTTACACTAAGGTGTTTCACAGTTCAAGGTGAGCATGACGAGATAATGAAAATGGAATTGAACTCATGTCTAGGCATGACGAGGAAGGAAAAGTTTAATTATCTAATCTTAAGTAATTGTACTTTAATAATTCAATGCGATACAAAGCATATATTAACTTTGAATTAGGGCGAGTGACCTCTCAATGCCTTTGCCATACTTGCTCACCTCTTGGGATCCAAATACACAAAGTTAAGCTATGATTTATATCTAATCATCTTGGATACATTATTAGTAATTTCTCCTTGATTAAGGCGGACAATCTCTTGGTGTTTTCACCTCACACATTGGCATCTTTGCAATATATGCGAAGGATAAACTTGGCGACAAGATTATATCGCTACAATCTTCTCGTCACTTGCTTAGCTAAATGAGTGCTCTCACTTGTCAGGTGATTACAATCAACCTCATTGTTCTTCTCCTGCATATACAATCCTTTGACATATGCGTTTAACTAACCAAAACTCATAACATAAACACTATGATTCTCTAGGTATTAAAAACATATTTCATTGCTCGCGAGTTAACCAAACAGATTGAACATGAAAAGTAAAAGAAAGATGGGAGAATGGAAGAAGAAATGCATTGCTTTCATAAAAATAAGTTTAGGCCTCTAGGCCATGATGTACATCTTACAAAACAACACAAGAAAACTGTAAAATGAAATATAAGAGAAGGTGTTAAGCCTTAGAGCATGCTTCTCATACTCTTTGGCTTAAGGGGGAAGATGGAGGGAATGAACTCTCTCTCTTTTGTTCTAAGCTCTCACCTAAAATTCAAGGGAAGAGAGAAGATGGACGATGTATGATCTTGCTCTCCGGCCAAATGTGCATACTTTGTTTTATTTATAGGCGAGGAGTGATGTTAATAGGACATCCCACGCGCCATTAAGGCTTCTGAAAAACAGAATCAACGTTGCGCATATGTTTCTTTTCCTTTTTTTTTTTTACTTTCACCCCAACCAAATTTGTCTGCTAGTGCCTCACATTGCCTAGTTTACTTGCTTGTCACCGCGTTGGTTGGACGTGTCACCTCGCGTAAACATTATATCACTGAGCTTCACTTCTTTTGCCTAAAATCCTGCAATAAGAGCACTAAAACGCAATATAACAGGGATGAGGTTATCTTGCAGAATTCTATTCATATATGAATCAAATCGACTACTTTTTTCCTTAGTTTTCTTCTATTCTTATGCGATTAAACTACATTATTTTACATAAAAGGCTATAATAACTTGTATTTCTACAAGTTATCAGTGGTCGAAGTAATAAGAATAACTTCTAAAGATACAAGACATTAGGCGTTTTGATAATGGGCTAGGCGACCAACATTGAGAAATAACCTCTAAAGATAACTCATGGGCATTTAAGGTTGCTTGGCAACAAAGGAGTTGCTAGGCGAGATGATTGATTAAGAGGTTAGCATGAGTGTTGTTGGCTATGCGAGAAGGGTTAATCATGTGCTAGGCGAGAAGACACTAAAAGCTTAGTAAGTATAGAAGTGGGCGGCCAAGTCTGTGCGAGAAAGGCTTATATGTGAGGAAACTTCAGTTATAGAGGTTAGTAGGCAAGGAAGCTAGGCGTTTGAGAAGGCTAGGCATGTAATGATTTCACGCGAGGAAGTTCATGGAGGTTAGCAAGACATTTAGGCAAGCTGCATGGCTAATTAAGGGCAATCAACTTAAAGTAAACTCATGTGTCTTAATTAAGTTCCATGCACTTTGCAGCCAAGGTGGATGTGGATTAGGAATTAAAAGGTGGATTAAAGAAATTAAGAGGTGGATTAACAAGCTGGAGGTGTCATTTCATTTCCATGCAAAATTTCAATATAAATAGGCAACTTCAAGCAAGAGTTTCTCACAATTCACTCGTGCCATTTACCTCAAACTACTTTTGAAAGATAAAGAAAATTATTCTAGTTTCTATTCTAGGGTTGCTGGTCAAGTTGGAGGCAATAAAGATTGCGTTTAAGCAAAGGAAGAGCGAGAAAGTCAATTTCAAGGAAAAACTAAGTAAGTTGTACGTTTTTTAGGTCACATAAAGCATCTTTCAGAGTTTGTTTCTAAAACTTTGAGGACAAGGAGAAATTGGAAGAACCTCTGAACCAAGGATCAATTCAAGTGCAGTGAGTGATAAAATGATTTTTATAATGTTTTATAAAGCATGATTTCTAAACTATGCGATGATTGACTAGTATGCTGATGGATTGTGAAAGCAAAAAAGGAAAGTTTCAAGGTTTTCAAATATGTTTTATCCTTGCCCAAATATTTAATGGGACCTATTGTATACATATGGTTAACTCCATACTGATGGTAGGGTTGACATGGGCTATTTTTAACTATGGGCCATCGGGAAGGGTATATTTGTTATGCCTTAAAGGAGGAGGGTTATAGTGAAAGTTGTTTCCTATTGACTGTTCTGTCTTAGGACGATGAGGTTTAATACTTGCCTATGGCTATGGGTCATGTTCTCCAAAAGCTATGCAATATTATTAATTGCTCAATTTTTCCAAATATCATGAGAAATGTTTATTGATGAATGTTTTTTAAGTTACGATTTTATACGAAACTATTTATGAATGCCTGTTTTATAAAACTGTCATTCACTAAGTCTTTTGACTTACTCTTTCAAAATGTTCTCTCTTTCTAGGAACAAATTGTGAATCTCCGAGTGTTGAACTTACTACTGCCAAACCAATCAGTTTTTGGTTATAAAAGGAATCATTATATTAAATGTGTTATCATGTTAAGTTTAAAATGGTTTATGAAAACTTATAGTTCTTATACTTTATGTGTTTTCAATTAAACATTGCATTATAAAAGTCATTTTCTAAATGGGTTACATTACATTTCTATTTCTAAGTTTAAAGACTTCTGCTTGCAAGTTGTTTTAAGATTTGAAGTTAAGGGCCAGCTGATATTATTTAGAGGGGCATAATTTCAGTTGACATCACACCATCTTCCAGGTTCATAGTAGGTGATCTGGGAGGGGGTTTGGCAATAATTTTTTTATGGATCAAAACAATCAAGCCTAACAAACTACAATTGTTAGTCCACTTCGAAAATTGTTTAAAATTCAAATATTGTCACTTTATATTTATTGAGTTTCACGACTGCAGTTGGATTTATAGTTTTTAAGTTGTGTTGGAAGTTTATAATTATGGATGTGATGGACCTAAATATTGTCCGCGTAATTTTATCTTGTAATCCTTATTGTTTGAAGGTTCTTTGAGTTGACTTTTGTATTGACTTTGATCAAGAACGATGAAACATATGCTTGTAATATTTGTCAAAGGAACAACTTGAAATTTTGCTTTCTATGAGTTTAATTAGATTACATGTTGTTGTATTGACTATCTTAAAGTTATGGTAGTCATTCGAAAATTATGTCGTTTGATCCATTTAGACATGTCTATGTATTAGGAATCACGTTGACATATACTTAGGAAGTTGATACTTTGCCTTTTGCTGTTAGGTCTTCATCTCTTTCATATGTGTTTGTTGTCCCCTTGATGATCAAAAATCTATGTTGTATTGTTATGAATTATATTGATTGTGTTTGTAAAGTTTTATTTAGAGCTTAGTTGTATTAATGCAAGTGCCATTTGTTTGATTGTGCTTCTTCTTTTGTTTTTATTTATTAGTGCTTGATAAACCTCAAGGTATGTTCTTTTATATCATTTTTTGGTGTCTATGAGTTCTATTATATTTCTTTATGTGATATATATATTTTGTATTCAAGAGGTACATGTTGAATGTTTTGTACTATGTATTATACGTTAATAAAGATTTGTTTATGTATTATACGTTAATAAAGATTTGTTTAGAGCCTGTCAAGGTCCTCTCATCTAGGTAGTATTGGAATTTGTAATCACCTTTTCCATGTAGTTTGTTACTTCTTGGGCTAGAGCATTGTCTTTGAGTAAATGATGTTCCATCTCCATGGTTTTGGTGAGTTTAATAATCCATGATTTCCAAAGTAGGTAGGAGGAGGAATTCCTCTTGATGGAAATTAGAAGATTGGTGGAAATTTTGGGTAGTTAGGGAAACTTCAACTTTGGCTATGAGTATTATCTGAAGCATTTTTTGTATAGCTAAGTTGGTTCTCTTTGTTCTAATAGTCTGTAAAGATTGAATTGAAACTTAGATTTACAACACTTATAGACTATGCTTATGCGTTTTTTCCTATGTAGTCGGTGTTTTTATTTCATTTGTTCTCTCTTCTTTGTCTTCTTCTAGGTATTGATACTGGTCTTTATTGAGTTCGTTGGTTGTTATGAAAACATGATAGATTTTAAGTTCATATATTTGATTTAAAGTTGACTAAGTGTCCTTAATTAAGTTTATCTTGATTTGGAGCCTATTTATATCATAATGTTGTGGATTATATTGTTTTTGTCAGTACAATTTGATTTAGAGCTTAGTTGTGGATTACTTAATGAATGGTAATTAACGTTCATTTTCAGAAAATTTGCAAGTATTTGAAGAATCCATGGACCATGAGATCGATCAAGTCCATTTATGTGTTAGTTTGATTAGATTAGGTGACCCATACATGCATTACAATTTATTTATTGGATTATTGTAAAACTTTTACCGATAATGTAATTTAAATTTTTATTATTAATATAAAGATCTTTCTAAACATATGTGGATAACGTTGAATCATGAATTTTATTTTTTACAGTAGAATAGTGTTGTGAGAGTATATTTCTAGACAAGAATTATGTGTAACGAAAAGATAAAACATGATACGAAATAAATGTCGTCAATAACGAAAAAATGACATGAATAAACAAATTCCCACATGAACAAAGACTTTTTTTATGTTAAGTTATAAGAGTGACAAATTTAGAGTGTCAATATAAGGGTATTAATGACTATATGGTGTCATTGCTTGTGAAGGAATTTGTGTGCACATGGATTTAAAGTTTTACCTATAGTCTTATCGCATGGGTTTACGAGAGTAAGATGTGTAAGTTAAATTCATGTCGCAAACCTCTCTACACGGTGAGTCATGGTCATTGCATGCAAGATGCTCACTATATCTTTAGGTTAGAGCTATATAATAGAAGGTACAAGCTCTTGCCCTCGCGTAGTTACTAAATCCTCGTTGAGTATAAGTTCTCCTATTGCTTACCCAAATGTAAGCAAAACGACAGGTTTTTTTGGTAAGTCACGGGTGAACACAAGGAATTGATATCAAATCTTAATTCTTCATGTAGGCCGTATACAATATCTATACAGTACAAAGTAAAAGTGTGTTTAAGTACTAAACCTACTATCTAAACTAGAGATTGTGTAAAAGGTGGTAAAAGGGGTGAGAAGATGGAGAATAAACTAACTTGTGTTAAGAAAATGTGAAGGAAGGTTTTCGCATTATGAGTGACTAAGTTACATGATAAGCCTTAATGCGATAGATATCAGTTAACTAACTTTTAATGAAGGAGAACACCTCCCAGTGCCTTAAACTCCACGCTTACTCACATCTTCGGATGCAAATGATAAGACTTTGTTAAGTGATTGCTATCTAAAAGTGGTTACTTATAAGACTTATATTACTTCTCTTTTAAGGTTGGCAACCTCTCGGCGCCAAATCATCATTTTTGGGCAGTTTTGGGATTTTTGGGATTTTTGGAGTTAAGTTTGGGAACTTTTTTATTTTAGAAGATTAATTTAAGTTAAAATTCTCTAATTTTAGAACAAGAAAGTATTGAAAAAATCTATAGGTCGGGAGGCTAAGAGAGTATTTGTAAGTGACTTTAAATGTTTTAAAAATATTTTTAACTTATTCAAGTTAATTGTCTTTACAACATGCTTTTCAAAGAAAAAAATTGGTACTGAGTTTTAAGAACAGGTTATGTTTCAAAGCATGAGTTTTAGTAAATGATTTAAGTATTCAAGTGATATTAAAAGCTAGAATTATTGTGAAAATATGTTTTATGTGCAAAGCTATTTTAGTAGGAAAATTTGAGCATAATTGAGATTTCTGAATGAAATTTTCATAAGTATGGGATTAGAATGTTTTAGTCTATACCGAGGTTTGTAATGAGATGCATTTAGCAACCTTACACCGTCTCTTGTAAGTGGTGGTATCTGTTAACCAGTTGCACCGTCTCTTGTGCTAAGAGTAGGTGACCTGAGAGGGGGCATGACAAATTAAGGCCAATTAATTTCCCTTGATCATGAAAATATCAAAACTTTACTTCGAAATGCCAAAAATCACAATAAATAGCTAAAAAAATACATTTTGAGATAGGCTAGCATGCATGGGTGACAGGGAGGTTGAGCACGCACAGGGCTTTGTCTAGCCTTGTCACGTGCTAACTTACTCACAGAGCGTGTCGTGCGCTTCACTCGACTGCGTACTAGGCATTTCACACGCATCCTTGTGCGCAGGAGTTGCCTCGCACCTTCTTGGATACGATGACCCTAACACATGCTCACTAACCTCTTTTGCTTAAACTTGCACCCAACTTGCCTCACCTTGCCTGACATTCGGCCAACCTCATGCACTACCCATAACCTACTTTTTCGTTCAGAACTTTAACTCAACTTTGAAAATGAATAACTAAAAATACTAAACTCTAAAGAGAAAACTTCCTTCTATAAAGTTACTTAAAAATGTCTTAATTGCTGACCTCAAAATTTCAGCTTAAAACTCCAAGAGATGCGTCTTGTAGCTTCTAAACAATTAACACTGCTCAGATTACTCTAAAAAATGAACTTTCTCTCTTTCTGAAGTCCAAAATTACTCTTCCTCACATAACCTTTGTCCAGAAGTCTTAATATAAAAACTGGACTCAATTTTTGAACTTTTGCAAGTGGTTTGAGGCAAAACTCATAAGTGGTTTGTGAACACGCTTCATCTGAAAGTGGCCTTTATATAGAGCACGTTGCATGCTAACCCCTTGACACCTCCTACTTGCCACAAAATGAGCTATGCGTTCTATGGGCACTTATAAACCACTTGACCAACATGCATAGAATGCTCACATGCCCACTTTAAGGTTCCACGCCCAAAACCTTCAAACAATTCACCAAACTAACCTTTTTCACTTGGTCGCACATGACTTCCTCTCTTAAGCAATGGTTCCTTGCTCAATGGCTAGGCTTTCCTTCAACCACACTTAGGCTCAATAATCTCTCAAGACCTTGCCCTTCTTGCCTAAGTTTCTTTGGTCGCCTATGACAACCCTTAGAGGTTTGCACCCCTAAGTCAACCCAACTCATGTCTTGGCCACCTAGCTACTTTCTTTAGAGGTTCTTAACTTCCCTTTTGGCCGCCCACCATGTCCATCTTGCCTAGCCTTATACTTTGTCAAAAAATTTCTCTTATCAACCTAAAAATTAAAAACATCTTATCCACCTTAATTTAGCTTTCTTCTTTTTTTTTTTCATTCCACCAACCATGTCACATTTACAATGACCCTCTTTGAGTTAATTTCCTAACTTAATTTGTCACACCGTACCCCATCCCGAAGAAACTCCGCACTATGATCGAGATGTGGAGTGAAGCCAACCGACATCATTCTTCTTATAACAATCCCTGTAATTCCTTCTTAACATGTAACTCTTATCTAGATCCTTTATGACTTTAAGCATAAAAAGCGAAAGAAAATGTCTATGCTTCAAAAAAATGAATTAAAATCTTTGCAAAACATCCTTGAGTTTACCCAACCAATGGACTAAAGGGATAAAAGCCTTAGGAAGCAGAAGATTTTACAGAACCATTCCTCAATTTAATTTGGGAATCCCAAAATACCAATACATTGGCAAAATAATACTGAACCTAATTTTCTTATTATAACTTAAAGGCTAAGCATGCTTTCTAATTATATCTTAGAGAAAGAAAAACTTACATAGTTTGACGCCTCTGAATCTACAAAAACTCTAAATTGGGACACCATCCATTAAAGACATTTCTATGAGATTGGTTTGTGGGAACCAATTGAGATGAGAAAAAGTTTAGAGAGAATCTATTTTTGCAGAGAGCAAAAGGATTGACTTGATTGATTAATAAAAACTGTTTTTTCTTCTGCATATTTATAATTCCCTTTCCTTGAGGGAGTAGGAGAGAATCATGAGATTTTATTAATTTAAAAAATATTAAATTAATAGAAATTTCAATCTACTAATTAATTAATTAATCAATTAATAATTAATTAAATCATATTTAATTAATATTTCATTTAAATCATATTTAATGAACATCTCTCCAATATCTTATAGTTTTAAATTAATTTAATTATATCAAATTAAACTAAACTATTAATTAATTCTCCAATTAATTAATAGCTAAATTAAATATCTTATATTTAACTTAAATTATATTTGAATCATATTCAAATATAAATTTATCTCATAACCAATAATTTTAATATGAATCCAATTCACATTAAATTAATATTTGAACTCATTCAAATATTTTATCTCTCATAAATTAATGTTGAATCATATCCAAAATGAAATTTATATGATAAAGTTTCATTAAAATATATAAACTTTATATTATAATGTTTCACCATACATTATATTAATTCCCAAAATAAATTTGAACATTTCAAATTACAACCAATATAAATAAATCAACTACAACAAATGTGCCTTTTAATAGCATCCAACCATAGCATTTTTATTAACACTCTATAAAAACTAAGAAAAAAAAGCGAAAAAGCAAAATATTAAAAGCGAGAAAATTTTCATTTCTTTTTTTAGGGTTTGCCCGCGTTTCGCATCACCCAAATACCCCTTTTCATTTTCGTTCATTCACACCCAAAATGCCTCTCTTCAATTTCGTTTCCGTTCATTCATGCTCCACCCTCAATTCGATCATCTCTTCAATTTGATCTCTCCCCACATTCACTTTCAATTTTGTTCGTTCACACGCCTATTCACTTTCATCTCGATGTAGGTCTCAAACCTCTCTCCGATTTCGTTCACGCCCAAGGTCAGAAAATTTCTCTCTTGTTGGTTGGTGTATTAGAAACTTATCTGGGTTATTTCAATCTTCAAATCTGAAGAACTAACAATCGATCTTCCTTCACAAACCTTCAGACACTAAAAACATACACAGTAGAGATGTGGTTTCTCTCTTTTATAAAAAAAATCAACTTTTTTCCTCACTTTCGTTCATATCCAGACCCTCCTCTCCCCTACACTATACTTTTCGTCGCCATCTCCTTGTTGAAGGTCTAAAATTGAAGGTGGAAGAAGACGAAAATTGCTCATCCAAGGTCCAAGAGGTCGAAAATTAATCCTTGTTGAAGGCCATCCTCTCACCGAAGGTCTGAAACCTAGCTTTCTCCATTTTTAATTTTTTGTTTGCCTTTCCTTTCTCTATTCTCCCTATCTTAGCAAACCGAAGCTTCCGTAGAAGTTCCTTTCATTTCTCTGTTCACCTCTCTTTTTGTTGCTTGTCACTCTATCAAACAATTTTCTCTCACAAAATCTTTTTCTTTTGCACACAAGTCGCCGACTACTGCACCAGAATCTTAGACTTTGTTAGATGATGCTACAATTCTTGGGTCTTCTTCCTCCTTTCGACAATTTTTTACTTCTAGTATGGGCATTGTTCAAACTTTGAAATTTTCTCCTATTTATTATGGTTATATGGTGACTCTGATGATCTTGGCAAGGGTAATGTCTCTAAGCATTTGTTATTTAATAGTCCTTTGAACTTTTCTTGATAGTATTTACTATATCTTCTCTATCTAAGACCAAACAAAGATTATTATCAAATAGTTGGAAAGGTTGTACCATTTGAAGTGTTTTTTTCTTGGAGCATCTTAGAGTGATTATCTCCATACTCCTATTGATTTGTTTACTTATTTTTTTTGGACAACATGTGTTTGGTATTGCTTGTAAATTGAATTTAGTTAGAGTCTGCAAACTCCTTGTTAAAAAATTAAAAGTTTATAATCATATTAAGATGCTTTTGATGGTTGTTGTTTGAGAATCTTTTTTCATCCTTTTATTTATGATAGTTTGTTTGATATCAACCTTGAAATATAACTTTGGCTCAAGTTTTATTACGATGAAGGAACGGTTTGTTAAAAGAAGATGGTTTCTTTTAGGCCCAAATTCATCAACATTAAAGGTTCATATTTGTTAAAAAGGTGATATGTTTTGTTGATGTGGTGGCTGTCTTGCTATTTCAGTTATTTTGATTTGCATTGCCAGTATTCTTTTTCATCTCAAAAGGGTGACTTGGTAAAGAGTTATTTCAAAATTATCGATTAACTTAACGTCCAAAGTTTTCTTTTCTACTTAAAGTTCTATTAAAATCCTTTCTAGCTAGCTCTAATTGTAGTTTATAATCCACGAAAATTCACTAACTGTAGTATGAGACTGATTAAAAGTGTTTGAATTGAGTTTTAAGGCTATATTGAATGTACTAACATACTTGAATAAGATTTGTTCTATAAGTTTAGGGTACTAAGGCTAAGGCTATTTTAAAGGTAAGAGCTTGTTCATTGGATATTTTTGTAGTTTGATTAAGGTTTTTCAACTAAGTATTGCCTCTTAAACTTTGTTCTTATTGTTTAGGTGTTTTAGGAGCACAATGAGTAGAATTCTAAGCATATAATTAATATAGAAAAAAGTAACGTCTTGGTAAACAATTTTTGTGAAAGGACACATTTTGATGTGAAATTGAATCTTGTTGAATGGGGTGGGTTCAATTTTTGTTGCTGTCATTGTCTTTTGAATGATGTTCAATTAGTTACTATCATGTCCATCATTGGTATGACTGTTCTTCAGGACTTAAATGAAAGTGGGCAATGTGATTGATGGAAGCAAGTTCTTGGGAGCTTTGTTCTTCAGCTTCATGAATGTCATGTTTAATGGAATGACAGAGTTGGGTTTGACTATTTTTAAGCTTCCAACATTCTTCAAGCAAAGAGATTTCTTATTCTATCCAGCTTGGGCATTTAATTTACCTATTTGGCTTCTAAGTGTTCCTCTTTCTCTTATAGAATCAGGGATATGGGCTCTTCTTACTTATTACACAATTGGGTTTGCTCCTACTCCTAGTCAGTATATATTTTTCCTTTCTCTCCTGTTTTTAATTTGTCAAACAATGTTACCTTTACTTACCCACAACTCTTTATTGATTCTTTAGATTCTTTTAGAAGGTTTTGGCACTGTTTGCCACACATCAAATTGGTTTATCAATGTTTCAACTTTTGGCCGCAGTTGAGAGAACACTAGTTATTGCAACTACTTTGAATACCTTTACTCTATCATTGATTGTCTTGCTTGGAGGTTTCATTGTTGACAATGGTAAGTGTTTCTTTCTCTCTCATTTTGGCTAAATTATTTTAACTCTATGACATATGGAATACTTCTAGTTTTTTCCTCTTTTCTTTTTTCTAGATGTCATTTTTATGCTAAAGTTGTTTTATTTGACTAATGTGTTCATTTGGATTCATGAGTGGTATTTTTTTTTTAGGTTTCCTTGTTTCAAAACCTTGTGTTTTCACTCCCCTTTTGTTGTGTTTTTCATGTATCCTTGAAGCTATGAATCTACAAGTTATGTAAGAAATCATGAATGAGGGGTTTGGTGTTTAGTGTTTAATTCATCACTTGGAGATAACTATAGGAATATGTAGATGTTTCTCTGGTTTTAAATCCAATGAATTTTGAGAGTTTCTTTATGTTATTTGGTTTGTGAGATCTAATAGCATAATCAATCTCCCAAATCTTAAGTCTGGAATCAATATCTTCATTGTTTAGCATCTTCATTTTGTGTATGTAAAGCCTTACAACATGTTTTTACTATATGTCTTTATATTAGTTCATGTTTTGATGTGTGAGATTTGTAAGGTTTGAGGTGCAATTTGTGCAGTGTGAAAATCATTGAGTTTTATCATTATGTTAGTTCTTTGAAGATGGAGTAACCCATGATATCTCCTATAGTTTTCAACCACTCTGACTGTTGGTTATGGTTTCTTTGATCTCAATGATAATTTTTTTATTTTCCTATTAGTTATTTGTTTAGTTTTGGTTTTTTATGATCCCTTGCATTCCTAAATTTTTTTTGCATCCCTTGGGTGTTAGAATTGTATCATGATTGATCAATAGGAGCAGGAGTGAGTCTTTAAAATTCATCCAGATATTTTAATGGACAATGGGGCTTGGGTTTTTTTAATTTTATGTACACTTGGGTTCTCAACTCCTCATGAATAATAATAAAGAAGCTCCAATGGATGATAATCACTCCAAGATCATCCATTTCCATAAAACTCAAAATATTTGTACTGCTGAGATTTCTGTTGAGGAGGTGATAATATATACATACATACACACATATATAACTATATTGTTATTATTCTTAGTACCAAAGTTAATTATAATTAGTTGTCACATTTTTGTGTTAATTTTATTGCAGAAAATTGATGGTGTTGAATATCATAATAAAAAGAAGAAAGAAAATAATAACGTAAGAAACAAAGACAATAGTTGCACATTTTTGTGTTTATTGCAGAAAATTGATGGTGTTGAATATCATAAAAAACAGATGTCTTCTAGTGGCTCCCTGAATGACATGAATTACAATAGGCCTACCACTAGCACAAAAAGAAAGAGTTCAAATTTTTTCTTTTTTCTACATACTTATTTATTTTATTATTGTTATTAAATATAAAATCAATAATATGCAGCGATAACGTAAAAGTGGAAGATGGGAAAAAAACGAGCCCATGTTGCCATTACAAAGACAACAACACTGAGTTTCTAACACTCTATGTGAATATATCAAGGTGAACGACGCTGTCCACAAGGGTATGCCTCATAAATTTTACCACGGTCGCATAGGTCGCGTATGGAATGTTACAAAGCATGCCATCGATGTCGAGATCGACAAGCAGGTTCAGGATTCTTTTTTAAGATTTGTACTAACTTTTAGAATTTATGTGAATCGGGTGATTTAGGGTAATAGATTGTGTTTGATTTTTATAGAATATAATCTTAATTAGTTTTTGGACTCTGTTTTTCTTATTAAACTTTGTTAGTTTAATGGGTTTTGGAATCTGATCAGAGAAAGTTCAGTTATGATTTGGATTCTTTTTCTTATTAAACTTGTGATGTTCAGAATGGATTTTGCAGGTCGGGAACCGAATTATTTAGAAGAAAATTCATGTTGGAGTTGAGCACGTGCAACCTTCTCGAACTGAGGAATTTTGCTTGTGGAAGGTGATGAAGGACAGCCAAGGCCAAAGGCGTAGTCATCTGCACCAAGAGGCAACCGGAAGGCCCAAACCAGGGTTCATGGTTGAAGGTGCTTTAATGGAGACTGTGACTCCCATTTCGTACGATGTGGTTAATGATTTTAGGGGTGGCTATTATAATTTTCAATTTTTAAACTTTTGCCTTGTTTTGTCAGTCTTATTTTTGTTTGATCATTGAACTGCATGAATAGTACAATTTTCTCAGTATGCTTCTAAATTTTTGATACCAAACATATGGAGTTGAATTGTTTCTTAGTTTCTGGTTTTGGCCATTAGCATAAAGCAGTGTTGTTTTAGCTTATTCAAATTAAATTTTGTTGCGTGATGTTCTTGTTCCCATTGTTTTCATATATCCATATTTCTTAAAGCTGACCAACCTTTCAATTCTTAATCATCATTAACTTTCGATAACAAAAACGAGTTTTTAAAACTAGTATTGAGCTTCAAACGTGCTTACACTTTGATATTATTCGTGACGGAGAATGCTTTGAATGGTTTTGATAACGCTTTTTCGAACGCAATAAAAAACGCTACAAAAAGTCTTTTATAACATTTTTCCATATGTTATTAAAACACTATTGAAACATTTTGATAGCGTTTTTTCAATGTTATTACAATAGCTATTGAAACGTTTTGATAACGCTTTTCAAACACAATAAAAAGCGCTATAAAATGTCTTTTATAGCAAATTTTCAATGTTATTGAAAACTCTATTGAAACATTTTTATAACGATTTTTCCAACGCAATAAAAAACGATATCCAATTTTCAATAGCGTTTTTTTCACGTTACAAAAAGCATTTATAGCATCATATATGTGCTATAAATAGAGACATATTATAGCGTTTTACACAGCGTTGTAAAAACGCTATGGAAAGTCATGAATTTTCAATAACATCGACTACGATAGTATTTCGAAAACGCTATCGAAACTCAACAATAGCGTTTTTTTGATGCTATTCGTAACTGATATTTCTTGTAATGATCCCATTACCCTTTACGAGCTAGGAAGGGGACCTAATGAACCTACAAATTAGAAGCTACAACAATATGAGATTAATGGGCTAAACTCATTTTTCACATTAATCAATATTCGTAAACTGTGTGTACACTCCATTAAAGACTCAGAGCTGAACTCTTCTCACTGTAGATATATTTCTGTGTCCACGGATATAGACCAATAACAGTAAGTTAGTCCTTCACGATTGTTTGTAACACCAGCTAGATAAAATTACCGTTTTACCCCTAGGTTACATCTAGTCCTTAAATACCAGTGCTCCAATAATGAACAACCTGTTTATGGTCTAACCAATAAACAGAAACTCCTCGCATACCATAGAGAGGGTAGGGCCCTTTGTTCAAGTCCTAGAAACACCATTTAAGGATACAATCATCTACTTACCCTTAAACTAGGGAAGAGTGAATTACATCTTGTGTAATTATGTTCCCAACTACCCACTCGGTCTTATCCCCAAAATGATAAGCATATTGAGTCAATAATCTGACCACTCTCACCTGTACAAATCAAATGACAATCCATCGCAAACAGGAATTCATAATACATTCAGGATTTAGACTAAGTTACCTAGGTCATCCTAATGAAATAAAAATCTAACTAGTTAACGAAGTTATATCTAGTGGTTACTATTTCATGGTTTGATCTTATGCAAACTCATTGCATAGGATACATTCACTCGCATGTCATCTACATGAACACGTTGGATCATTGCGATAGTATAAAATACAAAGTGAGCCGTATCCACAATGCTACCAGGATAAGGTATCCAACATTATCTCTATACTATAGACCCTTTAAGCTGATCTCGAACATTAATCCCTATATGTCTCTACCTACTATTCAAGACTCATCAAACAACTTCGGATGTTAGTTTATTGGATTTGGGTTATTAAGACAAAACTAATAATACAATCAATAACATTTATTAAAATTATAATAATAACACTTTATTAATAATGATCAATGGATTATATTTACAATGTACGAGTTTTAGGACATAAATCCCAACATGGACAACCTGGTCAACAATCTTATATAGACAAAAGGAAGTTCAAAGTTTTAACCAAACAACGATATTACAAAACTTATCAAATTCAAACCCTTAAACTAGTCTATTACAGACAATAGCAACTAAGTTTTCTCTTCCCTTAATTACAAGTTATCATGCATGGATGAAATGAGCCATACAAAATCTAATCAAACTTCTAGCAGAGTAAGCAGAGCTTTAATAGGTACCAGAACCACGATGTCTACCTATAAGAGAAATAAACATTGAAAGGATTAGATATAAAGCCTCGTGAGTGATAGCTTTTAAAACAAAACATATTTACTCAAATAAGTGTGCAACACTTAAAAAGAAATTTGTATATAATGCTTTTCCAGGAAAACATTTATGACAAAGCAACTCATGACTTAGAATCAACTAGTTTGACTCTACTACTTGTAGTAGGGAATGCCTGATACCCCCAACGTGTTCCTTTCTAACGTAATTCTATGATGTACTAGGGCACTCCTAGTACTCCCAACGTCTTCCTTTCTAACTTTACTCTACGATGTAGTAGAGCACGCCCAGTAGTCCGATCGTCTTTGTTTCTAACTTTACTCTATGATGTAGTAGGGCACACCCAGTACTCCCATCATCTTTATTGTAGTGGGGCACGCTCGACACTCATAGCCGACTACATCGTTGTCATGTAGTATACTCACATCGACAACGAGATAATCTTCTCTTAACTCTATGATGTAGTAAGACACACCCAACACTCACGATTGCATCATTGTTATGAAGTATACTCAAGATCGATAACGAGATAGTCTTCTCTATGCATAGAACATCATTATAAATAGTCTCAATCTCAATCATGGATCTAGTATTGCTTTTAGAAGTATCAGAACATTTAAACATGCTTCATTCTTAAGATTTACTAGATTAAGTCTCAACTTAGCTTAACTCGTACTTAACTACTAGAGCTCTTTAACTTGATGCCACTCTTGCATCATGCCTTGCCTAAACTTATCGATCACTGAGTATGTTTTCATAAACTCAGCATTCAATTCATCTACTCAGAAATCAAATGTTCAAATAACATGATCAACTCAAATGCTTCTAAACTTAATTAGTGCATATTTATTTATCAATCTCATAAAAAAATTTCTAAACTTGAAAGTCATGCTTGGTAATACATTTATAACTCAAGTATAAATCAAATACTTTTAACTCAAAGCATGCTATAAATATAACTTAATTAAACAAGTTTAGGAATTTATTTAAAACTCATTTTTTTCATCCACAACTTTTGGCTAGATTCTTGGTTTATAGATTTTCCCTATTTCCTCTTGCCCTAAAAATCACAAGAAAACTCAAGTAAATCTTCGGTTTCAACTAAATGAAACGTCTTCAACTTCTTACATTTTTCCTTTTTCTTCTCAAGAGAACGTTTTTCTTACTAACCTTGACTTCTTTGAACTCAAAAGTCTTAGCTTGCTCAAGATCAGTTCTTTAAGTTTTCCCTAGCTCAACATGAGCTCCCAACTGATTTTGAGCCTAAAACAACAGGCTCTAAATTTGCAAACTTGCTCTTCAGCTTCTTAAACAAGGAAGAAGAAACTTAAACTTACTTAGATCTAACCTCAAGCTCTACTATTCCTCTTTATCTCAAACTTGCCAACACTCATACCTTCTCGGATGTCTCTTGACTAAACACCCCTAGCTGGAGCTTGGCCTAACTATCCTCTTGATTGACTCCAACACTTGCAAGCAAATCTCAACTCCTCTCTACTTCTTCTCTTTACTTTGCTTTTGAATTGGAAATGTTCAAAAATGAGAGAAACAGAAGTTTACTGTCCTTAAAATGCTCTTTGCTTTCGTAAAGAGCTAGCCTACGTGAGAAATAAATTTTTGGAGTTTGTCATGCGTTTTCTTTTAATGATCTTGGCCCGAGATCTTTCCTCTTCTCAGTTGAATATACCCGAGATCATGCTTGAGAACCCAAGGAATTTAATTTTTTTGCTTCCAATCTCAGTCGGACACGACCCTGAGATTCCCTAAGATTCCTCTTCCAAAAACCTTATGTTTTCCTTCTCGGGTTGCCACAACCTCGAGATGGCTTGAGATCCATCTTTAAAACCCTTCTATCTTTCAATCTCGATCTGCTACAACCCTATGATGCACCGGGATTTTCTCTCTGTCTTTCTCTGGCTTTTCTCTCGACCGAATAAGGCGCAAGATTTTCAATCCTATCCCAAGATTCCACCTTCATGCACTTGCTTTAGTTCAATTTGCCCTAGGATGCTATCTTAAGATTCTTGACTTAGCCCAAGACTCTTTGGCAAACTTTTAGCTTATCTTCTCAAATTTCTAGCAAGCAAATTGGGTGGAAGATATGAGTATTACCCAATCTAAACTTAACCATCCAAACTCTTTAAAGACTTAAGTATCATAAGGTCCAGGATTTACATATGGTATAGCAACTAAAAAAGAAGGTTTGAGATATTTGTTTGAGTTTGATAAATTTATATTGACTTTGCTCACATGTATTTATTGAAATTTTTTTATACTCATGATTTATTAAATATATTTGTTAAAGTTTATTGACTAAATGTTTCTAAAGCCAAAAACTTATGCATAATTGTATTTGAAAAGCATGTTTTATAAAAATTGTCACTCATTAAGTCTTTTGACTTATTCTTTCAAATGTTTCTCTCTTCATGTATAAATTGTATATTCCCTAGTGTTGAGCTTATTGTTATCAGGTTAATAAGTATGACAGAAGTTGTTATGGTATCTTGAGAGTTAGACTTAGGATCAATAAGTGGGGGTCTCGAGAAAGCATGTTTATGTTTATAGTTCTAGTTACAAGTTGTGGGCTTAGTGAGTAAGTTGTTATTATGTCTATGTTTTCGCTGATGTACCGAAAAGGTTGCAGTTAGTGGTCCAAGTTGTTAACAAAAGCATTTAGCTTATGTTGTTTGTTTCTAATTGTAACAATGCATCGTGTTGTGACTACTAGTTGAGTTAGGTGAGACGGTTGGTGAGTGTTGTCAATCTTCACACTCTCTTTTGGAGCTAGGTTAGGAGTTTAGGGAAGGGGTTCTAGGAGGGGTGTGACATACTCTGACTTCAACATCTTCTGAACCAAGCTCTGTTTGTAATTTTTGACCTTAAAATGATCCTCTCCGACAACCACAATACTTTCCATCCCACTTCCCTGGATCTTCCTTTTATCCCCAAATGTGTCCCCCGGCCCAACCTCAGTTTTACCCCATATGCCCCCTCCAATCCAATTGTTTTTCCCTTCTTCTTCATATCCAACTTATCCTCTCCCAAATTATAATGGTTGCCCTACATACACGTGATTTACTCTGATGCTCCGCACATTCCCATAACCTTTTACCATTAAACTCAACAACTCCAATTTTCTTCTATGGAGGACTCAGTTACTCAATACTATGATTATCAATGGGCTTGAAGGTTTTTTGGAAGGTAGGGTTGAAGGAATAGAGTTTCCATTGCGAAAGCGTGTGAACGCCGTACGAATTGTATTCAATTTGGAAAACAGCAAAATTCAGAGAAAAAAAAAATCTCAACACGCTTGTTTATGGAGGAAGGAGAAAAAAAAACTAACTTTTGTAGATTCCTTCCAAGAACACCACTAGAGTCTTCTTTGTTATTTTCAAGGTGAAAATCACATAGAGAGGTGTGGACTGATATTGGTTTGGCAAAGGGAAAACTTTCTAAATTTTTTTTTATGGAAACGGTAGACATGCGCAGCGGAATTAGGATCAAATTTTACTCTAATTACAACTAAACACTTTAGTGGTAAACATGCATCACAACCCTAAAAGGAAACAAAATAGGGTTAATAGAAAAACTCACCTTTGATGCTTTTCTATTATCGCAATCTTCTCACGTGTTCTTCACGATCTCCTCACGAAATCAAAAACGGGACTGCCACTAGTGTTGACCCGCTATTCTCCGGACTTAGAACCGAGTTGTGGGACTCGAACGGTAGAGAAAATAGAGAGAGAGATGGATTTAGGAGGAAGAATTTGTGGAGAGAACTTTTGGTGAGTAAAAGGAAAATTGGTTTGATTTTGCAATTCCAAATTACAAAATCAAATTTTTTAACAAAAAACAACCAACACTTTTTATTTCCAATCCATTCCTTTTATAAGCAAACTACATGCAAAATTTGCATGTAGTGAGCTTCCACTCTCCACACTTGGCATATTACCAAGTAGGTGTCTCACATGCATGAAGCCATTTGTTATTTACATGCAATATTCTTTCAAGGGTAAAATGGTAATTTGACATTTTAAAAGTCAAAAGTCAACATTTTGACTTTTTACTATTTTATCCGTTTTGACTAATTTCAATCTCCCGAGTATGAATCCGCATTCATTTTTTTCAAAATTCAAATCATATTTGAATATAAAGTCGGTCAAAGTTTGATTTTTCAAAGTCAAAAGTCAACATTTTGACTTTTTACATCTTTGGCCTTTTTCATCAATTCCGAGCTTCCAAATATGATTCCATATTGATATTTAAATCATATTTAAACATGAAGTTCCACTTAAGTTATAACCGATGACTATATCAAATATATTTATCAGTTTCTCTCTCTTTACCTATTTTGAACATTTCAAATTATTTCATCATAATGTTCTAAGTTGATTCCTTATAAGCTAGCGGGGGAACCTAATGGACCTATAGATCATGGACTCCAACGATCCGAGATTAACTGACTAAACTCTTTAGACCGAGTTAATCAACCTTCGTTAACTAACGGGTCATTCCACTAGAGTCCTGTAGTTGCACTCCCCTAACTATAGATATATGTGTGTCCATTTGATATGACCATGATAAGTAAGTTAATCCTTCACAGGTTGTTCATAATCTCAGCTGGGTCAAAGTATCGTTTTACCCCCGAGATTATATCTTTTCTCCCTAAGTCCCACTGATCCATTATTGAACAATTGGTTTAAGGTCCAACCTTTAAACCGAATCCCTCTCGGGCCAATGAGAGGGTGGGGCCCCTTGTTCAAGACCTGGATTCAGTCCTTAAGGGAACAACCTATCTACTAACCCTAGAGTGGCTAGGAGTGAATTCCGTCTTGCACCCATGTCCATAGCTATCCACCCGATCTTACCCCTGAAATGGAAGGCTTATTGGGCCAGCGCCATTGAGCTGCCCTCACCTATACAGATCTAAGGATAATTTCGTATGAACAGAAGTTCATAGTTAGCTCAGGATTAAGAATAAGTTACATTGGATATCTATAAACGAAATAGTTAGTTTTACAAAGTTAACGGTGTTATAACTTAAAAGCGACTATCTCATGGTTCCAGTCTTATGTAAACTCTTTACATAGGATGCCCCCACTTCCATGTCTCTACATGAACGATTTAGGATCACATCGTTTGTACTAACTACAAAGTAGGCCGCATCAATAGTATCTCCCGAATAAGGCGCCCAACCTTATCCATATACTATAGACCATTTAGGTTATGACTCAAACTTGATCCACTTTTATGTCTGTACATAAAGTTCAAGTCTACATAATAGCCTCGGAACATTAGTTTATTGGCTTTCAAATTATAGTATCAATAAGACGATTTTATTGAACAGAATTTTGAATACAAACTACGAGTTTTAGGACATAAATTACAACATTTTTTAAGGAGAGATTTGTAGAGTAGAGAGATCGTGACAAAATTAAAGTAGAGAGAAGTGAAAAATTAAATTCTCTCATCTCTAAATCTTAACCATTTAATATGGATGGAGGGGAAGTATCAAATAATTCCCTCCCTCCATTAATGTGAAAAAAGTAGAGGGTGTTATTCTATTAACTAAATTTGTATTGATTAAAATAAAATTAATATAAATTTAAACAATTTTATATCTCATATAATACAAACTTTATATTATATCATATACAATATAACAAATTGTTTAGTTCTCTCATCTGACTTATAGTTCTAATATGAATCAAATTCATATTAATTTTAACCTATAGTTTATTTATGAGTCTTATTAATATTATTGTTATTATTTGAATCATATTCAGATATTAATCTCTCATAAAAACATTATATTATAATGTATCAAATACATTATATTAACGGTATCCTATAAAATTTATTCTCTTTAATCAATATAAGCAATTCTAATTAAACCAAAATAATTTTAATTCTCATTTATTCTTATTGAGCTACAAGGAGACCTTATGGACCTACAGATTGAAGCTTCAATGATATGAGATTAATTGATTAAAGTCTTTAATTAAATTAATCTCCATTCATTAACTATCAGTCATTTCATTAAAGACTAACTGTCATGCCCTGCCTCGCAAGCATTCTGAAACTTCCCACTGCGGCACGTGATGCGACTTGAACAACCCTAACGCCTCAAGTGAATCACCAGAATGCTCACTTAAGTCCTTACACTTAACTTAGACTTTAACAAGCAACATAAAAATTATTAAACTTTAAACGTCTTTTCTTATTACTTGAATCAAACGTTCTTCAATACACTTTTCCTATTACTTCCTTAGTACACAACAAATTAAACTTAAACTTAAATGCCTTGTCTAGCTCCTACAAAATTGAGATGCAACTCTTTAAGTACAAGGCTTTTGTATACAAGATAATTTCCTATTTACAAGAAATACAAAGTAAAAGAACTTAGATCGGTTGCTTAGCTTCCACTCGTAGCAACTCATCTTACCCTTCCTTACTTGGCCGAAATGATTGATCACCTGGGGAGGAAAAACTTAAAATATAAGTCAAAGACTTAGTGAGTGATAGATTTTGAAAACCTTTCGGGCATTCAATGTGTTAAAACATTTCATCAAATAGGGTTCAACGCCTCTTTTACAAATCATAAACACCCACATTAGTCTTTCACATTCCTTTCACCAAGAAGATGATTCCATCCCACGTACAGATTATTGTGATGACTGCATCATCATCAACATCTCCTGAGATTATTTCACTAAATCATTTCCCGTTGCTCAGGCTACTAACATAACCACATTGGTTAGTCTCTTACCGCCATGTGGTCTACTCTCTCCATGGTTTCTTTGACTAATTATGTGCACATAATAGCTAGCTCATTGATAGAAATATGACTAATGATTTACTCTTAATCATAGCATTCAATGCAAACATCATATAAGTACTCAGCTTAAGAAAATTTCTTTAGAAATCATTTAAGCTTTCTTATAAACATTAACAAAGTTGTACATGCTTAACATTAGCATAACAATACAAAATTTAGAAAGAAGCTTCTTTGAAAATCACTCAGTATAGTAATTCTTTCCTTGAGAATGCCTACTGATTTAGAAGCCTTTTCTCGCCTAGCAATTCTTTTCAACAAAACAATTTAAATTGTTGAGCTTAATCATCCTCTTCTAACGACCCTTCTCTACTATATATACTAATCCCAAAATAGAGTAGTCATTCCTTGAGTTCTTAATAACTCGCCAGCTGCTATTTAAAGTTCTACACTAGTAAGCTCTATGTTTATCTTAACCATGCTTAGCTTAAACATTCACATGTGGCCCATTAAGTATAATTAGGAAATTTCCCAGAAAATTCCTAACTCTTTATTGTCTAGCTTCAAATCGAATTCTCTTTCTCCTCGCATCACCTTACTTTAATGCAATTCATCAAAACACTTAACTCTTCAAAATACATATTTTGTCCAAAATGCCATCTTGAACACTCTTATTTAACTTCTTATTTCCAAAATTGACAATTCTATTCAAACACGGGTCTCACACTAATAGTTGCACTCTTCTTACTTTAGATATATTTCTGTATCCATTAGATATAACCATTCGACAGTGCAATGACCCTTCATAAATTGCTCGTAAGTAAACGTAGGCAAAAAATTACCATTTTGCTCCTATAGTTACATCTAACTCCTTAAGTACCATTGATCCCTTTAATGAACAATAAGTTATAGTTCCACCATAACTGAACTCCTCTCGAACCAAGAGAGGGTGTGATGCCACATTGGTCAAGCCCTGGAATCAACCATTAAGAGAACAATTTCTCTATTTTCTCTATCTATAGAGGAGTGAATTCCTTTTTATGTAGTTGTGTTTCCAGCTCCCCAATCAAACAAATCCTCAAAATGATAGGCATATTGACTTGGCGAAATAGACCACTCTCACCCATGAAGATTAAAGGACCGCCTTTATATAGGATGTAGTTTACAACTCACTCAAGATTTAAGTTAAGTCACCTATGGTCATTCTGGTGAAATGTGGTCTCAACTAGTAACGGTGCTAATAAGTGAGACTATTCATTTAATGGTCTGGTCTTATACAAACTCTTTGTATAGAATACCTCTACTCTAATGTCTCGACATGAATGATTAGTATCAAATAATTTGTAGCACTTTAGAACAATTGTAACAACTACAATGCAAACCTTATTTGTAGTGTCACTAAGATAAGGTATTCAACCGTATCCATCTATTAGAGACCATTTAGGCTATTATTTAAACATGATCTGATCCATTTGTATGTCTCCATGTACCTGTTTTGGTTTCAAAAGATAACTTTGGATGTTAGTTTATTGGTTTTATGGGTTAATGCAACTAAATGTTAAATAAAATAAAACATTTTATTTTATTAGATAAATAAAACGCTTGTATAATAAAATTACAAACTACACCACGAGATTAGGGTATCAAGTCCAACAAAAGTGAGTGAGTGATGCTTTTACTTCCTAGCAGCGTCTAAATAGAAATCTTATGTGTTGTATTTATTCCTCTCTGTTTGAAGAAAAAATGGATGTGGTAGCCTCTCTTCAAACTACTTATAATATTTGAGAATCTCTTCATCATACGTATGATTCTAGAACAACTCTAGGATTATGGATCTAAAGACTAAAATCCATAAAATAAGGAAAGATACATAGTAGGTCCGCTGATATTTATCTCATATTAAGGAGTCAAATACAGTGTGTTTGCTACATCGATTCATAATCATGCTGATGTTCCTCCAATCGTGGATGTTTATAGTCTTTTGCTTGCATATGAGGCTCATTTGGAAAAGGAGTCGTTTGTCGAACAACTCAACCTAGCTCAAGCTCATCATGCTAGTTTTTCCATTCAACAAAATATCAAAAGATCTCAATGATCTCTCCCCCCTAATTTTCCTATTCTCAAATCGTTTCCTACTACTCCCACTCAAAATAGTGCCCCTGACGTTTCAGGAACACCTCATACCAATTCTTCCAACTCACATTGTTGGCCCCCAAAAAAATTCTACCCAAAAAGTTCACCGTCAAATATGCAACAAACATGGTCACATTGCCCGTGTTGTTTTCAGTTGTCTACCCTTTTGTCTAAAATCCCCGTTCCCCAAGCACATCTTAGTTTGTCTACTTCTTAAAACAATCCTTCATCTCCATCTGATATATCCTCTGTTGCTTCCAATTATTTCTCTCATCCTGAGGACACTTGGTTTATGGATTTTGGAGACACTCATTGCTTGTCTTAAGACTCATCCATTCTCTGCAACATTGTTCCCTATTATGGAAATGAACAAGTCATGGTTGGCAATGGTAAGCAACTCCCCATTTTACACACTAGTTCTACTTCCTTACAGTCTTCTATTAAACCTATTGTTTTACATAATATTTTACATACCCCTACTATTTCTAATAAACTTATTAGCATCTGAACTCTGTCATGATAACTAAGCTTTTGTTGAATTTTAGCCATGTTCTTTCTTATGAAGGATCTCCAAACCAAATGGTTTTCCTTCAGGGAATGCTTGAGGATGGTTTATATAAAATTTCTCCAAGCTCTTTGAAATCTTCTTCCAGTTCTTCTTCAACTTGTGTTATTGCTATTTTAGCTTCATGTCAATCCGTTCCATCTCTATGACATCTTCGTTTGGGCCATCCGACTCTCTCCATTTTACAGAAGGTTATGAGTCTTTGTAATATTTCAATTACAAGTGTTCTTAAAGTTGTGTTTTGTAATCATTTTCAAATGGCCAAAAGCCATCGTTTGCCTTTTTCTCTTGCTATTACCAAAACTACGATACCTTTTCAATTAGTACATTTTAATTTTTGGGGTCCTTCCCCTTTTAGTACCTTTTCAATGGTTATGAGCATGTTGCTTTCTAGTACTTGATGAGTTTTCTCTTTACAGTTGGTTTTACTTAAATCTAAAAATCAAGTCCTTGCTTCTTTTCATCACTTTAAAACCATGGTTGAAACTCACTTTGATGCAAAAATTAAGAGTTTACAAACTGATTGGGATAGCGAGTTTCATACACTTCACTCTTTTTTCAATTCTATGGGAGTATACATCGTGGGTCATGTCCCTACACCCCTCAACAAAATGGGTGTGTTGAAGGAAAAAACAGTCACATTGTCGAGTTGGGGTTATCTCTATTAGCTCATTCTCATTTACCCTTGACTTTTAGAGTTAGGGTTATCTCTGTTAGCTCATTCTCATTTACTCTTAAATCAATGTATAATGGTAGTCATCTCTTTCTCCTGTACTATTTAGCATTGTTCAATGTTGTTGAGTGTTTGACTTTTGTCGTACGCTACAGGATGACCTCCTTGCATAAATACTCCTCCTCCTTGCATAAATACTCCTCCTATGGCATAATCTGAGGCATTGGTATGTACCTCAAAAGGCTTGGGATGGTTTGCTATCACCATCATGGGTTCTTCAAAGGCTTCTTTCTTGAGCTTGTCAAAGGCTTGTTGGCACTCTTCTTAACAATCCCAAGATTTGCTTTTCTTGCGAAAATTTGTGAGGTGTGCAGCAATGGCTGAATACCCCTAAATAAACCTTGAATAGTAATTTACAAAACTAAAGAACGATTGTAATTCTTGAATTTAGGTAAGGGATTTACAGTCTAGTATGACACGTACCTTTGTTACATCCATCATAAGTTTTCCTTCCTTGATCAAATGATCAAGAAACTCCACTTCTTGTTGAGAAAATGAACATTTCTCCAGCTTTATGTATAGTTCATTGTTAGGAAGCACCTGAAAGACTTGCTTCAACTGTTGAACATGTTCTTCTAGAGTTCGACTGTAGACAACAATGTCATCCAGGTCCACCACAACAAATTGATCTAAGAATGGCTGGAAGAGCCTGTTCATGAGGGTGGAGAATGTAGCTGAGGCATTGGTTAGGCCAAAGGGCGTGACAAGGAATTCATAAGCACTATACCTGATCATGCATTTCGTCTTTGCCTCGTCACCTTCTTTGATTCTAACTTGGCAGTACCCTGATCTCAAGTCAATCTTGCTAAACCATCGGACATCCCCATGCTAGTAAAAAAGGCAGCAATCAAAGGTATAGGGTATTGTTCTTGATAGTGATCTTGTTGAGAGGGTTGTAATCAATGCAAAGTCTCAGTGAGCGGTCTTTCTTCTTCTGAAAGAGTACCGGAGCACCATAAGGAGTTTGTTATGGTTAAATAATGTAACATGCATCAAGGAGTTCTTTCAATTGTCTTCTCAACTCCTCAAGTTCAGGCAGGGCCATCCAATAAGGAGTCATGACAGGAGGTTTTGCTACTGGTTCTAATTCAATCTTGTGGTCTAATTCCCTTCTTGGTGGAAGCTTTTTGGGCAGCTTGGCGGGCATGAAGTCCTTGTAGTCATCTAAGACCTTTTGTATATTGTCTGGCACTATGGTCTTGGTGGGACTATCCTCGGTTGCTTGCATTTTTTTTTATAGTTGATACATAGAACTTATTTTTAGTGGCTCTCTATTTAAATTTGGCTGACAACATAGCAACTGACCTTCCTGTTTTTAGCGGGATGGACACCATCTTCTCATCCAATATGGTAAGAGTGCATTTAGCAACATCGATGATTGTTGTCACTTAATCGAAGAAAGTTAAGACAAGGACTATTTGGAAGTCATCCATAGGCAGAAAGGTGAAGTCTAACTTACCTTGCCATTCATTGATTTTTAAGGAAATATCCTTGACTATGACCTTTATGGACCGTGCCTTTGAATTCATGACTTTAACTATCCTTGTCTCTGGGATAAGATGGAGTCCTAGTTATTTGGCTTCCTGTTCATTCATGAAGTTATGGGTTGCCCATGTATCAAACATGGTCGTGGCCTCCTTTTCGGTGATTCGGACATTGTCATATACAAAGCCTTTCTTGTTGACGACATTCCTCCTCTCGAATGCGCCAAGTTGTTGCAATGACCCTATTTGGGGTCTTGTGTTTTGTCTCTTGGAGTTTTGCAACAAGGGCTTTCATAGCCTTTCGATTTGGAAAATCTATCGTCTAGTGAGGCCCATCACTGACAAAACAAGACTTAAGGGGTTTAAAGGGCTCACCTCAGTGAGGGCCGACAGTCTTGCCATGCTTTCCTTGGAACGCTTTTGCTTTTCCTTCTTCTTTCAGGATGTACTCTTTTTGCTTCTATGTTTGTTACCTCCATGCTTGATTGGACCAGACTTCTTTCCCTTTTATTGGGCGGAATAGTCAACAAGCGTCTCTACTGCTCCAATGGCGTCATCTAGAGTCTGGACATTGCGACGGTCTAATTCTACCTTGGTCTAATCTTTTAGTCCATCTGTAAAGTGGAAAAGGGCGTCCTTTTAGAACACATCATCTTTGTCAAGCATAAGTGTGGCCTTAACATAGTCTAGTATGCTATTAGTTTGTCTGAGGCATCAAAGCTTACCTTTTACTTCCATCTCAACATTGTGGAAGACAAACTGCTTCCCTAGCTTAACCTTAAACCGTTCCCACGTTTGGACGGCATTTTGGCCTTGGTCTGCATATCTACGGTGCCACCAAAGTTGAGCAACATCTCTCAAATAGTTAAGGGCATTGTTTATTCTGACTCCATCATCTGTACCTCTAAGGCATTGAAATATCGTTCAAGGCCGAAGAGAAAATTTTCCACAGCAGTTTGGGCACCTTAATGTTATAAGTGTCCTTCACAGGGTCTGCCCACTGGTTGAGGGACCATCACTAGTGGTGTGCTTGGAACAACATTCCACATAAATGATATCCAATTTTGTGTCAAGAGAATTTGATTTAGAGTGTAGTTCACGTAACTGACCTTCAACAAACATCTTCAAAGTGGTTATGATGGATGCCAACTCCTTAAACTCTCTTAGAAATGATCGTCTAAGATCTTTCACAAGTTCCTTGACAGCTGTGGTGATTTCGACATTCTCTTGCACCAATTAATCGTAGTTTTCACTCAACCTAGCAACCAAAAGTTGTACATCCTCTAAGCCTTGCTCAAGGTTGGTAAGGCGAGTGTCAACATGCTCCCTTACAGTTGCACCCTTCGATTTCAAGCGTTTGGTTGGAGAATGCTACTTCTTCCTTCAACGGGTAATATCTCCTTCCATGGCCTGCTCCACAGGCGAAACATGTCCTTTAGTGGACATCGTGCTAGTAAGTAGTAAAAGGGGTACCTAGGTATGATAATCGTTGGTTAAATACCACTTATCATGTGGTCACTTTTCTAAAAGTGTAGCGTAGAGAAGGAAATGGTGTTCTTAGGAGTAGAGAAACACCAAAGTAAGCCTTCGAAAAGTAGTAGGCAAAGTGTAGAAAATAGTTTGAGAGAATGAGTACAAGAGCTTGATTGATGATTTCCCAAGGATTGTTACAAATGGAACCCTTTAGGGCTATTTATACACGGGGCTCACTGACTTAGGACACATAAACCGCCTTAGAAGGTCAGTTAAAATACATCTAGAACTTTCTTGGGTTTCCATGACGCTTTTGACCAAAATTAAAGGTTTCTCAACCATCATCGAAGGTTTTGGACTTATCTAAGTGTATCTGGCGCAAGCACGAAGGTTCCCGTGTCTTCCGTCTCTTACACGCACATTTTGCCAATCGCCTGGCCTTCTGTCCGACATCGAATCTTCTAGAATGTTCGAGGGGCTTTGCGGATCTTCGGTGTGAGAACTTGACGTCATGTGCACATTCATCTCTATTTCTCTCCCGTGTGTTCGGGCCAAAAGTCTATCTTTATCTTGCTTGCGCTAAGGACGTCATGCACGACTGTGCGCCCACCAGCTCTGATGGGCATGTCAAGGTCTTGGCATGCTTCCCTATCAATACCTTGGGTCATTGGACTGTGTGGGGTTGTCTTGGCTCCCCTTTGGCTATGCTAATGAGTGTTTATTTAAAAAAAAAAATTGGGTCTTGACAAAATGCCTTGTTAGAGCACTACCTAAGACATTACGTCAGTGCACACCAAAAGGATTGGGCTACTCTCCTAGATGTAGCCTAATTTTTTTATAACCTCCAATGAACTGAATCAATGGGCAAAAGTCCCTTTGAATTAGTAATGAATCAACATATTTATACACCATGTGCGCTAAACGCCCCTTACATGGTCCTAACCATTGTGCATACAAATTTGCAAAGGAATGGCACGAGGAGCAAGATTTCTCGAGGGCATGTCTTGAAAAGGCCACCAAAAGAATGACAAAGTGGGCTAATAAGAAGAGAAGGCTTAAAGAGTATGAAGTAGGGGACAAGGTGATGGTAAAACTTCTGCCAAACCAATTCAAGTCCATACGAAGAGTACACAAACGATTAGTACGGAGATATGGAGGCCCCTTCACCATCATAGAAAGAGTTGGCAAGGTGGCTTACAGATTGGAAGTATCTCCCAAACTTAAGATCCATAATGTCTTCCATGTAAGAATGCTAAAACCATTTCATGAAGATAAAGAGGATCCTAGTCGGAGCAAGACCTCTTGTGCACCGACTGAAGTAGTGACTGAGTTTGACAAAAAATCATAGAAATTCTGGCCAAAAAACGGATAAGACAGAGAGGAGTTCCAAATTATAAAGAATACTTGATCATGTGGCAAGGTTTGCTATAGAGTGAAGCAAGCTGGGAACCAGAAGACTTACTCTGGCAATTTCAAGAAGAGACCAAAAAGTTCAAAAAATGCACAACGGGACGTTGCTTTCAAAGTTCTCATGTCAAGCACCTAAATTTAACAAGAGTAGTTCTAAGTTTACGACTATTATGCGGCTAAACAAGGGTATGCGATAAAAGATGTTTTTCTATTCATGCGTTGTTATCATGAAAATCAAACATTGTCGCACAAGTTTTCTCCTCTGTCGCCAAGTGTAAGCGAAAAGAAGTTTTTTGGTAAGTCCAGGGTCGAACACAGGGAATTTTTAAGCTTCTATTTTATCTAATCGCGCACTAAAGGGTGCGGTGTACACTATACAATAAAGATATGAGCAGTATGATGTTGGTCCTAGATAATTACACTACGGTGCTTGACGGTGCAAGGTGATCATGAAAGTATGACATAATGGAGTATGAACTCAAATTGAATCAAGTAAAAAGCAATGATTAATGCTGTGACACTTCGAGGCGATATAAAGCATAGATTAACTAAGAATCAAGACGAGCAACCTCTCTGCGCTTTCGCCAGACTTGCTCACTTCTCGGGATGTAAATACTCTTAGTTAAGCTATGATTTATACCTAATCATCTCGCATACAGTAACAATAGTTAATCCTTACTTAGGTTGTACCCTTTTCAGTGCTTTCAACACACACCAATCTTTCAGTGTTGTATGCAAAGTATGAACTTGGCGACAAGAATCCTCAGCTGCATTCTCTCTGCCACCTATTCAGCTAAAAGTGGTTTTCATTTATTTAGTGATTACGATCTCCACTCAATCCCTTCTTTCGAAGGAACGAGGTTGAGATACTCACACTTAGTGGAGCAAAACTCTTACTGCATTCATTATGATTCTCAGAATATCACAAACATCAATTATTACTATTCAGTCAACCAACTATGTAGATATGGATGGACAAGAAATATGGGAGAGTGGAAGAAGAAATGCATTGCTTTCATAGAAAATATGGTAAACTTTTCATCCATGAAGTTTAGTTTACAAAACAATACAATATAAAAGTACAAAATGAATAGGCAACAGACGAGTTACGTCATAGAGTGCGATCTCTCATACTCTTTGGCTCCGAGTTTTGCCTATATCTGTGGGGAACAATGGAAGAGATGGATCTCTCTCTCCTTTGTTGCAGGCTTCCACTTAATACTAAAAGGAGGGAAATAAATTGGTGAAAAAAAAGAACTTGCTTTTCCAGCTAAAATTTGCACACCGATTAAGGAGTGAGGCACTTTATATATATACGAGGACTGATGTTGACAGGCCGCCACCCGGTATTAAAACCTCTGAAAAGCTGTATTCGACGCTGCTTAGGCGTCCTTTGTCCTTTCTCTGAATTTCTCGCCAACTGATGTTGTTTGCTATTGCCTAATTACATAGCAAGTACTTCTATTTCCTTGAAGATTGTGTTGGACCTCTCACTTAAACATGTTCTCACTGAGCTATTATGTGATTCACAAGATAACCAAATCGTTGACTTTTTACTCTATTTTCTTCTCTTTCCATGCGATGAGATCGGATTAATTTACTCAAAAGGCTACAATAACTTGTATTTCTACAAGTTATCACACCCCCTAATTTAAAATAATGCTTGTCCTCAAGCATCACCTCAGAATTTTGTTCCAAATTTCTTCTATGCTCATTGCTAAACCTTTCAGAATGTTTTTCTAATTCCAAAGTACACTGACATTTGTTCTTTTATTCACCTACTCTAAATTTGAAAATATTTCTAGATTCTCTATGCGGCAAACTTAATTTTCAAAATATCCTTGTTTATTTTCAGAAAATCTTATTTTCTCCTTTTGCAAAATGGTCTTCGTTTTAAAAAATTCTTTGTTCCTTTCTTTTCTTATATTTTGTGACAAATGTTTTACTTATTTACATTTAGTGTTGAGTGAGAAATCTTAGCCACTCAATGAGTCCGTTCCTCTCCTCAATTATAACTTTTATCGCCACTTGCATCTTCTACATCAAGTGTGGTTTGGAAGAGTGGGTCATAAACTACCAGAAGAAATGTCGGGTCCATGACCATCACCTCTTCATCTTCGGTGGAAATACTCTCGCCAGGTAACATGACCACTAGAACATTCAGATCAATGTGTTCAGAATCCAGATTGGTACTGGGTAGGTTTGGATTAATAGATGTGTGGCCAGGTGACAGATACTGGTCGCGGTGGGGAGCCTTGGGGAGTCTAGAATGTGGGGGAAAATGGCTGGCTGTGATGGGAAAGGGTTGGAGATGGTGTATTATCAAGTGAGGAGCCCATCGTTGGTGAAGGATGAGGGAGATGGACTTTGGAGGTGACAGTCAGGCAAGGACTTTGATGACTGGGAGAGATGAGAGATGTAGGCAAGAAGGGTTAAGTTAGTAGAGGTGTCAATTTCATCAAATCTATCAGGTGGAGAGGGTGCATGTAGGGAAAGATCATGGAGGAGCGAATAGGTAAAAGAATCTTCAACAAGGATCCTTTCGACTTTTAACTTTCTTCGCCTCTTTCGTGGGGGTTCCTTGTTGGCCTAATCCTCATCATTTAAGACTATTTCTTTCCTTTTTGATGCTGATCTCTTTTTAAGCGACGAAGATGGTGGAGATTCCTCATTTTCATTATCCTCGTCTATTCTTTCCAATTGAGTTTTTAGGCAGCAATCTTCTTCTTTGTTCTGATGAACATTAATGATACGATCAAGGGTCGCCAAGTTGTACTTGCCTCCTGCCATTTTTCTACGGTGGATGAGAATGGCTTGGCACCTTTGGGTTGTGTCAGCCAACCAAGGAAGGCCCTATTCATGACATGCCCTAGATTAAACGCTTATTTCGTTATAATGCAGTACAACAACAATGCGTATTCAATAGAAACTATATTGCCATGGAAAGTTGGGAGAATCTTTTTTTTAATGAAAACTGTCAGACGTTTGCTATAGTTATCAAGTGATGTGAGAAAAGACGAAGCCTCTCAGTTGGTATCCACATCCAAACTACCCCTGGCCACGTGATCACTTTTATCACTTTTGTTGCATCACCTTTTGTCGGTAGATCAAAAATCCTTTGGCCAGGGTAAGCATCATCGTCTTGAGGTAAATCATATAACTCGTTTATTGCTTCGGTAGTGAACATAACTTTTTCCCCTTCCACTATTGCACATGACTCCTCAGGATGGAACTTCACCGCATAAAACATGTTGACCAGGTCCAATTGGACTTTGGTCTCGCCAACAAAGATTTTTTCCCAATTCAACACTTTTATTGGCACATAGAGAAAGTTTGGTAGGGGCCCGCTGAAAGGGCAACCCTTTTTCAATTCTTATTAATTTATCCATTTTTTGGGCATTTAATTTCTTCCTATTTTGAATATTCTCCCGTTTAGAAGTATCTGCCTTGCTTTTACCTTTTTTTGGTTCTTTGGCATTGATGAGCCCTGGATCTTCTGGTCCCAACTTTGTCTCAGCGGGGCTCATACTTCCTAACTCTCTTATGAGTTCCTCTACCACTATATCCATACGATCCATCACTTGCTGCTCTACCACCTTATTTTTTATGGCCAATCTTTCTACTTGCTCACCCAGTTTCAAGAGCTTTTCCTGTTTCTTTTTCTTAGCGGTCCATATCTATGCCAATTTGCTTTTTGCTTCCACCAAGGAGGCACACTTTGCTTTTTCTCCTTGGACATCTTGTGAAGACTCTCATCCTCTTCGCGGACTGCTTCTCATTGTCTTCTGTTTGCTTCTTCTTTTTCCTTCTTTTCCTTCATCATTTGTGCTTTATGCAAGCGTTCTCTATTTCTTCTTTCTTCATCTTCCTTTATTCATTCCTCTTCTTTTCTTGCTCTTTCCTCGCAGAGGGCTCTTTCTTCCTCTTTCTTCTTTTTAATTCTTTCTGCATCTTCCCTATTCTTCTTTTCCACTTCCCTCTTCGTGTTCTCAGCGACTTGTAATTTTTCTACGAGTTTCATAACTAGTCTTGAGAATTGAGAAGGAATGTGTAGATTTAGCTCTGCGCTCGGTTCCTTATGCCTCAAAAGTACTTTTCCAGCCCTGTGTTTTAAGTGTTTGTAATGGAGTTATCTGTCCTCCAGATTTATGGCTTCCATCCCTGTTCCCAAATTCGATAATTTTGAATATATATTTTCTTCTCGTCTCATCCCACCTTCAGCTTATGCAATGGAGTTCCTGGTGCTCGTTGGCGGATGTTGAGCTTACTCTAAACCAGGTCTAACGGAGTGTGTTTGATTTTGGGTTGAGGGGTGGTTGCGTAGCTTGAAGATTATGTTTTTCCTAGACTCCTTAGGTCTAGATTGCTGAGAAGAAGTTCTGGCGGTTTTTTAGACTTTCGGGTGTTTGAGTGGTTTTGGTGAGAACGAAACGTCTGTTTACTGGGGGCTTTTAGTAATTTAGGTGATTTCGGAGGCTGTCTAGTGCTTGTCGGCCATTGGAAATGGACAGATAGAGAGAAAATTGAGATGAATAAATTTTCGGCAAGGGTTTAAAAATGGAAAATCCTAAGCGTGATAAATTCTAAGGAAAAATGTAAAAGGAAGCGCTTCAAATATATATCTGGTAAGGGGTAATATTACGTCATTAATTGCGTCTGACACAGATCAATGTGTCTCTTCAAAGCCCTAAGTGATCATTTGATGAAAACATCTCGCTTTTCTCACTCAAAGCACAATTTCCTAGGCTATTCAAATTTCAAAATTTCAAAGCATGCCACCTCGTTTTCCTTCGCGTTATTGTCCTTGGATTTCTCAAATAACAGTAAGTTGTCCAATGATTTTTCAAAAGCACAAAAGAGTTCTAACTATCGTAAGGTTATAAAGCGATAGAAACATGTGGTATAAAGAGCAATACATAAAAGATGCGATTAAAAGAAGTTTGTAAAGCTATAGAGAATATGAAAAACAGTTCAATCGAAATAAGAAAATAAACAACTAAGCAAGAAGAAGAAATGAAAATAAAGCGATAATGATGCAGAAAATGATGTACGCATTGAGCCTCTGTCTGTTTACCTTAAACGCAATTGTTCCATCTAACGATGTGATCTCCACTGCACCATGTGGAAAGACTTACTTGACCAAAAATGGCCTAGACCAACGTGAAAGGGGCTTACCAGAAAACAAATGCAAACGTGAATTGAATAATAATACTTTGCTAAATTCACGTTTATGGATGAGGTTATCATGTCATGCCTTTGTCCTTTCCTTGTAAATTTTGGCATTCTCATAGGCTTAAGAACGCCACTCTTGAAGCTCATGCAATTAAAGTAATGTTGCTTCTCATACAGCCTGCTGATCAAAGTTTTACTTTTTGCATGCCCAAAACGTCATATGTTCCTACTTCAGCAGTAAGTGGCATGCTTTCCCAAAGACTATCATGTAAAGGGACATTCCAATCAGTGTCTTGTACGTTGTGCGATATGCCCATAATGCAAAATCTAAGTGATTCACCCAATCCTTTCGGGAGTGATTTACCACTTTTTCCAAGATGTTTAATTTCTCAGTTGGACACTTTTGCCTATCCATTTGTTTGAGGATGGTAGGCGGTGGTTATTTTATGGGTTATATTGTACTTCACTAGCAGTTTGGTTATGATGTGATTAATGAAATGTGATCCTTTATTGCTAATATTAGCTCAAGGGGTACCAAATCGCGTGAAGATGTTCTTTGTCAGGAAGTTGCTAACAATAATCACATCATTCTTGGCGCAGGATATTGCTTCGACCTATTTCGATACATAGTCTACAACTAACAAGGTGTACACATGGTTTCCAAATTGAGGAAAAGGTCCCATAAAGTCAATTCCCCACACATCAAATAGTTCAATTTCTAAGATGGGTTGTTGGGGCCTTTTATTGCGTCGAGCCATATTCCCTGTTCTCTAACATCGATCACATTTGACCACAAAGCTCCTTGCATCCTAAAAGAGAGTGGGTTAGAAGTACCCGCTATGCAAGACTTTTGCAGCTATCCTTTGTCCACTAAAGTGTCCTCCATAGGGTGCTTCATGGCACTTGGCCAGTATGTCAATTGTTTAATATTCAGGGACATAGTGCCTTAATATTTGATCTGGTCCCAATTTATAAAGGAAGGGCTCATCCCACGTATAAAAATAATACTCATGAAATAACATTTTTCTCTACGGGTCGTTAAAGTCCCGCGTCCATGTTTTACAAACAAGATAGTTGACTATATCTACGTACCAGGGTTCCTTTATCTCAATGCTGAAGAGCTGTTTGACTGAGAATCTTTCTTCAAAATTTATCTTCTCTCGTTGGAACTCTTCATTCTTAAGACACGATAGATGATCTGCCACCTGGTTTTCGGTGCCATTGCCGTCTATGATCTCCAAATCAAATCTTAAATCAATAAACCCATCTTATTAATCACGACTTGACGTCCTTCTTCATCATGAGATATTTAATCGCAGAATGATCGGTGTGCAACGTAACTTTAGAGCCCACAATGTAGCTCTTAAAATTTTCTACTGCGAATACGACTGTGAGCAATTCCTTCTCAATGGTAGTATAATTTTTTTGGGTGTCATTAAGGGTTTGGCTCGCTTAATAGATTAGATAGATCACCTTGTTCTTCTTTTGACCTAGCATGGCCCCTACGGCTTCATCACTCGCGTCACACATGAGTTTAAATGGTTGTGACCATTCGGGTGTGATAAGGATAGGCGCTAAAGTCAATGCTTCTTTTAAGGCTTGAAATGCCTGGTTACGTTTTTCATCAAAATGGCTTGACATCACAAGGAGGTGGTAACTTGCTAACCACACATCGATCTTTGCGGGGTCCACTTCCAATCCCACGTTAGAGATATTGTGCCCTAGTACAATTCCTTCTCTGACCATGAAGTGACACTTCTCTCAGTTCAATACGAGCCTTGTCTCTTCACAGTTCTCCAATACTTCCTCTAGACTGTTTAGACATTCCTTGAAAGAATCCCCAAATACTAAGAAGTCATCCATAAATATCTCAACCGATCTCTCCAAGAAGTCTAAGAAGATAGCCATCATGCACCTTTGAAATGTCCTTGGCGCATTGCATAAACCAAACGGCATTCTGCGAAATGCAAATGTGCGGTAAGGACACGTAAACGTTGTTTTGTGTTGATCCTCCGGTGCAATCGTGATCTGATTATATCCAGAATAACCATCCAGAAAACAATAATATTCTTTTCCTGCAAGTCTATTAAGCATTTGGTCAATGAAAGGTAGGGGGAAGTATTATTCTTTGTTTCCACATTCAGCTTGCGGTATTCCATACATATTTTCCACCCTGGGACTGCTTGCGTTGGAACCAATTCATTATGTTCATTCCTCAAAACAGTCATCCTACCTTTCTTAGGAACACAATGGACTGGGCTTACCCATTTGTTGTCTGCGATAGGATAAATAACCCCTACATCAAGCCATTTAATGATTTCCTTCTTGACAACCTCTTTCATTGCGGGGTTTAATCGTCGCTAAAATTAAATGGTGCCCACATGACCTTCTTCCAATTTGATCTTGTGCATGTAATAGAATGAGCTTATGCCTTGAATATCTGCCAAGGTCCATCCTATCCCCTTCTTATGCCATTTCAACATATTCAATAATGCCTTTTCTTCTACAACGTTCAAATAGGTGGAGAGAATGATTGGAAGGGTATCATTTTCTCCCAAATATGCATATTTCAACTGATTGGGTAAAGGGTATCATTTTCTTCTCGACTTTGTTTTGCAAATCCAAAGGTTCAAACTTCTTTTCACTAGAAACAACGTTTACTTCCTCTAGTAAATCTGATTCGTCTTCAAGGAATTCTTCAGTGCTAAACAGGTCACAGAATGTCTCTTCCTCACAATAGTCCCAACCAAGGACTTTTATTGCGCTCCAGTTTTAAACATCTGCAGGAAGCTTAATTGCATCCAAGACATTAAATTTGATCTCCTCATTGTTCAAACTCTAGTTCTGGTGGACATCTGTGAGGGCACGACCAGTTGGCAGGAATGGCCGTTCCAAAATGATTGGAACCTCTCGATCAGCTTCATAATCCAAAATGATGAAGCCTGCGGAGAACAAACATTTGTCCACTTTTACCAAAACATCTTCAATTTTTCCCCTCGGTTGGCGATGGATCTATCTGCGAATTGAAGCCTCATTTGCGTTGGTTGCACCTCCCCTACCTTCAACTTCTTAAAGATCGAAAGAGGCATCAAATTGATGTTTGCCCCAAAGTCGCATAGAGCGCGACCCAAATCTATCCCGTTTATAAAGCAGGGAACCGTGAAGCTTTCAGGATCTGTCATCTTCTCTGGCACTACTTGTCTGCGTTAGAGCCACTGTCTCAAGATCACCAATCTTTCTTTTCTTTGCCAAAATATGTTTTAAGAACTTGACGTAGGTTGGCATCTGCTCTAACGCGTCAACAAACGGGATATTTATGTGCAACTGCTTTAAAAGGAATTTGAAAAATTGTTGTTTGTCGCCTTTCTTCTTTAGGCACTAGGAAATGGAGGGAGCGGTAAGGGATTGGAGTTCGTCGCTTGGTTAGACAAGTCGCTGCGTTGTTCTTCTCACCTTGTGTTCTCCACTTTCTTGTCTAGCACATTTTTATTCTGTAAGGAAGGATTATCATTAGTTAAAGAGAAGTTTAAGGGATGAGAATTATTACTTGAACTGCCGATCTCGACAGCAGAGGTAAAAGTAGAATTTCTATGTTCAGACTCTGGTTTGCGGATGGTCAAGTTCCTTCTGTTTCTTAGTGTCACTGCTTGACACTTTTCTTTGCCTGAACCCCTTCCCTGAATTGGTGTTTCCGTATTGCTAGGAAGGGCTCCTTTTGGTCTTCCAGAGCCATTGTTGATGAGTTGCTCTAATTGCAACTCCAAGTTCTTAATGGATGAGACTTGACTCTTCAGCAGTGCATCATTCTTCTGCATATAATCGTGGAAAGGGCTTCCACTGAAGAAGAAGAAGAAGAAGAATGATTTGGGTTATAATGGTGGTTTTGGCGTTGATTCGTTTGTTGATTTGGCTATTGTGGCCTTTCTTGATACTGTCTTTGGTGATAGCCAGGTGCTTCGCCCTTATAATTTTATTGGCCAATTTGTCGCTGTTGAACATTTTGCTCTTGATCACCTCAGCTGAAATTGGGATGGTCTCTTATCATTGAAGGGATTAAAACCCTTGGTAGCAGAAGATTTTACAGAGACCATTTCAATTTAATTGGAAACATAAAATATAGTACATTGACAAACCATTACATAAACAAATTTTCTTATTAATTAAACTAAGGTCAAGCATGTTTAAACAAATTATAGATTAGAGAATTACATAATAGAGTAACTTACTCTCGTTGATGTCTATGAATCTACAAATCACCGAATTAGGGACACCACCTGTTGGAGATCTTTCTATCATCTGGGATGAGATTGGTTTGTGGCAACGAATTCGTAGAGAGGCAAAAGCTTAGGTTGAAAAAACTGTTTTTTCTGCATATTTATAACTCTCGCTTCTTTAAGAAGTTGGAGAGAATCATGAAATTCTATTAATTTAAAAATATTAAATTAATCAATTAAATTAATAATTAATTTAATCATATATAATTAATATTTCATTTAAATCATATTTAATTAATATCTCTCACATATATTATAGTTTTAATTTAATTAAATCAAATTTAATTAAATTCGATTAAACTAAACTATTAATTAATTCTCTAATTAATTAATTGCTAAATTAAATATCTTTAATTCAAATTTCAATCATATTCAAGTATAAATTTATCTCATAACCTATAGTTTTAATGTGTATCATATACGCATTAAATTTTAACCTGTAGTTTTAATATGAATCCAGTTCACATTAATCTAATATTTGAACTCATTCAAATATTTTATCTCTCATAAATTAATTTTGAATCATATTCAAAATTAAATTTATATATAAAGTTTAATTAAAATATAAACTTTATATTATAATGTATCACCATACATTATACTAATTCCCAAAGTAAATTTGAACATTTCAAATTACAACCAATATAAATAAATCTCATTACCCTTTACGAGCTAGGAAATGGACCTAATGGACCTACAGATCAAAAGCTACAACGATATGAGATTAATTAACTAAACTCATTAACCACATTAATCAATATTCGTTAACTGTGTACACTCCACTAAAGACTCACAACCGAACTCTTCTCACTGTAGATATATTTATGTGTCCACGGATATAGACCAATAACAGTAAGTTAGTCCTTCACGAGTGTTCGTAACACTAGCTGAGTCAAATTAGCATTTTACCCTTGAGTTACTTGTAGTCCTTAAATATTGGTGCTCCTCTAATAAACAACCTGTTTATGGTCAAACTAATAAACAAAAACCCCTCTAGTTCCATAGAGAGAGTAGGGCTCTTTGTTCAAGTTCTGGAGACACTATTTAAGGGAATACTCATCTACTTTCCCTAAAGTCGGGAATGAGTGAATTCCATCTTGTGTGATTATGTTCATAGCTCCCCACTCAATCTTGTCCCCAATATGGCCCCTCTCAGCCATACAAATCAAAGGAAAATTCCTCGCGAACAAGAGACTGTAATACACTCGGGATTAAGACTAAGTTACCTAGGTCATCCTAATAAAATAGAACGTAACTAGTTAACGGAGTTATATCTAGTGGTTACTACTTTGTGGTTTGGTCTTATGCAAACTCATTGCATAGGATACCCTCACTGGCATGTCACCTACACGAACGCGTTGGATCATTGCGTTTTTATCAAATAAAAAATGAATCGTATCCATAGTGTTACCAAGATAAGCTACCCAACCTTATCACTATACTATAGACCCTTTAAGCTGATCTCGAACATTGATCCTTGTATGTCTCTACATACTGTTCAGGACTCATCAAATAGCTTAGGATATTAGTTTATTGGATTTAGGTTATTAAGACATTGGAATTATAATAATAACACTTTATTAATAATGGTCAGTGGATTATATTTACAATCTATGAGTTTTAGGACATAAATCCCAACACTCTCCATCATGTGTTGTAGGGGTTAGAGTAGGGGTCATTTCGTACATATACGACCATGTCTGTGTTTAATGGGCTTGCGTCAACACTGTGAGATCCATTGCATCCCACACAACAAACTTCAGACATTTGTTGTATCATCTGTACTGAACTTCCCGCAGTGTTGACTTGCAATAGAGCCATTGACTAAAGGAGCTTATTCATTTCAGTTTCTTGTCCTTGTAGTGCCACCATTGTGTTTCTGTTCGCCCCATCTTCTATCCTTCCTCTATCTCTTCTACTCCTCTACTATCATTTCGCGATCCGAAGCCATCATCTCTCCACTCTTAACTGTTGTTGGCCATAACATCCAATGTTGTTTTGATTTGATTATAGGATGACCTGAGCATCCCACCAGTGAACACAACGTTGACAGATTGTTGTGTAGCTTGACTTTGCCCAAAGTAAAATTGTTCCATCAAAACACATCCAGGTATATTGTGATGAGGGTATCCTTTGATCATTCTCTTGAATCTTCTCCATTGCGTCAATCAAGTTCTCGCTATCCCTCTGTTGGAAGGTCATCAGGTCTTGCCTTCTTCTTGCATTCTCAATGGGTGGAAAGTACTTCTTTATATATTTTTCAATCAAGTTATCCCATGTTATAACCTCCCCTTCTTCCAAAGAGTTGGCCCATTGTTTAGCCTCGTCGCACAATGTGAGTGGTAAAAGCGCCAAGCGTAGTTCATCTCGGGATATTCTTGGCATGTTAAACGACGCACAAATGGAATAAAAGTTTCGTATATGCTCATGAGGGTCTTCGCGTGTGTGTCCCCTAAACTGTCAAGCATTTTGGACCATTTGAAGCATTACTGGCTTTATTTCGAACCTTGAGTTGTCTCTGAATACTAAACTTGCAATACTCAGGTTAAAGTCATAGAGGCTTTGTGATGCATATGATCTGATGGGTCGATCCAGATCATGAACTAAGTAGGCTGGATTCTGGTTTTGAATGTCTTGTTTGGTAGGGACATCGTTGTGCTGATTTTCAATGTTCGTTTGGTGTTCCCTCTGTCTTTGTCTACGATTCCCCGAAATGTTCGTTCAATCTCAGGGTCAAGCTGGAATTCAGGTTGTTTGCCTACACTCGTAAACTTGTTCACAAGCTTTTCGACTTGAGCATGCGATTCAACTGAAATTGAACTTCTGCATAATTTAGCGCACAATTAAATAATAAGAAGATCTTTAAAAAGTTCTCCGACAACGACGCCGAAAACTTGTTTGTATTATTCTGTTTCTACTATGTTTAACATTTGATTCATGCTTTCAAAGTTCTGAAGTGTCGAGCTCGTAAGTTTGACAAGAGTAGTTCTAAGTTTACGACTATTATGCGGCTAAACAGGGGTATGCGATAAATGATGAATTCGTATTCATGTGTTGCTATCATGAAAATCAAACATTGTCACACAAGTTTTCTCCTCTATCGCCCACGTGTAAGCGAAGAGAGTTTCCTAATAAGTCCAGGGTCGAACACAGGGAATTTTTAAGCTTCTATTTTATCTAATCGTGCACTAAATGATGCGGTGTACACTATACAATAAAGATATGAACAATATGATGTTGGTCCTAGTTATTTACACTACGGTGCAAGGTGATCATGGAAGCACTACAAGAAAAATGGTCTACGACGACAATAATTTTTATCGTAAATAAAATCCATGATAGTTATTCACAGTCATAGAATCTCCTGTTATGGAAAGACCATCGATGACAAAAAATAAATGTCATTATTTAATATTTTATGACAACAAATAACTGTCATCCTTTGCATATGAACGACAGTTCTAAAATGCCACGAATTCGTATAATATGACATTTTTTTCCTGTCAACAATATGCCAATCGTGACACAGTTTTAATAAAATCAAATATCATTGTTTCAATATTGACGACAATTACAAAATGTCACAAGTTAGTATAATTTGACAATTTTTTATGTCATATATGTTGCAATTTATGTCCTAAAACTCGTAGTTTGTAATCATATTCTATTTAATAAGTCGTTATTAATACTATAATCTTAAAGCCAATAAACTAAGGTCCCAAGGCTATTGTTATGTAAACTTGAACTTTATGTAGAGACATAAACGTGGATCAAGTTCGAGTAAATAGCCTAAATAGTCTATAGTATACGAATACGGTTGGGCACCTTATTCGGGAGATACTATTGATGCGACCCACTTTGTAGTTAGTACAAACGATGTGATCCTAAATCGTTCATGTAGAGACATGGAAGTGGGGGCATCCTATGTAAAGAGTTTACATAAGACTGGAACCATGAGATAGTCGCTTTTAAGTTATAACACTGTTAACTTTGTAAAACTGACTATTTCGTTTATAGATGTCCAATGTAACTTGATCTTAATTCTAAGCTAACTATGAACTTCTGTTCACATGAAAATATCCTTAGATCTGCATAGGTGAGGGCAGCTCAATGGCGCTAGCCCAATAAGCCTCCCATTTCAAGGGTAAGATCGAGTGGATAGCTAGGGACATAGGGTGCAAAAAAGAATTCACTCCTACCCACTCTAGGGTTAGTAGATAGGTTTTTCCCTTAAGGACTGAATCTAGGTCTTGAACAAGGGGCCCCACCCTCTCATTGGTCCGAGAGGGATTCGGTTTAAAGGTTGGACCTTAAACCAATTGTTCAATAGTGGATCAGTGGGACTTAAGGAGAAAAGATATAATCTCGGGGGTAAAACGGTACTTTGACCCAGCCAAGATTATGAACAACCTGTGAAGGATTAACTTACTTATCATGGTCATATCACATGGACACAAATATATCTATAGTGAGGGGAGTGTAACTACGGGACTCTAGTGGAATGACCCGTTAGTTAACGAAGGTTGATTAACTCCGTCTAAAAAGTTTAGCCAGTTAATCTCGGATTGTTGGAGCCCATGATCTATAGGTCCATTAGGTTCCCTCGCTAGCTCATAAGGAATCAACTTAGAACATTATGATGAAGTAATTTGAATTGTTCAAAATAGGTAAAGAGAGAGAAACCGATAAATATATTTGATATAGTCATCGGTTATAACTTAAGTAGAGCTTCATGTTTAAATATAATTTAAATATCAATATGGAATCATATTTGGAAGCTCGGAATTGATGAAAAAGGTCAAAGATGTAAAAAGTCAAAATGTTGACTTTTGACTTTGAAAAATCAAACTTTGACCGACTTTATATTCAAATAAGATTTGAATTTTGAAAAAAATGAATGCGGATTAATACTCGGGAGATTGAAATTAGTCAAGACGGATAAAATGGTAAAAAGTCAAAATGTTGACTTTTGACTTTTTAAATGTCAAATTACCATTTTACCCTTAGATGAATATTGCATGTAAATAACAAATGGCTTCATGCATGTGAGACACCTACTTGGTAATATGCCAAGTGTGGAGAGTGGAAGCTCACTACATGCAAATTTTGCATGTAGTTTGCTTATAAAAAGAATGGGTTGGAAATAAAAAGTGTGGTTGTGTTTTGTTAAAAAAAATTGATTTTGTAATTTGGAATTGCAAAATCAAACCAATTTTCTTTTTTTCTCTCCACAAATTCTTCCTCCTAAATCCATCTCTCTCTCTATTTTCTCTACCGTTCGAGTCCCACAACTCGGTTCTAAGTCCGGAGAATAGCGGGTCAACACTAGTGGTAGTCCCAGTTTTGATTTCGTAAGGAGATCGTGAAGAGCATGTGAGAAGATTGCGATAATAGAAAAGCATCAAAGGTAAGTTTTTCTATTAACCCTATTTTGTTTCCTTTTAGGGTGATGCATGTTTATCACTAAAGTGTTTAGTTGTAATTAGAGTAAAATTTGATCCTAATTCCGCTGCGCATGTCTACTATTTCCATCAATATATTCCTCTATTACTACGTTTTATTTTACAATAAAATACATTTCCTGTTCTTCTTGTCGCTCTGCCATTACACTAACCAGTTCAATCACAAAGTTGTTCTAATACATCACACTTATATGAAAACAAAGAGTCAACACTTTAATATATATACATTATGATACACTTTGTAATATTTATAAACTAGGATTGACTAATGACCATTTTTTGGTAAAGGGTAGTTTACATAAAAAAAGAATAAACAAGGACATCTTTAGCTACAAACAAGCCCAAAATAAGTACATTGGAACCAAAATTTTGCTACCAACCATAAAAAAAGTTTTATATCAATAAATTGCTCCAAGTTGGCTTCACTGCTTCAATGGATTCTTTCAAACCTAGTAAGAAAATAAAATCTCATTTTGGAGTATGACTGTCACACCCCAAACCGTACTACGACGATAACGCCGAAGTAGTAGGAAAGTTTGTTACAACCTTCAATATTTCTTATCGCAAAATCTTATTCACAACTTCTTTTAAACTATTAACACTCAAAACGTAGCGGTAGTCAATGTAACGCCAAGCAAAATAAATACAAACAAAAACGTAAACTTTATTAATAACAGGCATTTCAAACATTATTACAATATTTTGACCAAATAACCAAGGCTTAACCATTTCCAAAACGCCTTGAATCACCTCGTCGCAAATCCTTCAACCTTCTTCTCTACTTGGCCTAAACTCCCGATCTTGGAAGATAGATTTTTAAAATGTAAGTCTAAAAGACTTAGTGAGGTTTTATGAAAACCTTTCGCAATACCTATTCATAATCATTTTGCAAAAATAATATCAAATTGTTTAAACATACCAAAAAATCATTTCATTTCGCATAAAACTTTCTTTATGCTTAACAAATCATTTCATTTCCTCAAGGATCCTGAATCGTTCTCTACGCTTGATCTCATTACCCTACGTTTGAAGAATGTATCAACAACATTCGAGAATATACAGATGCGTCCTTGTTGCTCAGGCTGCTAAGCTTTATACGTTCCTTTCAAAGCATAAGCAAACTTCTTATCACCATGTAGTCCGTACAGCCCATGGTGGCCTTGACTCTTTATGTGCACATAAAAGTGAGCATCATCTCAAAGAAACATAGTATTTAAATCATAGTCATCAAATCAAGCTTTAAAATTATAAATCATGCTTGAAAACATAACTTTTCATAGAAATCTCTTTGAAATATTCTCATTTGAATTCTTCTTTCAAATCAGTAAAGAGAAATCATAATAAAGTTTTTTAACGTAAATTCATTTGAGAGAAAAGCACTCACCAAACTTTACTAAAAAAGTCATTTTCGCAAGCATCTTCTCGCGTGGCTAAACCAGCAGCACTTTAACCTTTCAATAAAAGTCTCATCATCCTCTCCTTAGTTACCCAAATTCTCTTATTTATAGAGCCCTTAAACTAACTTAGTCATGCAAAAACTCTTCTCAATTCGACAACTCCTGCTTAAAACTCCACACATGTAAATTTAATATTCTACCTAGCCATGCTTAAATCTATAATCTTACACGTTAACCCCTGTCAAATCAGATTTGACATTTTCATCGCCAGACCTTGCTTTCCGCCTAACCCAAACCGCTAATAACTTCAACCACTTAACAGTTCTCGCGAATAACCTTATCGCATGGTTATATTTTTACTATAAGAAACCTTCCACGTGAACTAACCAACTTACTCGCATAGAACTCTTATCGCAAACTTAAACTCCAAGGCTTCCTCGCAAACTTCCTCTCCGCGAAACACTTGGTTCTTCTCGTGAAGACCACCCAAAACTCCTATTCTAACACTCAAAACTTTCACTTCTTAACTTACACAAAGACTTTTTCTCTTCTTATCGCACAGCTTCTTTCGCGAACTACCCACTTAATTGCAAAAATGTATACTTTAACCATAAAAGATTTTATCGCTTAATTCTTTTCGTGAATTTATTCAAACGCCAACTTCTTAAGACTTAGCCAAATTAGAAATGGGTCTTACAATGACTAAAGAACATTTCCAAAGCAAATCAATTCACAAGTAAACAAAAACATAAAGTTTGTACACCTAAATCAATTCACCTAGTCATCCCACAAAGGATCATCCTACAAAACTTCCTACCAAATAATGAACAATTGAATGAACCAAATAATGTAACAATTTAATACACATAATTTGTACTTTGGATGGTCATCAGAATTTCAGTCACGGGATCAATACTAGTATTTTAGACATATATTAACAACGACCCATTTCTTTGTCATGATGTGTTCTGAATGTCCACGGCATAATTAATAATAATTATCATCTTCGCTTTATATAAATAAAATGAGGCATGTAAAGGATATGCCTTTCTTGTCCATGCTTCTCAGAGTTTGATCAAGGAAAGTGGTTCAAAGGTAAGGTAGATCCTCATCTAATACTAACATAATCCTATCCTATATCTCCTTCTCTTAAGGATTTATATGTTCACATCCATAGGTCAATTAATCACTTCACAAGTTGATTGAACATAAATAGTAGACGAATAGTGGAATACTGCTCCAACGATAGTATTAGCCCATACGTACATAAATCACCTCAAGTATGAGCCAAATTTGTACATAAATGACTTGTTTCATTTTATTTTTCTTTTCTCTTTAGGGTTTAGCGTAAAAAGAACATAAATGTCCTCCAACAAAATATGAAGAAAGAAATGAATTTTAATATGAAAGTGAACTGGCCATAACTCTAACGCCCAAACTCCCCACATGAGATTGGGAATTAGGTGCAAGTGCAAGTTGAAACTAAAATGATAATATTAAAAATAAGATAAGTAAAAATCCAACAACCCCACAAACTGCCCAAACCATTTCATTTTAGTTAGTTTGGAGTATCCTTATCGTTTGTTTCATCTAGAGCAAGTCTAAAATGTGATATTGCTAATCTTATTGGTGACCAAAGGAAACTCTGATAGGAAACATTCTGACACAAAACAATTCTAATATGTGGCAGAGAATTACAAGATCATAGGAGAATTTGAGAAATGTTGATATAATTGAATTTAATGCAATCCATCTATTTAGTTTGGTTTGACGACTAAACACCATTCCTTATCTATTTTATATTGATTTACTCTTGTTGGCCAATAAACCTTCTGCAGATTTTCAAATCTATAAGTGGAGGAATGAGTTAAAAGCATTGATAAAATTATTTATCATAACTCACCAGCTTAGCTTTAACCTCAACTGAGACTTAGCTTTTGGGTCTAGTAATGATTTGCAAACCCTAACCAAAAAGATACCTCATTATATGGGAGCATATACATAGATAAAACTTCTCACTTATTTGCTAAATCCCACACCACAACTGCTGCATGGCCCCACACAGCATTCTACATTTACACTCACCTCTCATTCCTCTCCCTACTGTTTATCAAAGTAAAGTAAGCATATTTGTCAAGCATAATTCTATATCATTCATAATTTTACTATAAATATCAGATAAGACGTATACATATCAGTCAAAGTAAGAAATTAGTTTAATGAACTTACTTTTAGCCTCTTCAACATCCCATAACTTTATTGCACCACATGAAGCTCCAGCAAGCACTAAAACTTCTGCAGAATCAAAAGCTACTGATTCAATTGGATTAGTATGACCACGAAGACTCTGCACAAGACCAAGAAAAACTCAAAATTTATTATTAAAGAAACCACAACCATGGCATTCTCCAATGACATTCTATAAATACACAATTTAACCATTATTGTATAAAAAACACGGAGAAGAAGAAAAGAAGTGTATGAAGGTTGGCCATCATAATGACACCCATCAAATATACAACTCTTTTATTCAACCATCAACTAAGTTCATAAGTAAATTGGAAAAATAGGAAACTTATGAATTTATGACATGTAACCATATAAATTTAACTATATGATTCACTACAAAAAGATGGAAAAGGAGATAGTCAACCAACCATCAAAGAATTAGAATTAGGTTTTCCAATTGTCATGTTTAGCTTGGATACAAATTCGTACAACCATCAAAGAATTAATGTCCATCAGTAATAACAAAATAAAAAGGTCAATGTGCAATTGAATTTTGCAGTTGTACAACCATGCTAAAGACAATATGAAATCAAACTTGAGCACTAACAAAAAAAAATTGCCAAAAATAATTACTAGACATCATTAACCAAAGTACCAACACAACAGTACTAGCCAGTAAATTGCATTCCACGTAACCAATGTTAACTTGATATCCTAACCTAACCAGTAATTGCATTCCACGTAAAAATGAAATATATATGCATTATCCATGTTTGGCAAAGTTTGTTGCAAATAGAACTGACAAGATAATAAGCTTTCAAATTCTTAATTTGTTAACGTCAGACCTTATTTGAACTCAATCTTAATGCTTGGTTCCCCTCCTTTACCTCCCTAAGTTTTTGTAGTCTCTCCTACTCTAAAGTTAAAGCACCCTTTGAGGCTCGAACCATGCTACACATAAGTTTTTGTAGTCTCTTTTGCTCCAAAGTCAAAGCACCCTTTGAGGCTTGAACCATGCTACCTACAATGAGTTTGGCCTAAAAGGTTGGATATTAGAAGAAATCACGATAGCTAGTAAATTAGTAGATCAAACATGAAAACTATCACATTGAATAGATAAAGAGAAATGAAGATGAAACAGTCCAAATAGAATGGAAAAAGAGAGAAAAAAAGAGAAACTTTTTCAAGTACATAATTTTTGTACAAAACAGAAAAGCTTTTGTCACATTCATGCTAAAAGTGACTTGGGGATTTTGACACATTTATTCCATCCAGAGCAGTTCCTTTAGGTTGGCCCAACAATAGTTTCTTGTGCTTTTACAATATCAACCTTTTTTAAGTTTTCGGCTGCTTTTTTCATTGTTATCCTCTCAGCTTCTATGGCAGTATTAAATCTCCTATTAGCTTCTTGTCTTGCCTCATAGTAATTCTGGATTTGAGAGATTGCAGCACTCGGACTTTCATTTAATTAAAGTAGTAAAGTCAGTACTCTCCAACCTTCCGAGTTGGTTCCTGATTTCTTCCTGTAAAATGTAAGATCAACTAGATATTCATCTACATTGTTACTGGTTTTTACGTTTTAGGTAAGAGACACCAAACTAAACAGGAATACACCCAACTCATTGTTGGAATTTATGTCCTAAAACTCGTAGATTGTAAATAAAATTTATTGACCGTTATTAATAAAGTGTTATTATTATAATAAATGTTATTAATTATATTATTAGTTTTGTCTTAATAACCCAAATCCAATATACTAACATTCTAAGTTGTTTGATGAATCTTGAACAGTATGTAAAGACATACAGGGATCATTGTTCGAGATCAGCTTAAAGGGTCTATAGTATAGGGACAAGGCTTGGTACCTTATCCTAGTAACACTATGGATACGGCTCACTATGTATTTAATACAAACGCAATCATCCAACGTGTTCGTGTAGGTGACATGTCAGTAAGGATATCCTATGCAATGAGTTTGCATAAGGCTGGACCATGAAATAGTAACCGCTAGATGTAACTCTATTAACTAATTAGGTTTCTATTTCATTAGAATGACCTAGGTAACTTAGTCTTAATCCTGAGAGTATTATGAACTCCTATTCGCGAGGGATTGTCCTTTGATTTATACGCGTGAGAGTGACCAGATTGTCGACTCAATATGCTTATCATTTTTGGGACAAGACCAAGAAGAGAGCTAGAAACATAATTACACAAGATGGAATTCACTCCTTACCTACTTTAGGATAAGTAGATGAGTGTTTCCTTAAATGGTGTCTCTGGGACATGAACAAAGGACCCTACCCTCTCTATGGCACCAGAGGGGTTTCTGTTTATTGGTTGGACCATAAACTGGTTGTCAGTAGAGGAGCACTGGTATTTAAAGACTAGAGTTAACCTAGGGGTAAAACAGTAATTTAACCCAGCTAATGTTATGAACACTCGTGAATGACTAACTTACTATTATTGGTCTATATCCGTGGACACAGAAATATATCTACAGTGAGAAGAGTTCAGCTGAAAGTCTTTAGTGGAGTGTACACATAGTTAATGAATATTGATTAATGTTGTTAATGAGTTTAGCCAATTAATCTTATATTGTTGTAGCTTTTGATCTGTAGGTCCATTAGGTCCCCTTCCTAGCTCGTAAAGGGTAATTAGATTTATTTATATTGGTTGTAATTTGAAATGTTAAAATTTACTTTGAAAATTAGTATAATATATGGTGATACATTATAATATAAAGTTTATATATTTTAATCAAACTTTATTATATAAATTTAATTTAGAATATGATTCAAAATTAATTTATGAGATAAAATATTTGAATGAGTTCAAATATTAATTGAATATGAATTGGATTCATATTTAAATTATTGGTTATGAGATAAATTTATATTTGAATGAGATTCAAATTTGATTTAAGTTAAATATAAGATATTTAATTTAGCTATTAATTAATTGGAGAATAAATTAATGGTTTAGTTTAATTTGATTTAATTAAATTAATTTAAAACTATAAGATAAGTGAGAGATATTCATTAAATATGATTTAAATGAAATATTAATTATGATTTAATTATTTGATTAATTGATAATTAATTAGTTGATTTGACATTTGTATCAATTTAATATTTTTTTAAATTAATAGAATTCCATGATCTCCTACTCTCTTTCCTACTTCATGAAGGAAAGAGAGTTATAAATACGCAGAAGAAAACAATTTTTCTTCAAATAATGATTTTGCTTTTCTGCAAAATAGTTTCTCTCTAAAATTTTTCTCATCCCAATTGGTTTCACAAACCAATCTCATCCCAGAGGACAGGAAGGTTTCAGACGATGGTGTCCAAATGTGAAGTTTTTTTGTAGATTCAGAGGCGTTGAACTACGTAAGTTTTACTTTCTCTAATCTATAATTAGAAAGCATGCTTAGTCTTTAAGTTATAATAAGAAAATTAGTTTCTGTATTATTTTGCCAATTTATTGGTATTTTGGGATTCCCAAATTAAATTGAGGAATGGTTTTGTAAAATCTTTCACTGCCTAGGGCTTTTATCCCTTCAATGATGTCGTCAATGAATCTAGATTTGCCAGACGAATGATCTCCTAATGTTGTCATAACTGAGAAAGTTGGGAAGCCCTTGGCTTGAATTAAAGTTGAATCACAAGAGGGTCGATTTCAACTATGTCTACATTGCCACCTGAAAAGGCACAATAATTTGAACTAGCTTTGTAACTAAACCTTTAATTTTAAAGATACCAATCCTATGAACAGAAAAATCAAAAGCAGTTGATACTTGGAGCAACATGTTATAATAATGGAAAAGAATGACAGTCAATGCCAAAAGAAGCATATGTAGTGAAATGAAATTGTGGCATTGATTGTAGACAAGGACGAAACTCAATACTCTATTTTGAAAGATTTTAAAAGAAGACGACGCTGTTACCCTTTTCAGATGTCGAATGAAAAACAGTGTGGGTGTCACTATCGTGATCTTTCCCCCACCATTCTGAGGCTTAAAACCAGTCTTCATTGTCCTCGAATATATGACCAATATATCGTCGAAAGCCTACACCTCGTACCAATTTAGGGGCTTGGCGCAACATGGATCAGGTGAAGAATCCAAAGCCTTGAATGAGGAACGATTGAAGAATCCATGGCTGGAGTTTAGGGTAGTCCTTTAGGGGTCACTGACGGAGTCATGTCGGAGGAGCGTGGTCAAGGCAGTGGAGGAAGTTGGAGTCGCCAACGTACCGCAGTGGGAGCTTGGGCATGTAGTTGAGATAACGTGAGGGATTGCTGCAGCGTTTAGGAGCAAGAAATATCACACTTAGCGGAGCAAAACTCTTACTGCACTCATTATGATTCTCAGAATATCACAAACATCAACTATTACTATTCAGTCAACCAACTATGTAGATATGGATGGACAAGAAATATGGGAGAGTGGAAGAAGAAATGCATTGCTTTCATAGAAAATATGGTAAACTTTTCATCCATGAAGTTTAGTTTACAAAACATTACAATATAAAAGTACAAAATGAACAGACAACAGATGAGTTACGCCACAGAGTGCGATCTCTCATACTCTTTGGCTCCAAGTTTTGCCTATATCTAAGGGGAACAATGGAAGAGATGGATCTCTCTCTTCTTTGTTGCAGGCTTCCACTAAATACTCAAAGGAGGGAGATAAATGGGTGAAAAACAAAAGTTTCTTTTCCAACCAAAAATTGTACACCGATTGAGGAGTGAGACGCTTTATTTATATACGAGGACTGATGTTGACAGGTCGTTACCCACCATTAAAACCTCTGAAAAGCTGTATTTGGCGCTGCTCAGACGTCCTTTGTCCTTTCTCTGAATTTCTTGCCAACCCATGTTGTCTGCTATTGATTTAATTACATAGCTCGTACTTCTATTTCCGTGAAGATTGCGCTGAACCTCTCACTTAAACATGTTTTCGTTGAGCTTTACTTTTGTTCGCCTAAAAGCCTGCGACAAAAACACTAAATATTAATAAATAAGGGATAAGGTTCTTTTGTATTATGCGATTCACAAGATAACCAAATTGCTGACTTTTTCCTCTATTTTTTTCTTTTTCCATGTGATGAGACCTCATTATTTTACTCAAAAGGCTACAATAACTTGTATTTCTACAAGTTATCACACAACCATGCACATGACCCAGCCACATGAGTATGGCCCTAGCATAAGAAGGTCGCGCGTGAAATAGACGGAGATGAATGCTCGCATGACGGCAAGCGCACGTGCCTTGATGGCGCTCGCCTAGAAGATCTGTGAAGCCCTTCGAACTTTCTAACAGATTATGAAAGGCCAGGCAATGAGCGGAATGCACGCTAAGAAATGGAAGACAAAAGATCCTTTGCGGCGCCAAACACAGTTAGACGTGTTCAAAACCTTCTATGACTGTTAGGAAACCTTTGATGTCAGTTAGAAGTATTTTAATCGACCTACTATGGTGGTTTAAGTGTCATAAGTCAATGTGCCTCTTGTATAAATACCCTAAAGGGAATCCATTTGTAATCATCATTGGGAAATCATAGATAAAGCCCTTGTACTCATTCTCTCAAACTCTTTATAGTCTTTGCCTACTAGTTTTCCTTCTCTTAAGTCCTTTAAAACTCTAGCAAATATTTAACCTCTAAGAAGACTTACTTTGGTTCGTCTATAATGCCTAAGAACACCGTTCTGCACACATTTGTTACTTTGAAAAAGTAACCACGTGACAATTGTATCTAATTGCTAGTTGTTAAGGAATAAAGAGATGTTCTTTTGTCATTTTATACTGCATTCTGTTGCATAAGTCTCTTGAGTTTATGTTAAAGCTTTGCGTTGAGATTAGTTTAAAAAGTTTTTTTTTTGTTTGCAAGGCGTTCACTGTGCTATGCTTATTTAGCTTGTGTTGCATGATCATGACACAAGCTACTGGATCGCATGAAGTGATTTTGAGGTGGGTCATGACACAAGTTGATACGAAAACATTTAGCTTGTGTTGTTTGTTTCTTTAAAGCATGCATTTGTCTTGTGACTACTAGTTGAGTTAGGTAGGTTAGTTGGTTGGGGAGTGTTGTCAAGATATAGCAATACTTGTCAACCATCACACTCGCTTTTGGAGCTAGGTTAGGAGTTTAGGGAAGGTCTCCGTGAGGGGTGTGTGACAACCTTTGGTAAGTGGCAAATGTTTTTGAATACTTATTTATAAATTTGACTTTAAAGATAAATGTTTTTCCAAGCATGTTTTAGAATTATGAAATGATAATTCCTTACTGATTTTACAGATGTTTAGCAAGCATGAATTTCAATATAAATGTTTAAAAGCATGAGTGTGTGAAAGCATGATTTATAGACTATTTCCAAGCATGATTTATGAGAATGAGTTCTGAAAGAGATTTATAAGTAAGCATGTGTTTATTTCAAACACAACATATGAACATTATGCTTTAAGAATAGTTAGTTTTGACTTTTATTTCTAAAAGAGATTTAAGTTACTGGTTTAAAGAAGATTTAAGTATAAATAGAGTTTTAAACATTATCATTCTATACACCAAGTTATCTAGGGTCAATGTGCACAAAGTATCATGGGTATGGGGCTTTGTTGACCACTTAGCCAGCTACCACAAAGTTTAGGCATTATAATATCAATCTTACTCTGCTATATTGATCGAGTTCAAGCATGTAAACTCTAGGTCAAAGAACCCTTGAGTTTCTTTAAGGGTAAAGTGGTTAAGGAAGGAAGAAAATTTGGAAAAATGGCTAACTATCAAGGAAATGGATGCTAGGCATTTAAAGGTTATGTTGGGCGACCAAAATATTGAGAAAACCTCCAAGGACAAGCATTAGGTAGCCAAAGTAATGTGCAGTGTGTTGTGGCCCAGAGTTGTTGAGAAGCCAAACAACCTTTAAGGCATAGGAAGCTTGGTGAGGAGGCTTGATGGTGCTAGGCGAGAAGACTTGTTGTTAGCTATCCGAGGAGATTGGTCATGTACTAGACGAGATGATATTTTAAGAGGTTAGTAGGCGAAGAGACTAGGCAGCCAAGAGGATGGGCGAGGATGCCGACATGCAAGATAGGGCTTGTAGCTCTGTCAAAAGAGGTTATCAAGGCGTTTTAAGTTTTGGGCTTTTTGCTTAAGGATTAGGAATGGAAGTAAGGTTGGTGGCTGACCTAGGACAGTCGATTAACTGGATTCCAGGTGTCATTTACATGCAAGAGCTAAATTGCAGCAAGCTGGAGGTGTTAAGGAATTCTCATGCAAGACCCAATATAAATAGGTCACTTCATAAGAGTATTTCTCTCATTCTACCCATGTGTTTTGGCTCAAATTACTTTTAAAAGTTTTTAAATTAAGCCTAGTTTACAGATTAGGACTGTCGGTCAATTCTGAAGTGAGGAAGTTAAGGTTTGAATTGAAGAAAGGAAGAAAGGTCATTCTCGGAGAGAAACTGAGCAGTCTTGACTTCAAGAGGGCTACATAATGAATTTCTTGAACTTTTTGGCTGACCTTTGGAGGTAAGCAAATTATGCCAATTTTAAACAACTTTATAGCAGGAAGTTTTCTTATTTGAGTTGTGGATTATAAGATATTAACCTCCAAAGTGGGACTTAGGTTCTAGCCGAGAAAGGAAATTTTGGGCATGGTTGAAGTTAGGCTGAAGGTCAGAAAGAGCATGGCAAGCTGAGGGTACGTTTCAGGTCAAAAGAGGTTAGTGTTGGTTCTTAAACGCACAAGGCATAGGAAAGTGCACGACCAAGTGATATGAAGCATGTGCTTGTACCATGTGGCCTACCCTTTGCTCAAGATGCACACACTACGCGAGGCGTGCAAAATGCTGCATGGGAGGTTAGCATGCTGCAAGGCCTACCCAGGCCCTAAGCGCTTACCAAGCCCTTGCCACTGTGCTTTGCACGGCAGCATGCCAAAATGGGCATTTTTGAGCCATTTTGAGTGCTTTTGCTAATTTTTAGAAAATGTTGGGTTTTTCTAAGGATAAAGGATTAATTTAAGTTTAAATGTTATTATTTTAAGGAGAAGAAGAAATTTGGCAAATTTACAAGCCAAAGCTACCATTCGTGGGTAACTCTTTGTTTTAAAAGCTATTATTCGAGCATGGTTTCAAGCTACATGAGTAATAGGTTATGAGTGTGAAAATTAAATTCTAAATTGATTTCCAAACATGTTTTTACAAGCTATTGTTTAAAGCATTGTTTGTGATAAATGTTGAACGTTACTTATTTATTATACTTAAATTTACAAAGCATGTGTTTAAAGTATTAGAAAGTTGATAGCATATTTGAGTAAGTACTTGAGTTTACTGAATGATTGAGCAAAGCTTGATTTAAGAATGACTTATAAACATGTTATTAAGTTTAATATTATCATTTTGCAACATGAAATATTTTAGCATGTTTTAGTCTATATCCAAGTTGTTCTGAGATATATAGCAATCCTTCGGGGGAGATTTTCCTATACATAGAGGTCCTTTGATGAGGGTATTCAGTAGATACCTAGATTTTCAATCAATGGTACTACTTTAGAGATAAGGGCTTCTACGGACGCCTAGATTTTCCATCTCATAATAGCTATAACGAGATAGACCACTACTGATGGCTAGATTTTCGTCGCGTAGATACATAGAGATTTATGGTATAGCAATTGAAAGCAAAATTTTAAGATAAACTGTTGTCACGCCCTACCCCAAATGTCGCATCCCACGACCAAATGGAGGGCGTGCCGCCTAGACATTCAATGCACACCTCTCGCAAGACAACGCTTTAAATGCCTAGTAAGCGGAACAACTCTGTTCTTTAGTCTCTTCACGAAGCTCTTCCACTTGAAGCTTAGAGACCATCACCTCAAGAAATTTACACAGTGTAACACTTAAACTTTCTCATGTATTAACTTAATGCTTACATAAGTACAAATTACAAATTACACTTTGCTTTACATAAAAATAAACCATCTCTGGTCTTCTTACGTCCTTCTTCTTTCCACCACGATGCCTCTCCTTGCACCAAGGTTTTTTGCAGTTAGAAGACTCCGATCTCAGCCCTTTTTCCCCTGGTCATCAACAGTCCATCTCAAGGACATCCTCTGGAGTCTTCTTTCTTGCTTTTCGCAACTAAGCTACTCCTTGTAGAGGGTACCTAGAGGTGTAAAGGTGACACTTCCTCCTCACCTAGGTTCCCCAACTACTTCTCTTAGCAAACCACATTTAGGACTACTCTTCCTCTGACTTAGCTCCTTGGCTCTATGGCTCACCAGGTTAGGCCTCACCGATCTGAGTATTGCACTCGCCTACCTTTTAAGTCGGACCAATCACGCTAAGGAACACTCCACTTACCAACCGGCTCCTCAAATATAACAAAACTTTTCATGAAAATTCTCATGTCTAACGCTCCATGTAAGACTATAAACATTTTTTTTAAATTCAATCTAGAAAATTCATCGACCAACTCCAAACACCACCCCTAGTGACCATTGTCGGTCTACCACTAGGTGTCATTTCTGACAAACTCGGTCGACGAACTTCCGACCACCACTTTTGCAACTGCTGCAAACCTTGAAAATTTAATAAAAAATAAATTTTTTTAATTTTTTTTTAGTCATTCCATATACGCCTTTTCTTTAATCACAATAATATTTTTAAAATATGCATTTTTTTCATTCTTCTATTTTTTTTTCTTCTAGAGTTTATTTTATAACTATTATTGTTAGATCATATTTTTTATAATAATCTCTTTTCTATTTTTTTTATTTAAAATTAATCTTTCCTTCATTTTATGAGATTTTGTTTATTTTTTAATATTTTTTCAAGGTGAAAATCGATGACCTATCTATTGTGATCTCGAGTATAAATTAAATATTAATATATTGATAATATAGTGGAAATTGTAATTATATATCACATATATGTCATGGTTCATTTTTAGTTTAATAACATTTTTCATTTTTGTTCGTTTGTCAATTTAACTAGAAGACTTGAGAAAAAGTGTTTTTAAAAAAAGGCTCATTTTTATTTAGACCTCTTTTGATAAAAATTGGTTTAAAATACATTGCATGAGTGTCGTAGAAAGGCAACCATAAGTATGGCTAAATGTAACTCTACTTGACTTTCCCTTTTGCATTACCCTTTTGGTTATGCTTATTTTGAAACCTATTAGACCATTTTTAATGTTGCTTAACTAGAATTTTCATAAACTCCATCCGATTACATGATTTAAATTTTTTTTTGAGTGGTTTGTAATATTCCTACTTAGACCATTCATGTTAATACAACTATAATCAAATTTATTGTTATCAAATATTAAAATTTCTCATTTTTACATTATTATCATTAAAATCAATAGAGTCAAGAAATTGAATGATAGGTACAAAATATTTTAAAAAATCAATTAAAAATTTGGTATAAAATAAATTTACGGCGTACAATTAATAAAAAAACTAAACAAATTAACTAAATTCAGAAATTCAAAATCAGCACCCCAAACACAGGAATCAGAAAATCCAAATTTCCAAATCCTGCACTCCAAACATACATTTCTAATACCTAGGCATCAAAACCTCATCAAATAAGCCCACAGACATTTAATTTCCAGGCATTTGACTCTGAACCTGCGCGCAAAATGACACGGTCATACTTGTCCAAAGCGTGTTTGCCTATGACCGTATGCCCGAATACCCCCAATTTATCTTATCTTTATGTCTTGTATTTAGTTTAGCTAGTTGCTTTCCATTTTAAGTCATAAAGCTTGGGTGTGACGTTTCGACATTTTCTTATCTTTATGCTTGAATACCCTCAATTTATCTTATCTTTTTGCAAGCCAACCAGAGCTAAAAATGTTCAAAAGTACAATAGAGGAAGCATACTAGTTGAATCCCCGCCCAAGCATTGTCGCACACTTTGCAAGCAAACATTTTCCTTTGCAACTTACAGTCGCCAATGTCTATTGTAACGTTGATTTCAATGAATTTCTTTCTCTCTCACATTTTCTAAAACATTTTCTCAAGAACGAGACGGGAGGTTGATTCATACCGCAAGTTTTTCTGCGATTTTCGGATTTCGATCGGCTGACTTGTTCATCGAGTTGGAACAAGACTGCACAATCGTCCGTCCTGAGGTTGAAAGGCTACAATTGTGACAAATGGTATTAGAGCCAAATTGGCTAATTGAATGTTAAGACAGGAAGATGTAGATTGCGAAACACATGGGTAAGACCCATGATGAACGATTAGTGGGGCTTGAAGAGTAGATGCTCCACATGGTGGAAGTTCCCGATTCCATCCGATTTCTTGAAAATCGGCTTGAGGAAATTTCCAATAAAGCTGATGCTATTGATGCAGTGTCCGGTCGTCTCGACGGATTACCCATATAAGAATTATTGATTAGAGTTGACACTCCGAAGTTACAAATTGTAAAAATGGGAAATGTCATCTACGAGTGAGGGGACAGTTCGTCAAGATCTGCTGTCCATATGGAAGAACGAGTTATTGACCTAGATAACTCACAAGAATATGTTGGAAATGATAAACGACATGACAGAGGATTTTTTAGCTACCCTCGATCTTGTTAGGAAGGAAATCACAGAGGTGAACACGAAGGCGAAACTTACAATGCGAGTGTTAGCAAACCAAGCTCCGATTGGAGGGGCAATTCTAGTTGGGTGAATAAAAATAAATGCACCCAAGCCTTTCTGTGGGGCAAGAGATGCAAAGGCATTAGAAAACTTTGTCTTTGATATCGAACAGTACTTCAAGGCCCACAAATACCATTTCAAAAGAAGCCAAAGTGACATTGGGGACCATGCATCTATCTAAAGATACAAAGTTATGGTGGAGGTTCTGGTATGTGACATTCAGGAAGAACGTTGCACAATAGACACTTGGGACAACTTAAAGAAAGAACTTTGCTCGCAGCTTTTTTTCGAGAATGTCAAAATTCTGGCTCGACGAAAACTGCGTGAATTAAAACACAGTGGCACCATTCAGGAGTATGTGAAACAATTTGCAGGGTTGATGTTAGACATATGTGATATGTCTGAAAAGGACAAAATCTTCAATTTTGTTGAAGGGCTGAAGCCGTGAGCAAAGACTAAGCTATATGAGCAGAGAGTTGAAGACCTCACATCAACTTATGCAGTAGCTGAACGTTTGTTGGATTTGTCTAGTGACTCTCAAGATACGAGACGTCATCAAAGCTCTTCATCTGGAAGAGATAGAAAAAGCTGACCGATTTCTTCCAAAGTTGTCAGTGAAGACAGAAGTGTCGATAGAGACCGCAAGCCTTCCCAACCTAACACAGGTAACACCTAGCAAAGATACAATAGTTTGAACACATCAAATCGACCTTTTAGTTGCTACATATGTGACGGGTCACATCGGACTAAGGAATGTTCAAATAAATTGGCCTTCTATGCCCTTCAGGCCTCTTTAGCTTCAGACTCCGATTACAAGTTGAGTCAATCAAGGAAGGAAGTTGGTCAAGTGGACAAAGTTGAGAATCCTAGAGTGGGGGCCATGAGATTCTTGTCGTCTCTTCAGAAGAAACTAGAGGAGACAAGTAGACGTGCGAAAGGGGGTCTAATATATGTTGACACTTGAGTCAACCGAAAGAACACAAAGAGAACTATGGTCGACTCTAGTACAACCCACAATTTCATAACAATGGTAGAAGCCAGAGGATGGGATGCTTGCTAGTTTGCCCAAGTCAAAATCACCTACGAAGATTGATGGTCGTATGGCGTCGTCGGAGTTAACTGAACTTTGAAGACAATCGAAGGGATTGTAGAGTGTAGGATTCCTTACACCTGCAAAAGCTCCGTATGAAGCTCGTCTTTTTAGAGGAAGAAGAGAATGGAAAATTAGGGTTGTGTGTCGACAACCGTGTCTTAAAGCACGCCCTAAGGGAAGAGTCAACTCTTGAGTCCATGGATGTGACCCAACCTGTTGAAGCTCACGCTGATGCATCTAATTACACATTAGGCGATGTCCTCGTGCAGAATGGACACCCCATCTCATCTGAGAGTCGAAAGTCGAGTACCGCAGAAAAGAGTTATACGATGTTTGAAGAAGAAACACTTGCCACGGTACACTGTCTGAGAGTTTGGCAACAATATTCACGGGGATCTGCTTACATTGGAAAGACGTGCAACATTGTTATCGGTCACTTCAGTACTCAGCCAAAACTGACTTCAAGTCAAGCAAGGTGACAGAAAGACCTGCCTGAACTTGATTTTTGATCGGAACATAGGAAAGGAGCGTGTAATCGAGTAGCTGGTGCCCTTAGTTAGAGAAATGACCATGCAATTCTACGCATGTTGGCTCGTATACATGGATGTCAAGTTGATGGCCCAATGCGGGACGCGTAGAAAGAATCCTTGCAGAAAAACTCTTTTGCTCAAGATGGTGTGAGTTTGGCTAGGCCGGTAAGACACAACCAAAGAATGGAATTCAGTTGTTGAAGGTAACCAGATTTTGCGTTAATGCTATGATGGGTTCGTCAACTGGTAAAAGCCCGTTCAAGATTGTTTGTGGCAAACAACCTGTATTCTCATGCCTTGTTGATCCCTCTATGCTGAGAAGAGTCCTCAGGCTCGCAACATTACCAATAAGTGGAAGCGGAAATCAGACGTTGCTCGAGCCTGTCTAGAGGAAGCCTCGCAGCGGCTGAAAAAGTGGGCAGATAAGAAGTGCCCCCTCTGGAATTTCATGTGGGAGATCATGTCCTTGTTAAACTGCGACCTAAACAGACTCGATTTTGAAGAAAGAAAAACCACCACCTCGTGGAAAGAAACGAGGAACTAACAGAAGTGGAAGAAATCCTTACTGAGAGAGTGAGAAAACGTAGAAAACCCACGAGGAGGGTACATGAACTCCTAGTAAAGTGGAAGAACCTCCACGTGGAAGAAACAAGTTGAGGCGTACCAAAGACCTCAAAGCGTGGAAGCAAAAGATCAAAGAATTCCAGCTTTGCTAGTCGACAAAGACGTCTACTGTTTAAGTGGGGCGGAATATCACGGTCATACATGTCTAGGGTGTGTTTGCCTATGGCTGTATGCCTAAATACCCCAAATTTATCTTATCTTGTATTTAGTTTAGCTAGTTTCTTTCCATTTCAAGTCATAAAGCTTAGGTGTGACATTTTGGCATTTTTATATGCAAGCTTACCAGAGCTGAAAATGTTCAAAATGTACTATAGGGGAGGCATACTAATTGAATCCCCGCCCAAGCATTGTCCCACTTTTTGCAAGCAAACCTTTTCCCTTGCAACTGACAGTCTTCAATGTATATCATAACGCCGATTTCAATGAATTTCTTTCTCTCTCATGTTTTCTTAAATATTTTCTTAAGAACGTGATGGGAGGTTGATTCATACAGCGAGTTTGTCTGCGGTTTTCAGATTTCAATCAGTTGACTTGTTCATCGAGTTCGAAAAAGTGTCGCATAATCGTTCGTCTCAAGGTTGAAAGGCTACGATTGTGACACCAAACGCCCCCCTCATAACTCATTTATGTTTTAACCGCTTGATATATACCTTACCTACATGTTTATTTCTATCAGCACCAAAAGGCTAAAAATGATCTCAAGAGCAACTTACTCTCAATTTCTACGGTACGTATTATGTTCATAGGAAGGTTACCATCTTCTTTCTTGTTTTTAGTTTTATGAGTTGTTCATTTTACTCTCAATTTCTACGGTACATATTATGGTGAAAATAAAATATAAATGATATTTTTTGTTTAACATTTTGATATTGTTATATTGATCATATCCAAATCAAGAGGAAATGGAGATATAGAATTCACGTTCTTGTCAAATGTTACATATGAGAAACAATAAATTAGAGCAATTACGTGAACCTACATAAAATAAACAATACATATTAAATAACAATCTGACTCCCTAATATATTAAATATCCTAATACTTTTAATATCTTAATAGATAAATATATTTTTAAAATGCCTATTTGTATCAAAACTATCATTAGTAAGAAAATACACAAAACAAATATTTTTTTCTTTTCATTCTTGTTGTGGGTGAATTTTAGTCTACTCAAAGAGAACCTATGAGAGAACATAAGCGAGATTAGTGGTAGTTTGGTGGACCCATGAGGTGAGCCTAAGTGAGCTTAGTGGCAGCTCGGTGGACTTATGAGGTGAGCTTAAGAGCACCCATTCAAGAGAAGTAAGTTCACAAGAGCTAAGAGAAAGATCAAGACGAGCTTAACGAAACCTAAGAGAAGGATCCACAAGGGAGAGTCTAACCTCCTAAGAAAAGCTCACAGGAGGAGGACCTACTAGGGAGAGCCTAGTCTCCTTAGAAAAGCTCACTAAAGGAGAACCCACTAAGAATAACTTAACTTCCTAAGAGGAGGAGGACCCACAAGGGAAAGTACTCCTAGGGTAGTACCAAATAAGAGCTCAGAAGACCCACAAAGGAAGACCTCTAAGCCGTTGAATGTGAAATTGTTCGAATACTGAAGGAACAAGTGTCATAAAGGGAGTCGTTAGGAGCATTCAATGGATTTGCCATAATGGTAGTGAAACCAACTATTGACTATCAGCTCAATGATTGTGGAAGCTCAAGAGGTGCAATTATGACCCAAGCGTAGGTTACAAATCACTATATTATATAAGCAACCAAGGTCACTAGTTGAAGATATGTCCGAATACGTCCAAATATGCCTGAATATTCACTATTTCCTCTACTGTCTAGCTACTACTCTGAAACACTAGATTGACTTGAGAATTGAAGTGTGTGTGGTTAGACACCACACCCATGCTTACTCTCTTTTGTTTTGCAGGCACTCAGACGAATTTTCGTCGTAAAACAAATTTTACATTTGATCCTTTTTTTTTGGCATCCATAGTTCTCTCTTGAAAAAAAATATCATAACAAAGTGATGAGAGAGAGGAAATTTTGGCATGTACGTGGATATAAATATAAATATAAATAAGAAGAAATTTGTTCACTCTTCTAAACCTAATTAATATCTTATACTTATATAGGTGTATATGCATAAAATCTCTAAGTATGGATAGACATACTTTTTTTTGGCTAAATTATAAAAAAAATCCCCCGAATTTGTGTTTTGTGTTAAACATACCTCTAAACTTTCAAAAGTTGCAGAGACATCCTCAAACTTTCAAAAATAGCTCAAAAACACCTTTATTGTTAGTTTAATTTTGAATGAATACCGTTAAAGTTTTATTTAAAAAATACCTCTGAACTAGTGAAAAGTTTCAAAAATATACTTGAACTTAAAAGAAATTAAACGAAACTACTCTCACAATTAGTATAGGAACCGAAACCGTTAATAATTGCAAAAAAAACTTCAAGTTAAAGTCATCTTTATCATTAGTATATATAGTGATAGATTTATTTAAATATTATTTGAGTTCAAAAATCATTTTAAAAAATTATAGTGGCCTCGTTCAAAAACGATTTATTTTTTTACAAAAACAAAATTGGGCGAATAGACACTTCTACCTTCAAGTTTCTTAATTTATTATTTAGTCTTTAGTGTAGATGGTGTCTATGACAGACACTCCCTCTATGAAGAACAAGAGCTACCCTCAAGTTTGTCAGATTTCTTCTCACATTGTTGTATATATATCATTTTGTTGAACAAATCCCCCCTTGTTTGAATGACTCGGAATGCCTCTAAGCTAAGAGAATCCTGTTTCAAAAAATCACAGTGCACAATAGTAAGGAGAATGGAGTATGTCTTCAATACATGTAACATTCCCTTCTTTTAACTCAAGTCGAAACAACTACAACAAGATAATACAAATGTTGCTCTTTAAATAATCTAAACGGTCAACCCTATCCAAAAGACTAAGTGTACTTTAAATATGCACAACTCAATCACAATTACCAACAACCATAAGTTTCATAGCAACAGTGCACTGAATAAAGGAAGATGTCAGTAGAAGAAACAGAAAAGGTAACTACCGATGAGAAAAGTATCTTGCAAAAGAACATTTCGATACATCATCCATTTTTCAAAACAATAGCAATGAGATGGCATTTTCGATATCGGAAGCCATTGTTCACACGATATTTCATAGAAATGTATTTCGTGGAATTGAATTTCGTATATTGATGAATATTGTGAATACAATCTCTAGTATTTACTTCTTTGATGCTTTCTCTCGAATACAAGTTAAAACTTAGAACTTCTTGATCTTCGGTCTTTAGGATGTTGTAGTTGCAAGTCGATTTGAACTTCGATCTTCTGGAATCCAAGGAAAGTTTAATCTTCCGAGTCTTCAATCTTTCAGAAGTTGTTGATCTCGAGGTTGATACGAACTTGCACGTCTTGAGAGCTGGTAGAAGTTTGAATCTTCAATTCTTCCTTCAACAAAGACCCCAAAAATGAATGGCAAGGGTCTCGATTTATAGAGAAATTTTATGGGCTTTAGTTGAGCTTGGGCTCATTTGCTTGGTGGGCTTGGGACTTGGGTCCATTTGCTTGTTGGACTTGGACTTGAGCTCATTTGTGAGTTGGGCTTGGACTTGGGCCCATCTGCTTATTGGACTTGGGCTTGAGCCCATTTGTTTATTGGACCATATTTACTATGATGATGTGGCATAATTTAATTGGTCAAAATTTCTTGCTCAACAAATGCCCCCTTTTCGAGATTAGTGCAAGTGTATGGGTGGGCGAGTCTCGAAAACGATAAGCTGAAACCAAAAATACAAGTGATTTGTTCTTGACTTTGACTTCAGTTAATATGTCAAATTAATCACACTATGCATTTAGACATAAGTGTAGTTAAAATGGTATATGAAGTTTGGAATATAACCCAATGTCAATTTTTAAGTGAATTTTGATTTTAATAAAAATCCTTTGGAATATAGCCAAGAGAATTTTTTTTAACCCATGAATTTAATGGGATAATTGTGACTTTAAAAAAATGATAAAATTGAAATATTGTCAACTTATCAAAATGTAAATTTAAGTCAAAGTTTTGATTTTTTTTTATCCCCTAATTTGATTTTATTTTCTTTGCAATAGAAGAAAAACAAAAATGATTTGGATTTTTTTCTCAATTTTTTTTTTCAATCCTAGATTTATTTAGGAAAACAAAAATTTAAAGAATTAACTTATTTGTTTGTTTTTTAATAAAGAAAAATATTAGGAACTAATCTCAACTACTAACTCAATCTTAACACATTTGTTGAGGAGTTGGAGGAAAAGTTGGAGATTTAACTCATTCCCCTTAGTTGCTTATCACCATTTCTTTATGTATTTGCCTTCTTCAAAGTTTTTTTTTTTTTCGGTTTTTCTTTCTTTCTTATTTTGTTTTTCTTTTCTATTTTTGTTTTTGTTTTTGTTTTATTCTTTTTTTTTCAAATACTATTTTTTCTTAACTTTTTCTTTTTGCTTTTTTTTTTTTTTAACTGACTTTCACTTTGACTTTTTTTTTCAGCCATTCCTTGAAGGCTCTATGCAAACATCTTGGCTTCATGGGTTTGTACATGATAGACGATCCAACTCTATCATGGCGCCCATTGTTTCTTTGGCTTCTGCTTCTTGGGTTTGTACATGATAGACAATCCAACTCTATCATGGCGCCCACTGCTGGTGCGACTTCTTGGGTTTGTACATGATAGACGATCCAACTCTATCATGGCGTCTACTGCTTCTTCTGCAACACATTGAAGATGAATATGCTGATGATGATTCTCTTGGTTGCGACACATCGAAGATGGAGATGAAGATCCTATCGGCTATGGCACGTCGAAGATGCAGATGATGACCACTGCAACACATTAGAGAAGCAGATGAAGATCGCACATTGGAGATGCAGATGATGAACATACATTAGAGATGCAGCTGCTGGTGGCTCCCACTGCTTCTTCTGCAACACATTGAAGATGAATATGTTGATGATGATTCTCTTGGTTGCGACACAACAAAGATGGAGATGAAGATCCTATCGGCTATGGCACGTCGAAGATGCAGATGATGACCACTGCAAGATGTTAAAGACTTACATGAAGATCACACATTGGAGATGCAGATGATGAACATACATCAGAGATGCAGCTGCTGATGGCGCCCACTGCTTCTTCTGCAACACCTTGAAGACGAATATGCTAATGATGATTCTCTTGGTTGCGGCACATCGAAGATGGAGATGAAGATCCAATCGGCTATGACACATCGAAGATGCAAATGATGACCACTGCAACACATTAAAGAAGCAGATGAAGATCGCACATTGGAGATGCAGATGATGATGACTGCACGTCGAAGATGCAGCTGCTGATGACTGCACGTCGAAGATGCTGATGCTGATGGCTGTACGTTGAAGATGCAGATGATGACGGCTGCTGCAACACATCGAAGAAAATGGAGATGAATCCTCTCGGCTACAACATATGTGAGAATGAAGATGAATCCTCTCGACTGCAACACCTGTGGGAATGAAGATGATGACAGCTGCTGCAACACGTCAAAGATGCAGATGATGACGGATGCTGCAACACGTTGAAGAAGATGGAGATGAATCCTCTCAGCTGCAACACATCGAAGAAGATGAAGATGAATCGTCTCAGCTGCAACACGTCGAAGAAGATGAAGATGAATCCTCTCGACTGCAACATATGTGAGAATGAAGATGAATCCTCTCTGCTGCAACATATGTGAGAATGAGGAGGTGACAGCTGCTGCAACATGTCGAAGAAGATGAAGATGAATCCTCTTGGCTGCAATATATGTGAGAAGATGAAGATGAATCCTCTCGACTGCAACATATGTGAGAATGAAGATGAATCCTCTCGGCTGCAACACCTGTGAAAAGATGAAGATGATGACAGCTGTTGTAACACGTCGAAGATGTAGATGATGAAGGTTGCTACAACACATCGAAGAAGATGAAGATGAATCCTCTCAGCTGCAACATGTCTGTTGGGACAAATATTGACCCCTTTAAAGATAGCCTATTCTCGCATTCTTTATGCAAAACTTCACTATTTCTATATTTTTATGCAGGATACGAAGTAGACTCCGATACGAACCCAACGACACGAAAATCACCTAAATCGGAGTTCAAAAGAAGGAGAACGGGCAAATTAATCATATGGGGCATTTTCCTAAATATTGAAGTGGTTGACACGTGTCAACCCCTCAGCCGCGCACGCCTATCCTCGAGATCACGGGTTCGAATCTCCCTTCACGCATAATATTTACTACATATTTCCCTCAATCCGTGTCTTCAACAATCCAACGATTCTCCTTGCGCTACGTGGCGCGATCTCAGCCTGCGTGCCCCTTAGCCACCCGAGTTCGAATCCCAGCCAACGCAATTTTATATTTTTCCATTTTTTTCGTGGCATTTTTGTAATTAATATCCAAACTTCCGAAATTACTCCAATTTTCATAATTTCTTCTTCGATGTGGGCTTAGAAATACACTTTAGCCCATTTCCTCTATCTCTCCCTATAAATACCCCCAATTAACCCCTAATTTCATAATTTCAATTCAATACAATTCACAATACCCTCCAAAATTACTCCCAATTCCCTCCAAATTCCAATTTCTCTACCCTCTCTCTATAATTTTTGATCTTCAACAATTTTTCCAGAAATATTGAAGATCGAAGGCTAATCTTTTGAGGTAAATTGGGCTTAGGCATTTCCAATCTTTGAGAATTTGATTAATTAAATTTTTCTTTATAATTAGGGTTTGATTAGTCTTTGATTTCCATGTAATTTTTGTTAGAATCAATAATAAATTGCATCAAGAGTTGGATGTTTAATTCAATTTTATTGAATTTTATAATCTTGATTCTTGATTCTATGAATTTTTGGTTCAATATTGTAAGCAATTTACCCCTAGTATTTCAATTAATGCAAGATTAGTTGATTTGCTTGCTTATATACAAAATTTCCATGATTCTTCATTTTATTTAGAATTGTGTAATGCCTCTTTTGGATTTCAATTGATTTTTATAATTCTTGGAAATAAATTGAATACCTTTTTTTGTGCACAAATTAATTTCTCTTTGATTCCTTGAATATAAAGTTGTTGTTGATCCATCTTGTGTTTTCTTTTAAAGAAAAGAATAATGGGTTGAGTTAGAATTGCAATGATCAAACTAAACCCCTTGAAATTCTTTACTTGTTTTTTTGAATTTTGATTCAAGAATTCCTTCAAAGATCAAGCAATTTGATCTTGCAAGGAAACCTTGAATCAAAATCTCTTTAAAGCTATGCATAATTCAATTTCTTTACCTTCTTTGATTCAATGATAAGATTTGATGTAAGCCTAAGCCCATTCCTCACTTACCATCTTGGAATTCAATATCTAGTATCTCCTCTATTTTGTGAATTGTTTTGCATACCAAACTCCCCTTCTCATTCCCTCCTACAATTTTCCCCAATTTGTTTTCAATACTTTTATCTTCCTTTTGTTACTAATCTCTATATTTCCAAGCATTTCATTCAAGGAAAAATCAATCACTCACTTGGGTTCGACACCCTTGCTTGCTTCTATCTACGGTAAATCAAGGGTAACTATAAATAATTTTTGGTCAAGGCGCTTAGGTGAGTACCCTTCATTGATTACGACCTTACCTACTCTTTGCATAATCTTTTTGCATGTCAATTCTCGCCTTGTCAACGTCAAAGAAGATGAAGATGAATCCTCTCGGCTGCAACATCTGTGAGAAGATGAAGATGATGACAGCTGCTGCAACGCGTCGAAGAAGATGAAGATGAATCCTCTAGGCTGCAATATATGTGAGAAGATGAAGATGATGACAGCTACTGCAACACGTCAAAGATGCAGATGATGACGGCCGCTGCAACACGTCGAAGAAGATGATGAATTCTCTCATCTGCAACACATCGAAGAAGATAAAGATGAATCCTCTCGGCTACAACATATGTGAGAATGAAGATGAATCCTCTTGGCTGCAACACGTTGAAGAAGATGAAGATCCTCTCGGCTGCAACATATGTGAGAATGAAGATAATCCCTCTCGACTGCAACACTTGTGAGAAGATGAAGATCCTCTCGGCTGCAACATATGTGAGAATGAAGATGAATCCTCTCGACTGCAACACTTGTGAGAAGAAGAAGATGATGACGGCTGCTGCAACACGTCCAAGATGCAGCTGACGACAACTGCTGCAACACGTCAAAGATGCAGATGATGATGGTTGCTGCAACATGTCGAAGATGCAGATAGATGCAGATGACGACGACTGCTGCAACACGTTGAAGATGCAGATGATGTCGACTACTGCAACACGTCGAAGATGCAGATGATGACGACTGCTGCAACACGTCCAAGATGCAAATGATGACAACTGCTGCAACACGTCAAAGATGCAGATGATGACGGCTGCTGCAACACGTCGAAGATGCAGATGATGACCACTGCTGCAACAGGTTGAAGAAGATGGAGATGAATCCTCTCAGCTGCAACACATCGAAGAAGATGAAGATGAATCCTCACGGCTGCAACATCTGTGAGAATATGAAGACGATGTTGGAATTTATGTCCTAAAACTCGTAGTTTGTAATCATATTCTATTCAATAAGTCGTTATTAATACTATAATCTTAAAGCCAATAAACTAAGGTCCCAAGGCTATTGTTATGTAAACTTGAACATTATGTAGAGACATAAACGTGGATCAAGTTCGAGTAAATAGCCTAAATAGTCTATAGTATACCAATACGGTTGGGTGCCTTATTCGGGAGATACTATTGATGCGGTCCACTTTGTAGTTAGTACAAACGATGTGATCCTAAATCGTTCATGTAGAGACATGGAAGTGGGGGCATCCTATGTAAAGAGTTTACATAAGACTGGAACCATGAGATAGTCGCTTTTAAGTTATAACACCATTAACTTTGTGACAGGGCGTGAATTAACATGTAAGAAGCAAAAAAATTATGCAAAGAGTAGGTAAGGTCGTTAACAACTAAGGGCACTTACCTAAACGCCTTGACGAAAAATTATTTATAGTTTACCCTTGATTTTACCGTAGATAGAAGCAAGCAAGGGTGTCGAATCCAAGGGAGTGATTGATTTTTCCTTGAATGAAATGCTTGGAAATATAGAGATTAGTAACAAAAGGAAGATAAAAGTATTGAAAACAAATTGGGGGAAATTGTAGGAGGGAATGAGAAGGGGAGTTTGGTATGCAAAACAACTCACAAAAGAGGGAGATAATAGATATTGAAAACCAAGATGGTAATTGAGGAATGGGCTTAGGCTTACATCAAATCTTATCATTGAATCAAAGAAGGTAAGGAAATTGAATTATGCATAGCTTTTAAAGAGATTTTGATTCAAGATTTCCTTACAAGATCAAATTGCTTGATCTTGGAAGGAATTCTTGAATCAAAATTCAAAAAAACAAGTAAAGAATTTCAAGGGGTTTAGTTTGATCATTGCAATTCTAACTCAACCCATTATTCTTTTCTTTAAAAGAAAACACAAGATGGATCAACAACAACTTTATATTCAAGGAATCAAAGAGAAATTAATTTGTGCACAAAAAAAGGTATTCAATTTAATTCCAAGAATTATCCAAAAAACAATTGAAATCCAAAAGAGGCATTACACAATTCTAAAATTGAGGGCGGGGATAAAATGAAGAATCATGGAAATTTTGTATATAAGCAAGTAAAACAACTAATCTTGCATTAATTGAAATACTAGCGGTAAATTGCTTACAATATTGAACCAAAAATCCATAAAATCAAGAATCAAGATTACAAAATTCAGTAAAATTGAATTAAAGATCCAACTCTTGACGCAATTTATTATGGTTCTATCAAAAATTACATGGAAATCAAAGACTAATCAAACCCTAATTATAAAGAAAAATCTAATTAATCAAATTCTCAAAGATTGGAAATGCCTAAGCCCAATTTACCTCAAATGATTAGCCTTCCATCTTCAATATTTCTGGAAAAATGGTTGAAGATCAAAAATTATAGATTGGGTAGAAAAATTGGAAATTGGGAGGAATTGGGAGTAATTTTGGAGGGTATTGTGAATTGTCTTGAATTCAATTGAGTTTAGGGGTTTAATTGGGGTATTTATAGGGGGAAATAGTGGAAATGGGTCAAAGTGTATATCTAAGCCCATATCCAAAGAAGAAAAGATGAAAATTGGAGTAATTTCGGAAGTTTGGATGTTAATTACAAAAATGTCAAGGAAAAAATGGAAAAAAATAAAATTGCGTTGGCTGGGATTCGAACTCGGGTGGCTAAGGGGCGCGCGAGCTGAGATCGAGCCACGTGGCGCAAGGAGAATCGTCGGATTGTTGAAGACACGGATTGAGGGAAATATGTAGTAAATATTATGCGTGAAATGAGACTCGAACCCGTCATCTCGAGAATAGGCGTGCGCGACTGAGGGGTTGACACGTGTCAACCCACTTCAATATTTACGAAAATGCCCCTTATGTTTAATTTGCTCATTCTCCTTCGTTTGAACTCTGATTTAGGTGATTCGTATTGAAGTCTACTTTCATATTCTATATAAAAATATAAAAATAGTGAAAATATAAAAATATAAAAATAGTTAAAATATTCATGATAAGAATTGAGAATAGACTATCTTTAAACGGGTCAATATTTGTCCCAACACTTTGTAAAACTGACTATTTCGTTTATAGATATCCAATGTAACTTAATCTTAATCATGAGCTAACTATGAACTTCTGTTCACACGAAATTATCCTTAGATTTGTATTGGTGAGGGCAGCTCAATGGTGCTGGCCCAATAAGCCTTCCATTTCAGGGGTAAGATCGGGTGGATAGCTAGGGACATAGGGTGTAAGACAAAATTCACTCCTATCCACTCTAGGGTTAGTAGATAGGTTGTTCCCTTAAGGACTGAATCCAGGTCTTGAACAAGGGGCCCCACCCTCTCATTGGCCCGCGAGGGATTCGGTTTAAAGGTTGGACCTTAAACCAATTGTTCAATAGTGGATCAGTGGGACTAGGGAAAAAATATATAATCTCGGGGGTAAAATGGTACTTTGACCCAGCCGAGATTATGAACAACTTGTGAAGGATTAACTTACTTATCATGGTCATATCACAAGGACACAAATATATCTATAGTGGGGGGAGTGCAACTACAGGACTCTAGTGGAATGACCCGTTAGTTAACGAAGGTTGATTAACTCGATCTAAAGAGTTTAGCCAATTAATCTCGGATCGTTGGAGCCCATGATCTATAGGTCCATTAGGTTCCCCGACTAGCTCATAAGGAATCAACTTAGAACATTATGATGAAATAATTTGAATTGTTCAAAATAGGTAAAGAGAGAGAAACTGATAAATATATTTGATATAGTCATCGGTTATAACTTAAGTAGAGCTTCATGTTTAAATATGATTTAAATATCAATATGGAATCATATTTGGAAGCTGGAAATTGATGAAAAAGGTCAAAGATGTAAAAAGTCAAAATGTTGACTTTTGACTTTGAAAAATCAAACTTTGATCGACTTTATATTCAAATATGATTTGAATTTTGAAAAAATGAATGCAGATTCATACTCGGGAGATTGAAATTAGTGAAGACGGATAAAATGGTAAAAAGTCAAAATGTTGACTTTTGATTTTTTAAATGTCAAATTACCATTTTACCCTTGAAAGAATATTGCATGTAAATAACAAATGGCTTCATGCATGTGAGACACCTACTTGGTAATATGCCAAATGTGGAGAGTGGAAGCTCACTACATGCAATTTTTGCATGTAGTTTGCTTATAAAAGGAATGGATTGGAAATAAAAAGGGTTGGTTGTTTTTTTTTTGTTAAAAAAATTGATTTTGTAATTTGGAATTGCAAAATCAAACCAATTTTCCTTTTACTCTCCAAAAGTTCTGTTCACAAATTCTTCCTCTTAAATCCATCTCTCTCTCTATTTTTTCTACTGTTCAAGTCCCACAACTCGGTCTTAAGTCCGGAGATTAGCGGGTCAACATTAGTGGTAGTCCCGTTTTTGATTTCGTGAGGAGATAGTGAAGAGCACGTGAGAAGATTGCGATAATAGAAAAGCATCAAAGGTGAGATTTTCTATTAACCCTATTTTGTTTCTTTTTAGGGTTGTGATGCATGTTTATCAATAAAGTGTTTAGTTGTAATTAGAGTAAAATTTGATCTTAATTCAGTTGCGCATGTCTACCCCATCAGATGAATCCTCCTGGCTGCAACACATGAGAGAAGAAGATGCTCTGCTCTCAGCCACAACACTTGAGAAAAAAGATAGAGCTCGCTAATTTGACTTTGCCCCCTTTGTTTTCTGTTGTAACTCCTCATGAATTTCATTTTCTATCGAGATTACATCATCACGATGAAGCATAATACCCTTTTTTTTTCGTGCGACTGAACTTAAAGTAAACTTTAAGCTGCCTACGTACCCTTTTTATAATATAGGGATCAAGTCATAACGGAGTTCAATTGATTTTTTTTTATTTTTTTGTCATTCACCTTTTAAGCTCTTGTGGACTAGGAGCATCATGCAGTTTAAGCTCTTGCGATAAGGAGCTTTACACATTTAACAAATATTTTCATCAAAAGTTTGTTCACCTTCTTCATTTGTGGAATTAGTGAATATAATAAGTCTTGGCTTCATGATCAAGAGACTTTCTATGTTAATGTCAATAGACAACCTCCTCTTCATGCATGATGGGACACGACTGTGAATCTTCTCGTCATTGTTTTCTTCATGAAGTGGTTTTACCTTCAAAGTTTTCATCTCTTTTTCATGTTGATCGCTTGTCATCTTTAGTCGATCAAAAACAGATGTTGAAGGTTGATCTTTCTTCTATATGGAGATACTTAGCCTTTTGAAAGCTGAAGTTCGAGTGGAAGTAGACATTGGACATTGATGTTCTTCTTCTTTCTTGACCATACTCAATCTTTGAAAGACTGAAGATCGAGTAGTTGGAGGCTTGATACGATCAAAGATAGAAGTCCTTTGCTTAATTTCATTTGAATTGTTGATTTCTTCAGAAGATGCATAATTGTTGTCGACTTCTATTATACTGACAACATGACATGCAGTGACTTCTAATACTTCCTTAGGATGAACATCAAGGAAGCTTCTTGGGAGGAATTCTCTTAAAGTTATCGACCGTCGAGGCCGGAAGAAGTCCTTGTCTTTTCTTTTGACAGGCTTAGGCTTCCACATCTTCTTGTTTCTTTTTCTCTTCTTTTCATGGATGATGTTTTCTTTTGCATGCTTTTGACGGAATGACAACTCCTTTTGAATGTAATTTGGTTGTCTTCCTTTTCGACGAGTCACAACTATCCATCCTTCGTCATCATCTTTAACAGGCTCTTCTTTGTTTTGGGAGTTTGTCGTCACGATCCTTTGTTGAAATTGGATAACTGTAGGTTCAAAAGTCCCAAAGTGAATCAAGTTTTTCCTTTGATCATAAAGTTGTGTTGATGGTGGAACACTTGAAGTCATCTCGACCGCAACATGATTCATCTCAACTAATTCATCAATATCCATCTCGATCTTCTTTTCACGAACTAACTTTAAAATCAACTCCTTCAACACGAAACACTTTCCAACAGGGTGACTAATGACCCTATGGTACTTACAGTATTTAGGATCATCTACTTTTCCTGCTTGTTCCGGTCGTTTGCATTCTGGCAGAAGAATAAGTTGCTTCTCTAGCAGCTGCTCTAACAAGTCTGCAACATCAGAGTCAGGAAATGGATAAATTTTTTCCTGTCTTTCTTTAAGAGTTGGGCATCGCTTTTCCTCGCTATCATGCTTTCCTTCAATTTTTATTTCTTTTCTTTTAGAGAAAGATTTCAAAGGGGTTGCATGAACAACCATAGACTCATTTATGACACTATTTGCAATCATTTTTAGTGTCATCAATTTCATTCTTGTCACTCCTCATTTTTGGAACCAAGAAATCTTTTGCTCCTCTGCGTATGATACTTAGTTCCATATCATGGGCATGAGTCACCAACTCTTCAAACGTGCGTGGCTTTATCCCCCTGCAAAATATAGAGAAGTTCCCAATGTGCACATCTCAACTGCAGACATTTCTGTGAGCCTGTCTTTGCAATCCAGGCTTAGAGCTCTCCATCGGTTTATATAGTCGATGACTGGCTCCCCCTTTTGTTGTTTGCTGTTTGTCAACTCCATCATGCTGACGATACATCGAGTGCTGTAGAAGCTATTGAGAAAGTCTCCCTCAAGCTGCTCCTAACTATCAATGGATTCATGTTCCGGGTCGATGTACCAGTCGAAGGCATTTCCTTTCAGAGTTCGAACGAACTGTTTTACCAACAAATCTCCTCTCGTACCAGCAGTTTCGCATGTTTCGATGAAATGAGCAACATGTTGTCTTGGGTTACCCTTTCCATCAAACTGTTGGAACTTGGGTGGTTGATATCCATTTGGCATTATAAGATTGGCGATCCTCTTCGTATATGGTTTGGAATACATAGAAAGAGTTTGAGAAAGTTCACCATATTGAGTTTTGATGGAGTTTGCAATCATCTCTTGCAACTGCTGAACAGACAACGATGCAATTGAGGTCAAATTTTGTGGTTGACTTGCATAACTGCCTTCCCTTTGTCAGTATTTTTTATAGTATGTGTATGGCTTGATTCAGCAGCATCACGACGTTCGATGTGATTCTTGAGAGATGCAATCTCATTATCCTTTTCTTCAACGACCTTCATGAGCATGTTGATCTTCTTTTCAAGCTCAACCATTCTGTCTTCACTTGTATCCCTGCCAGTCCCCATAACTGACATGATATTTGGATGAGGCATCTCCTCATTCGAACGTTCACAGGAGGAAATTTGTTCGTCAATCACTAGATTTTCTTTGATTATAATTCCACCTTTTGGTGGCTTGGACAGTTGCTCCCAAATGTTCTTTGCGACCTCAAAGGATGGCATTTCCTCAGATGATTGAGTCTCCCTTGAGAGGCTGCGAGTATTTGGCTCCTTGCCGATGTTGCCTGGAGCTTTGGAAGTGTTGCCTTGGGATGTCATGATTTCTTTAGATGTTCTTCAAAAGAGAAAGAGATGAAAGGTAGAGATTGTCCCACTAGGCGTGCCAAACTGTTCACACGAGATTTTGAAGAAATGTATTTCGTGGAATTGAACTTTGTATATTGATGAATATTGTGAATACAATCTCTAGTATTTACTCCTTTGATGCTTTCTCTCGAATACAAGATAAAAACTTTAGAACTTCTTGGTCTTCGATCTTCAAGATGTTGTAGTTGCAAGTCGATTTGAACTTCGATATTCTGGAATCCAAGGAAAGTTTAATCTTCCAAGTCTTCAATCTTTCAGAAGATGATGATCTCGAAGTTGATACGAACTTGCACGTCTTGAGAACTTTATAGAAGTTTGAATTTTCAATTCTTCAGAGCTTCAGTACTTCAGAGCTTCAATTTTTCCTTCAACCAAAGACCCCAAAAATGAATGGCAAGGGTCTCGATTTATAGAGAAATTTTATGGGCTTTAGTTGAGCTTGGGCTCATTTGCTTGGTGGGCTTGAACTTGGGTCAATTTGCTTGTTGGGCTTGGATTTGAGCCCATTTGCAAGTTGGGCTTAGACTTGGGCCCATCTGCTTATTGGACTTGGGCTTGAGCTCATTTGTTTATTGGACCATATTTACTGTGATGATGTGGCATAATTTAATTGGTCAAAATTTTTTGACCAATAGCCATAAAACAAATATTGTGAATCATAAAACCTAACAACTTCAAATAAATTTATCACTATACTAATGATACAGACATTTTTAATTTAGAGTTATTTTTTCAACGAAATATTAACAATTTTAGTTCCTATACTTGCGACAGTAGTTTTTTAAAACTATATATATATATATACAAAGCTATTTTTGTAACTTTTTCAATAGTGCATAGGCATTTTTTAAATAAAATTTTAATGGTTTTCATCGTTATTTTTGAACTTTTTTTTGTATTTTTGAAAATTTTAAAAATTTGGAAATATTTTTTTAATACAAAATGCAAACTTGACCAACATTTTTTTAAAACTTTTTGAGTGTTTTGCATTGGAAGAAAAAAGAGCTTGTGCCCTGTAAATTTTTTAATAGCAGTTCTAAATTTCTCTACATCCTGCCTTGTTGATTCTACTTGTCACTTTTCAAATTCAAACAAGTTTTTAGCAAAAGATAAGAAATGAAAATTCTCCATAAATATGTAAAGTTTAACCGTGAATATTGTTGAAGTTGGTGGAGTTCCATTCTTTAACATCGACCTATAGATATATAGACCAAATATTTAATTTATAATCTTTGCAAGATTTCATTTGAAAAACGTTGTGTGAAACTTATAGTATGTAAACATTAAACTTCAAAACTTAATAGTAAATTAATTCATACAATTCATTACGATTATTTTAAATTTAGTTTAACAATTAATTATCACTTATGTTTAAATTTCTTGAAAATAGTCAGTTTCACAACAAAAAAAATCCATTTTAAAATTGGGACCCATTACTCTCCATAACATATTCTAATCTACTTTATTTTGTGTTTCTTAGTACAATAATAATTAAAAGAAAAAAAGCCGAGAACTTGTTGGCTGCATAAATCTTTTGATTACTCACTCTTTTCCTCGATCTTATTTCGAAAAATACAAATTTAAAAAAAAACTAGAGTTAACACATTTAAGTTTGAAATATTTTTAATTGAAACAATTTGAAACAAAATCTTAAATTTTTCCGATTTGTAAGATTATTGCACTTCTAATATTATGTCAAAATCCAACAAATTCCACTTTGACAAGATATTTAAAGATTTCACACCGTTGTCTTTACCTACAATCATAATTATCAACTTTGAACTCGTTCCATCAAATTCCAAGATTTTTTTTTTGTCAGATGCCAATTAATCAGAACATTTTTAGAATTTCTCTTTCTAGGCTTTTTTTTTTTTTGTTTTTAAAATTATTCTATACACTTTATTTTATTTTGTTAAGATTCCATAAAATAATTCTTTTTCTTCTATTTATCTTTATTTACTATCTTTTATTAACTGAGTAGTAGCTATATAAAGAGGTCAACTATGAAGATATTTGTTCTCCTACTACTTTAAATTTGTAGACCATTGTCTTGATATTTTCTTTTTCCTTTTTTGTTTTAAAAAATATCAATATTTGTCCCAAAAAAAATAAATTATCAAACTATTTTGTAGGGTTAAATGGTATATGTTGGGTTTAGAAGTTTGTATCTATAAGAACAAATTATTTAACTATAGTGTTTAAAATCGGTTTCTTTTAAATTTGATATAAGATTGAATATGAATGTAACATTTTATTTTTAACTTGAAAGAAAAAAATTCTTAAAAAATGTGCAAATTTGAATAGTCAACATTGTTGAAGTTCTATAGTATGATAGTTACTACCGTGAAGTTAGTGAAATTGTGTATAACAAACTTAACTCAAATTTGGTGGATCAAATTAAACGTCTCTTAAAGCTTTTCGTTGTAGTAAGTAATTTGAATAGAAAGTCTTAGGATAATTTACATAATTGTAATAAAAAAAAAAAAAAAATTATGGCTCTTGTAACAAAAAAAATAAAAACATATGAAGCCACCATTATATTTTTATAAATTTCATATATGCCCTTAAATATCATGAGACGATTCATCACTTCTTTTTCTTCATCTTCTTTGCGATTTCTTCATCTAGATCTCCTCTTCCAGTTTTTCTTTATTCTATTTTTAAACGATTTATTCTTCTTTTTAAATCTTCTATTTCATCTTCATCATTTTCGGCAAGATGCTTTGAAGCTATTTCAGGATTATTTCAATATTCGTCTTCATCTTCCTCATATTTTGTCGCTTGATTGTATTTATGAATTTTTTTCTTAAATTTAAATATATTGATTTTAGTTCCTTCAAAATTAACATTATATAATTATAAGACATTCATTTAGGTTATTTTTAATATTTTATAACCATGACATTCATATAATAATATAATTAAATTAAATTTGAATCAACATCATTTTAGACTAATGAATTGAATAAGAAATAATATTTTAAATTAAATTTAAAAAACGTATGAATAATAAAATCTATTGCATTATAGTTATTAATTTTGTAATGCAATCATTCACCTATCTTAAGTTGCCACCTCATACTTCATAGTTCATACTATCAACACAACCAGATGTCACAGTAGTTTGGTTGTATATATATACACACACATCACACTTCTGCCATCAAATTTTCCTGGACATTTCATTCTCATATTTCATTTTCCAAATTACTCGCACATTCTCATTCTCATTCATAATATAATATATTTAGCTGTGAAAGAGTGTTATAAATATGTACAAAATATTGAATATCATACGCCTAATTTTGAGTCAAAACGTTGAAATAAACACAAATAAAATAAATAAATTTGAGTTCAGTGCGACCTAGCAATCAATAATTATGTGTACAGCTTCTTTTATTGAAATATCAATAATGGAACTGGAAGGTGCTTGTTAAATTTATAAATTAAGCAATAACCACGTTGGCAATGGATCATGAAGTAATTAATATGTAATCATATTATATGATGTGCATATGAGAAGATATTATTTGTATTTGGGTTTGACATCAAAGCATAATATGATTCTCCTTGGGATTTGTGCTCAAAGGAGGAGAAAGACACATAACCCAACCCCACCACATGGGCCGATGAAGAAAATATGTGCAAAATCCAAATTCACATTTAGGCCTCAATTTCATAATAATTTTTTTTTAAAAAAATAATAAAACAATGCAAGAAAATCCATATTGTGTGGTCAAACAATCATGTGCTTCACATTCAAATACAGGGAAGCAAATTGAAGTTCACATCTCTTGAAAGGGTATTCCAAAAAAAAAAAAAGAAAAAAGAACAGTGAAAAAAAATGGGTAGATTTTTAATCTGCCTGACACACACATCCTCCACATATTTTGTCTAACTAATTAAACACATCCCTAATGTAAACACATCAATTTGACAACATTATCTGAAATCTGGCACAATGACATCAATTTGTCTTTGTATATAGCCCCCTCCCCTGCTGTGGATCACAACCATTTTTATTCTTCCATAGTCAAAGAACTCTCAGCTGCAACCAAAGTCCATAATAAACATTATCAACTTTCTCTGTAAATACAACTATTTTACTTGCTTCTAGATACATATTTTGTTAATGATCTTTATATTAATAAGTTCCTATAATTTGAAAAACACTTAGTTCTAATTATAAATGATTGGGACAAAATTTTAAGTTCGTTTGATTAAACGTATGGTAGGGACTATTCATCAAGACTTTATCAAACCATGAGAACTATATTCTAACTTTTAAAATTATATGGACTAAATTTTAATGTTTTCCAAATCATAGGGACCAAATTAATTTGTAATTTAACATGGTTAACACTAATGGAGTTCTTGCAAGAAGTTCAAGAAACAAAAGAGAATAATCTGGCAGATTTGAGGAACTCAAGTCAATACCCATCAACTTTGTAAGCAAAACGGCTACACAACAAACACAGGCCCCCATTTTCTAGTTTCGTCTAAATATAGTGTTCAAGCAGTTCATTATATCATAATGCTAATAGAATTCACTACAAGAACTTCAAACAACAAAATAGAACAAGGCAAGCTTGAGGAACTCAACCAAGTCAATTAACCATCAATTTTGTAAGCAAAATGGCTGCACAAACAAAGCCCCCAATCCCCATTTTCGAGTTTCTTCTAAATATAATGTTTGTGCAGTTCATCATATCATAATGCTAAAAGAATTCACCACAAGAACTTCATCAAACAAAAGAAATGGTTGTTAACCTGGGGTGTGGTCATCAGGATGATCCTTCTGCTGGCTCTCCATGCACTTGAGAAGGTATTTGAAGATCTCGATTTCGCAAGGAAAAGTGAGCGCGCCGCTATGATCGAATCCAAACTCCTCCTCTGCCTTTTCCAGCAACACCTTAAACACCGAATGCCTAAGATAGCTGGTCGGAATGATAAACCTCCGAAGCTCCGGCCCAACATAAACAGCCAAGTACCCTTTCGGAACATCGGGTGGGTGCTCAGGGCTCTGGCAAGTCTCCTCATCCGAATCACAACACAACACATTCGTCAGCCTTTTGTTGATTGCCGGTGAAAGGATCCCATGATTTTGATTTTGATTTTGGCTTCCGTTTTCATGGGATGCTGCTTTGGATTTCGGGCATACTGTGACCCCTTGCCAGTGTTGGAGAGTCTCTTTCAGCCTCACAATCTGGCGGATTCCCATCTTGATCCCACCATTTTCATCCATTTCTAAACGTTCACCACAATTCAACAGAACCCCAGCACAGAATTCACAGTGTCTAATTCCACAAACACAATTCTCATCAGCTCACTACTACTCATCATTTACACAATTAAATCCAAACAAATGATTGAACAAACAACAAGGAAAAGAACTTCCCATTTTAATGCTACAACATATCACCAATTCCCAAAATGATCAATTTCAAAGGTTAGGATTCAAATCATATCCAGCAATCCTAGTTTCAGATAACAAAATGTACACCTAAAAATTGTTGGCAATAGAGCAGTTGTGTAAATGGTAAAGTAAAGCAAGAAACAGAAAAAAGATCAAAAGTACATAAAACATCAAGAACAGGAGATACAAGTTCCGTTATGAGAATGAGTCAAAACAATGGATCGAAAAATTCCAGAGGACCACCTCTAATCCAAAAAGATAAAAAAGAGTCATCCGCTTAAAACGTTATCTAGTTACGCTTTAAACCTACAACTCATTGAAAAGAAAAGGGGAGAAAACCCAATTTGTTGGATAGTAATGTCTGAAACACAAGAAGAAAGAAGAAAAAAACACAAACATGAAAATCAGATATGAAAAACGAAGTCAGAGAATAGAAGGCATTTTAGAAAATAGGAACTGGGCGTGATGAAAAGTGATATTGACATTGAAAAAGAAAGGAAATGGCTAAATCAGATGAAAAAACATATATAGATTAGGCGTAAAAAGAAGGAAAAAAGAAGAATACCGGCGAAGAAAAAGAGCATTTAGGTGAAAAGGTGACGAAGAAAAGACATTGGAAGGAGGAAGATGAATGAATGGGGGAAAAGCAGAAGGAGAAAATTCCGAAGAGAGAAGAAAGAAGAGAATGGATATTTATGTGGAAGAGAGGAATGAGCGTTACAAAAACCACTCTCCTCTCTCCCGATCCTTTCGGACTGCCTTCCCTTTTTTCTTTTCTGTTTCTCTATTTTCTTATTGTCCACAACTCCTCAACGCTTCCCTTTACCAATCCCTCTCACTCTCGTTGTATCAATTCTTTTTTATTTTTCCTACGTCAATTTACAACTTTTCATTATGCATGGTTTGATTTGCACATGGGTGTAAACTTCTTCCAAGGCTGTTTTTTTACAAAATAGATAATTATAGTAAATTTACAAACAATTCTTAAAATAATAGATTTTGTTGTAAAAACGTGTCACAATCGGACCACATATATTGAAAAAATATAATATTAAATTAAAAAAATTATAAAAAAAACTAAAAAATTTAAATTTATTCACTTTCTCCTAATTTCATGAATTTCTCTCCAATACGAGTATCTTACAAATCCATCAAATGTCCCTATTTATAGGCAGACAATTTGACAAGTATAAGATAAATTACCTAAGCACTAAGAGTGGTTGTGAAATCCCGAATTTTCATAACCTTTAGGACTTGTTAAGCTTTGGTAAAGAAAGAGAAACTTTAAGGTTTGGTTAAGTTAAGTATTGAAGTAGAAGTTGTGTTGAGTTGATAGGAAGAATAGTTAAGGAAAAGTGGATTGTTAGCCAAAGTAAGTGCCTTGAAAAAGGAATCTCAGGATAGAGGCTTTAGGACTCAGTCCTGTTTGACCGAGATAAGAGGCAAAGTAAAGATAGAAGTGAAATCTCGGTGCTCTCGGGGCTCTGTCAGCACGAGATGAAGGACACAAGGTTAAGAGGTTAAGATCTCGAGCAATCTCGGGGCTGTGTCCAGCCGAGATTGGAAGTTCGAAGGGAAAGGTGAGAAAAACTCAAGCCATCTCGGGGCTTTGTTCGCCTGGGACTGGAAGCAAAGAAGGACAGTTTGGATTATTGGGCAAGATTTCGGTGCTTGTTTGACAGAGAAAGGAGTAAATCTTGGTGGATTTCGGGCAGATTGATATCACTTATTGGATGCATCGGTATGGCAACCTTAAAGGCGGGTGAATAGGGTTTAATTAAACTTTTTAACAAATAAACCTAAATTAAATTAATTAGATAATTTTTTTTTTAAAATAATCTTTCTAAAATATGTTAAATAACAAGATTGATAAAAAGATATGAATGAGAGTATGCAATCAAACTCAACCAACAAGAATATATAACGAAAATTAAACGCAAAAATAATTAGAAAATAGTTAGAGAATAAAACATTGTAATTTTATAGTGGTTTGGTTAAACTCAACCTACATCTACGGATTTTGATTGAAAATCTTCTTTTGACTCTTTCCATGGATTAGAGTCGAACTGCTACTTGCTCCTTTTTCGGGTTCAAGAGAAAATCCGATCTTTTCCACGGGTTAGGATCCAACCGTTACAATATGTTGAAGTTTTAAATCACACAAAAGAAAACTCTCTAAAGAATAAGTATACAATTTGAAGCTCTGAATCATTAATCCTCACAATACAATAAGAATTATCTCAAGGATAAGATGAAAAGAATAAAAATTGGAAGCTTTAGAGAGAATAACAATGTTGACTTTTTCTGACGACCCAGACTTTTCGGACTGACCGTCTAAGTCGTCAATTTGACACAAAACCGTTTGTTGACGAAAGACATAGTAACTTTAATTGAAGCCATATGAATTCGAAGAAAACATTTAATCGGGCCCTATTTCAAAATATGAAATTCTAAAGTACTGTTTACAAAACTTTAACTATTTGTAAATTCAGT